>NW_004624776.1:17471775-17492163 GCF_000247695.1 Heterocephalus glaber
GGGAAAAAATAAGAACCAAGATGCATTATGTAAAGGTACAATTCCCAATGAGAAATGTAATTGTGTTGTATACCTAAGATGTACCGATAAAAGAATTTAAGTGAAAAAAAAAATTACCTATCTCTAGGTCTGCTTGCTTCCTACTCTTGGTTGATTTACTATAAAAATATGAAGCCCTAAACCGAACAAGATACAACATGGAAACTCTAAATGTATAATCTTGTTTATGGAGCCCAGAGCAGTCTTTGATACAAAGGTAGAAGTGAAAGGAGACACAAATGATTGCTGGTGTGTTCTAGAAACCAAATGGGCTGTAGCTTAGTGCTTCCCAGCTCAGCCTGCCTCGTTCCTCTCACTCCCTCACCCATTCATCCAGTCCTTCCTTCATTCAGTGAGTACGGGCTACACACTATCTACCCATGCGCTAAGCATGGAGCATAATGATGGTTCAAATACAGTGGCGTCTCAGCTCACAAACTTAATTCTTTCCATGATTCTGGTTGAGAACTGAATCAAATTTCCTCATAAGGTCCACGTTGAACCTGACCATTGAATTTGATTTAGTTCTTGTCCAATTCGCTTTGTGACCAGAATCATGGAAAGAATTAAGTTTGGGAACCAAGGTACCACTCTATTTCTTGAATTGCTCAAAAAGAAAATATAGGAAACAATGTAATAGAGAACACATTTATTTTATTTCTATATAAAAGCTACTCATTATAGAATACTTTGCTGTTAATGTAAGACCTAAAGCTAAAGAACTAAAGTTTTTTTTAATTACTAGATGTTATTTTTAGAGCAGTTTTTCATTTACAGAAAAATTAGGCCTAGAGTATAAAGTTTCCATATACCCCTTCTCCTGCTGTCTCCCCTGTTGTTAATCTCTTGCATTAATAGGACATATCTGTCACAACTGGTTCACTAATATTGATACATTATTATTCACTAAAGTCCATGGTTTACATCACAGCTCACTCTTGATGTTGCAGCCTCCCTCTGTGGGTTTACATGAGTGTGTAATGACATGTGTCCACCATTACTGTATCATTTCACTGCCTAAAAAATCCTGTCCTCCACCTGTTCATTCTTCCCTCCCCCAACCTTCAACATCTATTGATCTTTTTATTGTTACCAAAGTTTTACCATTTCCAGAATGTCAGATACCACTGGAATCACATGGTGTGTAGCCTTTTCAGGCTGGCTTCTTTTTCTTAAGGTCTCTTCCTGTCTTTTCACGGTTCATACCTCATTTCTTTAACTGCTGGACAGTACTCCATTGTATGGATTACCACATTCTTTACCTCCATCTAGAGAAGACATTTTAGTTGTTTCCAAGTTTTGCCAATTATGAATAAAGCTGCCATAATCGTCCTCTACAGGTTATTGTGTAAACATTAAGTTTTTTACTTTCTCGGGCAAATACCAAAGAATTCTATCGCTGGATCATGTGGTAACTATGTTTAGCTTTGCAAGAAACTGCCAAACTTGTTTTTCAAAACTCACTATAGCACTCAGCAGCCCCACCAGCAATGAACAAGAAAGAGTTCCTGTTGCTCCTCATCCTGGCCAGCAGTTGGTGTTGTGGCGGGACTTGGACCACCCCAATAGGTGTGTGGTGATATCTCACCGTCATTTTAATTTGTATTTGAAGACCTATGATGGGGGCATCTTTTCATTGGCTTATTTGCCACCTGTAAGTCTTGGCTGAGAGGCCTGTTAAGGTGTTGCCTGTTTTGAAAATTGAGCGGTTGTTTTTCTTCTTGTTGAGTTTTAAGAGTTCTTTATATATTTTAGATTTTTCCCAGTCTGTGACTTGTCTTCTCACTTCCTTCAAAATATTTTTGCAGGGCAGAAGTTTTTAATTTAATAGAATCCAATTTTCCAATTTCTTTCTTTCACAGAGTATGCTTTTGAGTTATACCTAACACATTATCACCAAAACCAAAATCACCTAAATTTTCTCCTACTTTGTTTCTGTTTTAAAGTTCTGATTTTATTCTTAAATTTATATCCACTTTCAGTTCATTTTGTGAAAGGTGTCACCTTTTTTTGAAAAGACTATTCTTTCTCCAGTAAAGGATAGCCTTTGCTCCTAAAATCTAAATCTTTAAAAAACAGATGGATAGATATGCTAGTTTAAATCAGCTAAACCTAAAACAACCAAAAAAATAAAGATTCATTCTGAAAAAAATGCTTCCAAATAATGAATGTGCTAGAAACTGGTGGGACAGCTCTGACGCCCAAGGCTGGGTCCGCAAACTGCCCTAAGCACCCTCCCAGCTGCAGGCCAGCTTGTCCTTGAACAAAGCCTCTGTCGTCCTGGGGATGAATAAACAGGCAGCCTCACCTGGGCACATCTGAGAGCAGGAGACTGAAGTGGTCCCGCAGGAGTGAGCACTTCCTCTGCATGGAGCAGGAGTAGGTACTCGAGGAGAGCACAGTGAACCCCACTTGGCCTTTTATAGGGAGCCTGGGGTACTAAATCACCTCTGAAAGTTCTCACCTCCTAATACTGTCAGAATAGCAGTGAGTTTTGGAAAGAACGTTTGAGCCATCACAAGCAGTCATGACACACTTGCTCTTAATCATCACAGACTTCGTTAAAATCTCCAGGTTCAGTTTCAGCCAAGGGCTGCCTGTCCTTGGTCCTCGTGTCCTAGTGAGTCTCAGTGCCCAACAGGCACCCTGTGGCCTGACCCCAAATCTCTCTGTCCCCTAGGACAGGCTCTCCACTCCAGCCAACAGCTGCCTCCCTGCACTTGCCCACACACCACAGTCACCCAGAAGTCACATGCTGGTCCCAGACAGTCCAGCCACCCCTCCTCCACAGCCAGACAGTGATGCATTGCCCAGAACCTTCTGCCTCACTGACCCCAGCAGAACAGAATTTGGGTCTTTTCTGTCTCATTCCTCTTTGTATTGTGAAATGATGTTCTGTGTGATAGCATTATATTATAAAATATATTCTTCTATAACCAGAAGCCAGAGTTATACCAAGTCACCACAGTTATAAAACTTTTATAAAAATGCCACCCAAAAATTAGTACTGACCTACCACAAAAATATCCCAAAGAATTTACTGATAAGTTAGTGAAGGAACCCTGGAAATACTAAAAAAATAATAATAATAACAAACAAAAGGAAAAAAACCTAGATAAATGTAGCCTATATGTATTAGAACAAAATCCCAACCCACCTGGTGCATTTTGATATGAGCATGAGAAGTGAAGCTGTGTTTAAGAGCTACGTATTGAATGCAGTTTAGAAAGCAATAAATCAAAAACAGAGAGTCCAGAACTTGTCTGGGAATGATCCTCCTGCCTCTGGATGCTACACCAGGCTCTTCTCAGAGAAGTTCAATTTCTCAGGTGCCTGTTTGATGGAAAGAGCCTTGTACAGTACCCACCCGCTGTGACACTGATTCTAGGCTCAGCAGCAGGCTGGGGTGGGACTGGGCTGGCCTTTCAAGTGGCCTTTCCACCAAGGGCATGCCAGGCAGGTGCCCTCCAGCAGAAAAGCAGTGCAGTGGCATTGTGACTGAGCACCCAGCCTATTCTGGTTGATGACTCAGTTTCTGAGCCCGCACAGCAGAAAGCCACAGTGCTGTGCGCTGTCCTTCACTGAGGGAGCCTCTAAGCTCCGGCTTGGATGGGGTAGGGCACCCCACACTTGGCAGCCCTCTTCCTGCCACAGCATATGTCACACCTCCCTGTTGGCCTAAGCATTCTGAAAGCCCACACGATGTCCCGTGCTCCCTAATAGCTTCCATCCGGTTGAGAAGACAATTGACTGATTATAAAACACGGTGGAGCTATTCTTTTCCTCATTTTCACCAGTCAGATTCTTCTCCTAATGTTTGTGATTAATCCACTCAACAAATATTTCTTGAATGCATTCTTTCAACAAATACCTGCTGAGACACCAGAACACACTATGCTGGAAACTGCAGTCACCATCCCTGCCAACAAGGAGTCCACAGTCAAGTGAGAAGACAGACAGTGAAAAAGTAATACAGGGTGCTCTGGAAAAACTGCTGATTGTAGGACTGAGAATATGCAAGATGAACCTGGAGCACCTTATAGTGCCAGACAGAAAGTAGTGGGAGAGAGAGAGAGAGAGAGCTCAAAAAGGAAACGAGAGCCAAATGAAAGAGCTCTCAATGGCCAAAGTGGAAACAATCTGAACAAAAACTAATGAAGATAATATTGTATTACAAACCAAAGCATAAAATAAACATTCGTGCGTCCACGCTGGTATACAAACTGATTGACTAAATTGGCTGAAGGGATGCTCTCGCGTGTAGAAGACTAACAGATGGTAAACTAGGTACTCCAGCCTCGGGGGGAGAGCCTCACTCCTCACCCCTTACGTGCGGGCTAAGCAGAGTGACTTTCTTCAGAAGAACACAGCGTGCAAAAGGGTAACAATAACCTTGCGCAGAGAAACCGACAGGCCACCTCAACCAGGTGTTCAAGGTCACCATCGTCGGGGACAAGCCATGTTGGTTCCAGCGTGTGCCTTCGACAGAACGTGAGAAAGTGGCTCTTCTGTGGTCTTCCTGCCCTAACACATACTCCAATCACAAGGGAGACTTCGGACAAACCCCAGTTGAGGGACATCCTACTAAGTACAATACTGGCTTTTTACTGGATGGATAGACAAATGTAGTCTGGGGGGGATTTTTTTGTTGTGCCGGGAACTGAACTCTGGACCTTGCACTAGCCAGGCAGGCGCAGTGCCACTGAGCTAAGTCCTCAGCCCTAACAAACGTAGTTTTTACTTCAAAGGAGCACACACTCTCCTCTTAACCAGGCCTCCAGGACTGCGCCAGGTTGGACGCCCAGAACCTGAGCGATTCGATGTAGGTCCTTCCTGAGGGCCTGCGCCCGCGCCGGGCAGGAGGGAGGCCGTCTCCTTCTCCATGCAGAGGCTAGGGAGGCCACTCAGAAAATTCAGAGATTTTCCCAAGGCCCGCTCCTCCTTCACCTCTCACATCTCCTCCTCCTATTGCGGAGCCCACACTTCACATACCTGGGCTTGTTAAATGTATGGCCTCAGACATCACCATTAAGATGCAGACAGACTATATCAATCCTGCAAATTCCATGTCACCGATTACAATCAGGACTGTAAACTTCTTGTCTTCAGAATGTTGTGACAGTGCTCAGTGGACAGCAGGGTAGTAACTGCTCCTGAATGCTGTTTATGTCAGGCACATGATCTCAAAACAATCCACTCACCACTTTAGATGCCCTTGGATCATAAGAATAAAATGTGCAATGTTTCAGTTTTCCAGTGAACATCCCGTCAGATCCATAATTTCATACAATCTACTTTTAATTTCTGTCACAACAACAAGACTACTTGATGAGAAGTGAAGATTGAACAATGAGATTAAATGTTAAGAAACAAAGGAGAAGATAAAAGCTAACACCTTGGTGCTTGTACAGATAATCTGAACAAGAAAAGAACTAACGTGCAGCGCTGAGCTGGGCCTCCCCACCTCTACTTTGCTCTGACATTCTCATCCTAAGTGGGCCCCAGAACAGCTTCCACAGTCCAAAATGCAAAGGCTCAGATACCATTTTGCTATTTTTGTAAGAAACCAAGAGTGAGATCACAGCATGCTGTAGGAAAAGCAAAAGTGATTTCCAAGATCGTCTGCTATGCTGGTTCAGCTCTATTAACAATACACTAATGCCAATGGATCAGCACCTACTATGTAGGCCTACTTTCTTACTGTAGGAATGCAAGAAAGAAAAGCTTAAGCTGGTTAATGATTCCCAAAGAAGTTTACAATCTGCTTTAAAAAATTATTTTCCTAAGAAAACAGATGAGCCCTCCTAGCCCTCCTGGAGCCAACTGGAAGGTGCACTGCGGTCCGATGGTGGAAAGCAGAAAAGGAGAAAATTGAAGAACTGGGGCCACTAAGACAGCTCCTGTCTCTCTGATATGTTTTTCCACCCCTGGGTTCAGAGCCATGCCAGGAGCAACCAAATAAAACCCCAAATAAAAACCAGTTCTAACCACATTTGACTCCCTTAGAACCTTATGCTCAATTTCACAAAGTGGGATTTAATAGTCCTTAGCTCAAGCCTCATGACCTGGAAGAGACGTTTCAGGGACTCTATTAATCCTGTTTCATGCGGAAATATGACTCGACACCACAGAAAACGGTTAAGGTGGCGACATTTACTAACAAATCAATTTTGTGGAATAAGCACATTACACACCCCTGGTCTGATGCAGGACAGTCAGAACCTGTAAGGCTGCGTCCCTGAATAGCTTCAACGCTGCCACCCTGGGCCCCTGAGCCCCGCTGCGCTCTGGCTCTGAGCTCTCCAAGCCTTCTCTGCAGGGACAAGAGGGGACCCAACGAGGGATCTGCACCGCGCGCCTGCTCGCTTGCCGAAGGAGGCTTCAAAGGATGGGGGCGGCTAATAAAACACTCGCTGTGCCCGCTCTAAGTGGTCATTAGTGAATAAAGAACCTCCAAGCTGCGCTCTGGAGGGAGCGGAGTACTGGCACCCGCGGGCTGTGGAGGACTGGCGTGTCTGGGAAGGAGGATGCGTCCAGGTGAAATCACGGCCCGCCTGCCCCCAGCACTGCCCCTTAGGGACCGGGTCCTGGGGCCCAGCCACCGGCGCGGCCCACGGCCAGACCCGCACAGGCTCGCCACCTGCTTCCCCGACCCTGGACCACACCGTGGGGCCCGGCCCGCGCCCCCCGAGGGGGAGCCCCTCGCGCCCCTGCTCCAGGGAGGCCCCCGGGCCCCGGGGCGGCGCGAGTCTGAACCCGCGCTGTGCGGCGTCAGGGCAGAGGCGGGGAGGGCGCAGTTAAAAGGCGCTGCAGGTGGGAGCCGGGCCTGCACCCTGACTCCGACTCGCTCGCTCGGCCTGGGGAGCGGAGGGCGCCGCCCTGCGCCGGGAGACCCGTTCCCACCGTGCACGCAGGTGAGCGCACGCCGAGCCAGGGAGGTCTCTCCCGGCTCCCGCGAGAACCCCGGGCCGTGGGCTCCGGGGCTCTGTTCCCTCCGTCCCGGTCCCCGCAGAGTCGCGGCGAGGGTGGGCACGCACGTGGCCGCCCGCATCCTCCCCCGGGCCCGCGCGGCCGCAGGAACGAGGCCCGACTGGTTCGGCTCCCCGCGCCCGGCGCCCCCGACTCGCACGACAGGTTTCAGGCGCGCTCGGCGCCGCCGTGTGAGCGTGGCCCGCGGGGAGCCCGCGCCCTTTCCCTCGTTTCCTCCGCTGCTTCGGGGTTTCCGGTTCTGGGGGTCGCGAACGCCCCCCCCCCCGGGATTTGGGGAGCAGGAAGCCAGGTCAAGAGCTGCTGTTCAAATTCAGCCAAATCCCGCCGCTGGGGCCGGACAGATGGGTCGCGGCGGAGCTGACCGGTGCGGGCAGCGTGATCTAAGTCCGAGGAGCTTGCGAAATGCAGTGACAGTCCTGGACGACGGTAATTAACCTCGGTGACACCTCTTCGTTAAAAGGTGCCGGCACCGTGGGCACTTCCTGCTGCTGAAGGAGTCGCCCAAGGGTGCGGGGTCTCTCCCCGCCGCGGAGCCCGGCCGGGTGAGTGTGGTCCGAGCGAAGCCAGGACGTCTGCAGGGCCGGGTGGGGGCGCCGGTCTGGAGACCTCAGTGTCTCCTGGAGGGAAGCTCGCTGTCAGTTGGTGCCTCCGTGTAACGACGCGCCCCGTTCCTTTCCGCAACTGGGCTTGACGCTTTTCTTGTCCCAGTTTTAGCAGAATCTAACCAGTGTCCTGGAAGAAGATGTCCTGCCCTGATGAGGTCTCCTTAGAATTGCAGGATGCTGCTCAAAACGGCGCCTGTGAAGAGCTTTGTCGCTTGTTGGATGGGGCAGAGTCTTTGGGGTGTTATCTGGACCCTGCCAAGGGCAAGGGCGAGGGGAGGGTAGTGCGAACACCAAGCCCGTCTCACTACTGGAGGTGTGAAGAGCCACCACCCCCTTGTCCGTCCTGCAGGCGCTAAAACCCAGAAGACACTGGTCAGTCCACTTGCTCTACTGATGGGGTTTTGTTTTTTTAAGACAAAAAAAGGTCTGATACAGGTAATGGTGCCTTCATTCCCCTTTTCTTCTTTTTTTTTCTTCTGTGTTATGAGAGGTAAGAAGGAAAAGGACTCTATAAGGTCTGGCTAAATAAGTTCAGTAGACTGAAACGAAAGTTCGAGCCGGCACATCCTCACCATGCATCTTTGATTCCAGCTGAGTACTTCAGGAGCTATGAGTGGTCTGTTTACATTAGGTTAGATGTTGAATAAAATTGTGGGAAAAAGTTTTGACTCAATTTTTTGGTCGGTGAGGTCTGACCCTCCCCTTGGCCATGCTGTCTCCAGTCAAGGTTGCAGGGTGACCTCCCTGGTCCATGAGAGGGGACTGGCGAGATTTCAGCTTTGCTTTGGTGGGTAAGAGTGGGACTGGTCTCAAGAGCCTTCATTTCTCTTTCTTCCCAGGGTGACTGAAATGCAGTTGAATTTAAATGTTTGGAAAGGACAGAAGTTTGCCTGAATGAACAGACAGGACTCACAAATTATCCAGGTGCAGGAAGTTGAATTTAATGGGAATTCTTTTTGTAACTCTTTGAGTTCTAAAATGGAGTAAGAGACATGTACATCTATGAATTGGATGCTTTTATATTTAAACTCATATGCAGAAAAACAAGCTTCATTTTTATTGAGTTGATTCTGAAGAAATATGAATCCGAGATCCATTGCCATCCTCAGTCATTGCTTTGAAAGCACTGTTGCTAAAGTCTTGTGACATTGCATCTGAAAACCAGCTATCAGGTCATTCCTTGGATGAGCTCAGATTTCTGGAGAAGAAAGATATTGATTCTTCTTGATTAAAGGGTTTGAGAGGTTTTTTTAATGGCTGAGTTGGTGGTAAGGATGTATCCATTTTCTCAAACTTTGCTAGTCTCTTTTGTAATGCTTGAGTGAGCTTGAAGTTTAGGATAGGATATTAAGATGAGGAGGAGGAGGGAAAAAATCTAAAGACAACCTTTAATTTTTTGCATGTGTTTGAAGTACGAAGTATTAGGAAACAGCAATACCCAAACTTACTCCATAACAGTACTGGGGGTGATGAAAAACTACCCACAGGCTTCACTTAATGAACATGTGTGGGAAAAGTTAAAAGAAGGTGACAGTATTTTTTGTTCAAGAGGTGACATTCCCTTGGCTTCCAGGGATAGAGCCCAGGTTTACACCTGAGTTGGCACTGTGCACTGCTGACTCCAGGCAGGAAGGACAAGTGGAGGAAGAAGGCCCAGAGCCCCCGGGGGGACCTGCTGTCACTCTCCATCCCGCCACAGTGGGCGTCCTTGCACATAGGCTCGAGTTCATGGTGGCTTATAATGTTTCCCGTTATCTGCACAGTCCTCGTGTGGACATCGTAGGGAGTGTGCTCCTTTCTTGCTGAATGACTTTGAAAGGGTCATTCAAAGGAGAACACAACTATCTAGAGAAAGAAAGATCCTTTCCACTCCTTATCGTATGCTGTAATTTTTAGTTTGGTTCTATCTTCAGTATAATTAAAATGGCATTGTTAAACTAGTTATGATTAAATTCTTAAATAAAAAGTTTTTAAACAATCAAGAAATAACACTGTTGTTGGAATGCCAGTAGACTCAAATGATTTGAATTATGAAAGGCAAGAATAGTCAATCTTAATAATAGTGTAAGAAGCTAGTCACTCTGGTCCAGATATGGTACATGACTGTAATCCCAGCAGTCTGGCAGGCTGAGGCAGGAAGACCCAAAGTTCAAGCTCAGCCTGGGCAACTTAGCAAGATCCTGTCTCAAAGTAAGTAAAATAAAGAAATCCAGCTCAGCACAAAGGTACTCTGAAGTAAGGAATGATCACTGTGTTACTTATTTTTGGAATCAAATATTTAGGACTGGGGCTTTAATACAGGATTAAGAATGTGGCATGGAATTATTCACTGTAATTAGATGTGCCACAAAACTAGACACAATTTACCTTCTTAAGTTTGAATGTAAACACTTTGGTATAAGGTGAATACTAGAGGAGGTATTTGCTCCTAACAAGGGAACTAGGAAGGTACCAGTGAAAAATCTTTCTGGTTTACAAAGAAGGAAATAATCATTTCCTTTTTATTCAAAAGCTCTTTCCATTGGCCTCAGCCCTGTTGAAGCCTGAAAGCAAAAAGAGATTTTGTTTTCCACAATTGCAAAAGGCGCAGATGGGTGCAGTGGCTTTGGAAAGTAATTTGAAATGAGTGACAGGTTCACTATGAGTGCTGGGCCTTCCAATCTTCTTTAAGCAAAGTATTGATGAACGATTACCTGCACACACACACCACACACACACACACCCATTATGAGTTTTTATAAAGAAAATCTGAAGCCCAGGGCATGTGTGGCCCCTCTGTGGTCGATCCCCCACCCTGGCCAGGGTGCTCCTGCCCACTGACAGTGCTGGGCAGCAGGGGAAAGAGGAGCCCAGTGTCCTCTTCAGACTGGCTGAAAATCCAGCCAACTGTCACCTCCATCTTCCTGTAGCTCCTCAGGCCAGGGACAGTAAGGTCTTCCCAACAACTGCAGCCTTGTGTTGGGAAGTTTGGGGGTCAGTAGCCCCCTCAGGACTCAGCACCTTGACTTGTCTCCCAATGGTTGTGAAGTGAGCTGACCTTGCAGAGAGTGACACTCAGGAAAGACACCCAGCACTTGACTGGTGATTCCCCAGGAATGAGGCCCCCTAGACCAAAGAACAGAAAGATTTTCTCTGTTAGGAAACATGGATTAGGGTCCCTGACACATTTGGAGCAGCCCCCTTAGGGCTGGGTCAGTGATGGAGAGATTAGAAATAACCTGTCCTCTTGGGTCATTTCTCTCGTTGTAAGTAGCAAGGCCCATGTCATTCTTGCAGGAAGATTCTTTGAATTCACATGGTTTGCTTTTTTGCCTGATTGATTGCCTTGAGTGACACCAGGCTACATACTTGTACCATACTTTAACCTCATTTTTCATAATGACCTGGGCATCTTATTTTTCTTCCTTTAAAGATATAGGTAAATTACTGATTTTTAGTATCAAAGTCAATAAGCATGGTGAAATAGGTTGTTTTCTGATCAGTTTAGGAAGCTGGGACCAATATACCTCTTCTGTGACTGCAGAATTCTTTCAGATCCTGTTATCTTTGACACCTTAATCTGTTTGCTTACTTCCTGAAAGGACAGGTGAAAAGTGATGACATATGTGCATGTTCAGGCAGGCAACATGACAGAAAACACAGGAAAGAGCCTTCTTACCTACCTGGGAGTTAAAATTCTATAGACTTTGAAGCATTTTGGAGAATGCAGTTTTTATTTGATAAGTCAAAAATTTGCTTAACCGTCAAGATGCATAGTGTTTTTGTTTGTTTTTTTCTTTTTTTTTTCCAAGGTGCATAGTTCTACATCCCCATTGGTCACACCCTGAAATATCTCCATGATAGAACAGCAACAATAGGGCAATTTATCATAATGCCTTTGAACATCAGGGACTCAGAATTAATTTTATAATTATTTAAGATGAGTCTTTAATATCAACAGTCCATTTGCTGTGGACATTGAAAAGTCTCTTTGGGCCATGGTCTAAGTAGAAGGAAGGGTTTAATAAATCGGTCTGAATTCCAGAGTCTCAAGACCACTGCTCCTCAGTGAGTCCTCTCTGCCCCAGCCATAAGAGAGCTCACCAGCCTCTGATTAGATGCTTCAGGGGTTGAGAAACCACAGCTTTAAAGACAGCCTAGGTCATTTTTCTCAGCTTAAAAACAAAGCAAACTCTATGGCTTTCTGTGAATGCAAAGCCCTGGATCCATTTCTCAGTTCTAGGTCAACACAAGGTTTGATTCATCTGCTGCAAACCCCATAGCATGTACTCTCCCCTAGCTAAAGAGTCTTCTGCTTCCCCCAGCTGCTCCCCTGGTGAAATAAGAGGCTCTTATTCCAGACTCCACCACCTGTTCACACCACTGCAGATCCCCAGGCTACTGCGGTTGCACATGTCATGGTTACTGTTACTGAACCCTTGCAGAGAAGTTTCATGATGCTGTTTTAGAACTTTGCTAGCGATTAAACAGAAAGTTCCCCAGTTCACACTCAGAGACTTTCTCTTCTTTTGGAGATCAGAATATTTGTCCTTCTCCAGGCATTGAGGCACTCTGTGATTCTGAATAATAGTATTCTGATTGCCTATAGCAATCTTCAAAAAATTAAAAATAGAACTCTCATAGGATTCAGAAATCCAATTTCTGGATGTATACCCAAAAGAAATGAAAGTGGGATCTTGAAGAAACATTTGTAAACTCTGTTCATAGCAGGATTATTCACAATAGCCAAAAGGTGAAAGTAACCCAAGCAAGGGCTCCACTGACAGGTTGAATGAATAAGCAAAATGTAGCATATCCATTTGGTAGAATATTATACAGCCTTAAAAAGGAAGGGAATTCTGAACATGAATGAACCTTGAGGACTTTATGCTGAGTGACAAAAGCTAGTCACAAAAAGGTGATATATGATTCCACTTATATATATGACATACCTAGAGTAGTCAAAAATCACAGACATGGAAAGTAGACACATGGCTGCTAAGGATTGGAGGACAGAATGGAGAATTATTGTTTAAAGGGTACAGAATTTTCACATGGGAAGACAAAAAGGTTCTGGAGATCTGTTTCACAGCAATGTGAATGTACTTAACACCACTAACTGTACATTTAAACTAGTTACAATGATAAATTTTATGTCTATTTTACCCACAACTAAATTTTAAAAAATACTTTAGTAACAACAAAAAGACAAGGAAGCTTCTAGAATATTTGGGGAGAGATGCTGATCCCATCTGCAAACTTTTCAGTGCTCTAAGATTTAGTTCTTGTGGCCAGGGATTTAGCTCAGTGGTTCTGCCGCCTGCCTCACAAGCGCAATGACCCGAGTTCAATCCCCGGTACCAAAAAAAAAAAAAAAAGGTAGAAAATGTTCGGGCCGGGGATTGAGCTCAGTGGTTCCGGCACCTACCTCACAAGCGCAAGGTCCCAAGTTCCATCCCCAGTACCAAAAAAAAAAAAAGATTTAGTTCTTTTGGGAATGAAGACTCGAGTTCATCTCGTAATCTAGGCTCTAGCTCAACACCTCTCTAAATTTGGAGAAAGAGTTTTTTTAGAAAAATTTATTTTTGATAATATAGGGGCTGGCACTGTAGCTTAGTGGTAGAGCCTGGCCCAGCCTGTGTGAGCCCTGACACCCTAAAAAGAATTTCTGCATCTTATTGGTTCTCAGTTAAAATTATACAATTTGTTTCAAGGATGATACCCATTGCTTTTTCACACTTTGGTCTCAGTTATATCATTTTTCATTATTTCACTATTTTTATGTGGGTTTTTAAATTTGTTTTGGTTTTTTGTACGTTTCAGCTGACATGGTACTTTTACTTCCTGAAATTGTTGTGCCAGGTTTTGGGCCACTCCCCTCACTCCTAGTCCTTTGTCTCCCAACTTTAAATGGCTTTAAAATCTTAGTCTGCTGGGCAAACAGGATTATGTCACTAATGAATTATTTCGTTGGTTTAAAGCCACTTAATGAATAAAACCTACTGTGGAGGTTCTGTGAGCCCGTGGATAAAGCCAGACTGATATAATATATAATATATTCACATAGTGATTAAAAACGAGCTTGGACACAAGTTTGTTTACCTGTGGTCCTCCATTAATGGAATACAGCAGCAATCTAACCTGTAACCTAAATTCAGCTGAATCAAGATGATCTTAAACCTTCCTCCCAAAACAGTTATTTCTAGTCAAAAGCAACAGAAGGCTCAGAATGAGTCTTCCTTATCAGGAAACCTCCTACTAGCCGACTGGGGAGTTAGCATTATAAAATATGACAGCCTAATTTAAAACAAATGCGCTTGCATCTACAATGTCCCTATGGTACTGTTTTATCAACCAGAGGCACTTTCCACAGTGTAACCTCGCTCCTCTCTGTCTTCCTAGGGATAAACCAGCACCATGGATTGGGGGACACTGCACACTGTCATTGGGGGTGTGAACAAGCACTCCACCAGCATCGGGAAGGTGTGGATCACGGTCATCTTTATCTTCCGGGTCATGATTCTTGTGGTGGCTGCACACGAAGTGTGGGGTGATGAGCAAGAGGACTTTGTCTGCAACACTCTGCAACCTGGCTGCAAGAACGTATGCTATGACCACTTTTTCCCAGTGTCCCACATTCGGCTGTGGGCCCTGCAGCTCATCTTCGTGTCCACTCCAGCACTGCTGGTGGCCATGCATGTGGCCTACTACAGACATGAAACTGTCCGAAAGTTCAGGCATGGAGAGAGGACGAATGAATTCAAAGACCTGGAAGACATTAAAAGGCAGAAGGTGCGCATCGAGGGATCGCTGTGGTGGACATATACTAGCAGCATCTTCTTCCGAATTATCTTTGAAGCGGGCTTCATGTATGTGTTTTACTTCCTGTACAATGGGTACCACCTGCCCTGGGTCCTGAAATGTGGGATTGACCCCTGCCCCAATCTTGTTGACTGCTTTATTTCCAGGCCAACTGAGAAAACTGTGTTTACCGTTTTTATGATTTCTGCATCTGTGATTTGCATGCTCCTCAATGTGGCTGAGCTATGTTACCTGCTGCTGAAAGTATGCTTCCGGAGATCCAAAAGAACCCAGACTCAAAGAAATCACCCCAACCATGCCCTAAAAGAGAGTACACAAAACGAAATGAATGAGTTGATTTCAGATAGGGGTCAAAATGCCATCACAGGTTTTCCAAGTTAAGTATTTCAAGGTGAAATGCCGCTGAATCCTGAGAAAACATTGGTCTTCCCTGGGAGGCAATGCCAACCTGAAAATTCCTCTTACAGGCTGAACGGCTTGTCTCTGTAAATGACTTCTGTAATAAATACATAGTTTGAGCTCACTCTCTGTGGAACACTTACAGCACTCACATGCAACATGGTCAGGTACCTGGTCCACCTCGGGAGACACGATGCTTGCCAGCTACTGATCCTTGAAGCCACTGAACCAGTTCATACACGGACTGTCTGAGCTAATGGTTATGTCCTGAAAATTTATACAACCTGTTGTTGATAAAAAGCACTTATCTAAAAATGGATACTTTTATTCCTCAAAGATATTTTTATAGGAATGAATGTTTTAGTTCTGTCTTTGAATTTATGTAAAGTATTTTTATAATGACCTCCCTATTTGGAAAAATAGATGATGTTAGTTTTAGAAGTTTACCACAAGCCTCTACATTTTTAACTGACAAAGGGCCGACCTGGTAAATATTGTTTTGCATTGTCTATTGACAAATTGATGAACTGTCATGACACTGTTATGGTGGAAAATGTTCATTATACAATATATTTTTACTGTTTTCTGAATGGAGATAGTGCTGGGCGGAAGTGGGAAGTGGCTTTTATAAACTAGCCTCTTTGCTAATCATTGTGAACAATAGAAATATAAGTGTAGTCACCTCAATAAAGCTGGGCCCATTGCTTAAACCTTCTCATGCACTGTGGGTTTCTGTTCCTTCTGGGCTGGGTCACTGTGGGTGGAGGTGCCTGAACCTCAGCAGGGATTCTTCCATCCTCATGTCAAGTGAAGAGGGCTGAGGTTAGCAGCTGACCAGGCCCTCAGCATGGAGAAGCGGTAAGGGTCAGTTCAGCTTTGGTAAAGAGGAGGTAGGGAGTCTTACACAGCTACTTAGTACACTCTGTGTTGCTGTTATGAAATGCCTGAGGCTGAGCAACACAAAGAGATTTATTCATCTTACAGTTCTGGAGGTTCCAGAGTATGGCACCGGCATCTGCTTAGCTCTGGTAAGAACTGTGGATGATTTCATGGAAGCAGAGTAGGAGAGGGGCAGAGACCACATGACCAGGCAGGAAGCCAGCAAGTGACTCAGGGACTGTGCCAGGCCCTCTTGTAACCACCCACTCTTCCTGAAAGACCAGCAGGAGTTCTTTCCAAGGGAGCTGCGCCCATAACCTGCTGACCTTCTGTAAACCCACCCTCTTCAAAGATCCACACCTCAGCAGCACCACGCCAGCTAGGGTGCCAGCACAGGGGCCTTGGAGAACACACACAAACCATGTCCTGGCTGGAGCAGCAGCCTCAGCAAAGCTGGCCTCAAAGGCCTCAAGGGCCCATGGTGACAGAGCAGCACCCACAGCTCCACACCCCAGATGGGAACCCTTCCCCCAGGGACTTCCAAATGGCACACAGATCCCTCGGTGTGAGTGTGGCTGAGTCGGTGCAGCCCATCACTCAGGAGTAATGCACATGTGAACACAGCCCCTGTGCATCAGGACACCTGATGAGGGGCCGCCTGTGAGAGAGCAGACACAGAAGAGGGTTCAGTGTGCACTGGTTTCTGAAGGACCTGTTACAGAATCTCTTTCCAGAAGAAAGGTATCATTTTCTTCACAGTCTAAAGCAAACCCCAGACTACCATTTCACCTGTAACTATTTTAGTGCCAGCCTATGCAAACCAAGAACTAACCTTTTTTAAAAAAATCACAATTTCATCATCACTAGTCAGCATTCATTAATCATTAAGTCTTGATTCTCCAATCAAGTTCCTTTCTTTTGCAGTAGCCTTTGCACAGGTATCAAGCAAACCCTATCATCAGGAGGACGGGGTTGGTGGCAAAGCCTTGGTGCTCCCCTAGTCTGTGTGGACAGAGGGTCCTTCCCACCCTCTCCTTGGGATACCCTCCGGACTGTGATGGCTGCTTCTCCCTCTCCCTCTTCCTCTTCCTCTCCTTCTCCCTCTTTTCTCCTCTTCTCTTACCTCTCTCTCCTTTACTGAGATATAATTGATAGACACACATCTGCACATATTTAGTGTTTCTAATTTGATGAACGTTGACCTATAAAAATGGTTGGTATCCCATCACCAGCTCAAGGTAATAAACATATCTTTCACTTCCAAAAGCTTCTTTTGTCCTCTTGGCTTTTGTTTTGGGGTGTGTAAGAACATGCAGCATGAAATCCACCCTCTTAACTAAATGTGAAGCATACAATGCTGGGTTCCTAACTAGAGGCCTGATGTTGTGCCGCAGACCTCTAGCATCACTGATACTTCACACTCACTGAATAACAGCTCCTCCTTTCTTCAGACCCGGCCCCAGCACTGGATACCAGTACTGTATTCTCTGCCTCTGTGAGTTTGGCTATTTTAGACACTGCATGTAAGGGAAATTATACAATACTTGTCCTTCTGTGTCTGGCTTATTTCACTGAGAATGGTGTCCTCCACATTTATCCATGTTGTAGCATATGACAAGATTGCCTTCCTTTTTAGGGTTGAATAATAATCCATTGCATGCGTATATTGCATTTTCTTTACCCATTTATGTCAAAACTACAATGAGCTATCAACTCACAGCTGTTACCAAAAAGCAAAACATGGGTAGGAATGTAGCTCAGTGGTGGACCTTTGGCCTAGCATTCCAAAGTCCCTGGGTTTGATCCCAGCACTGCATTAAAATAAATAAATAAGTCAATCAATCAATGGCCAGGCATGGTGGTCCATTCCTTTAATCCCAGGATTTGGGAGGCTGAGGCAGTAGGACCACCATGAGTTTGAGCCCAGCCTAGGTTATATAGTGAGTTCACAGCCAGCCTAAACTACATAGTGAGACCCTGTCTCAAAAGGGAAAAAAAAATCAATCAATAACTGAGAGAGTTAGAGAACTGCTATCCTGACCAGAGGATGACTAGGCCAAGCCCCAGGATTTTTGAGAGAGGAAATGAGGGAGTGAGAAGAAGTCGTCTCCCCAGCAGTAATGGAGAAAATACAGGTAGGAACCACAGTCCGGTGATCACGGGCTGCAAAGCACGACCCCCTTTCAAGATAGCAGAAATTTCCTCCTTCAAACCCTCCAAAGCCCCTCGACCTGTACAGGGGCGCCTCTCTGGTTCCCATACCAGCCATCCCTCTCAGGTTTTATTCCAGTGACGCCTGCCCTCTTCTGTAGAATTCGGTTTCCTTTTCTTTTTTCCTAACAGTAACAAATGCTGGCAAGAACACAAAGAAATTGAAACTCTTGTGTTCTACTGGTGGGAATATAAAATGGTGCAGCTTGGTGGAAAACCTCATGAAGTAGATTCCTCAAAACATTAGGAACAGATCGACCGTATAATCCAGCAATCTCACTTGTGAGAGTACACCCTAGTGAGCTGAAAACAGGATCTCAAAGAGATCTCAAAGTTCCACCTCTGTGCTCAAGGCAGCGCCATTCACAGTGGCCAACTGGATTAGCAGGCCTCTCATTTCCACACACTTTTCATTCCCTGCTGCTCTCTAGCCTCACTAGACAGCCCTTCCCGGGGGCTGCAGCTCTCCTCTCTCTGCCCTTCCGTCAAGGATCTGAGAGTGGCCAGAACTCCCTGTCTCCCCAGTACCTCTTAGCACTAATCTGGGCTCATTCCTCTCCACTCAACGGAGGCCACTGTCAGCACCAGTGACTTTCTGAAAAGTAAATCTAATGGCTTCTGCTCAAATGTCCTCTGCCTCGCCTCTCTCTAAATTCTTCTGAATTCCATGATACTATCTGACTTCATCTAGGGCTCCTAACCCACCTCCAACTGTGCCTCACCCTCGGCTGGCTCACTTCCTCGCCCTTTTCATGGGTGAAGTCACCCAGGGACTGTTCTCTCCTCACCTGCACTCTTCCTTGGCAATCTCATTTATCTACACAATTATCCCATGAGATGCCCGTCAGCCCGTAGAGAAAGAGAAGGTAGATAACTTACCAAAAGTCACACAGCTAATAAATAAGAGTTGAGATTCTCGAGGAGTCTGACTGTCTGCAAGTCCAGGGCTTCACCAACCCCTGCCCTGCTTCCCCCAGCTCCTCACAGGGCGAGGGCTTGTAAAGTGCAGTGTTCCAACCTTTAACATCTGTCTCCTATCTTTGATAGTTTTCACAGACAACCAAACCCCACCTGCTTCTCGCTCACTTTGGATTCCGCTGAAGCAAATCCCTGATGTATTGTTTCACCTATAAATATTTCTGTTTGGATCTTTTAAGAATATAAAACCAAACCATGAAATGGCAAATCTCCTGCTCCCCAAAACTGTTCAAATTGTTTTCAGAATGCAGGAGCCCAGACGATGTGTGTTATGCCTTGGAAGAAAGTTTGTCTGCTTTTTGCTTATGTCCAGAGACTTTGCCTGAGACTGAGATTAAGGGCAATGGACTAATTAATCTCCCAGAAGAAATTCAAGGCAGTTTAATGTTGAGGCTGTGGCATGGCTGCTGTTGGGGCTTTTAGCCAGATCTGTGTTGAGGATCAAGAGCAAAGAGCACAATAGAATGATTTTAAATGTTTTGAGTTTGGCCAGAAAGGAAGCTCTAGTAAAGTTTCAGCCTGCAAAGATAGAGCAGAGGAGATCTTGATTGCTGAGAAGGAACAGGAGAATAGAAAAGATGGCCTGAGGGCATCACAAGAAACAGCAGAACTCCGTCTTTTGCAGACTCAAAATTGCAGAAGTGAAAGACTTTGCTTTGAGAAGAGAGCCCCAGAGCACCATGTTCCAGAAAGGTGGGGGCAACCTAGAGAATTTGTTCCTCAGCATTGGATTCAGAGTGCTCAGCAATCCAAGCTGTCAAGGCTTCCAGCACAGACCCTCAAGCTTCCTACAAAATCTCATGGGACTCTGCAGTGAGGTCTGGTCTTCAACTTTTGAGTGGATCCTCAAATGGCCCTTTCGTACTCTTCTGCCCTTGACTCTGCAGGCAGCCATTATAAGTCTACCTTGTGCATCTGTTGCTCTAATGAACTCTAACTGATACAGCTGTCTTTCCTCAGTGGAACTGCTTTTATATTGGTTTAGGAACCAGTTGGGCATATCTACTTCTGGATTTTCTGTTCTGATCCATTGACCTTTAGGTTTATCTCTCCTCCAATATCAAACTGATTCCTATTTTTAGTCTTCTTTTCCAAATTGTTTCAGCTGTTCTAATTCCTTTGCCTTTCCAATATGTGGTAGGATCTGCTATATTGAGGATTATAGAACAATCTTGTCTACACATACAAAAATTTTGCTGGGATTTTGATAGGAATAAAGCTTGTGCATCAGTTTGGGGAGAATTGGCATCTTTACTATGTTGAATTTTTCTATGCACAAACACAATTTTTCTCTATTTATTTGTATTTTCTTCAATTTCATCAGTATTGTATAGTTTTCAACAAGCAAGTCATGTAAATGGATTTACATTTAAGTGTTGCATTTTCTTTGAGTGATTATAAATAGTATTGGGGGAGGCGAGGATTTAGCTCAGTGGTTCTGCCGCCTGCCCTGGAAATGCAAGGATCCGAGTTTGATCCCCAGTAA
>NW_004624776.1:17492263-17506323 GCF_000247695.1 Heterocephalus glaber
TATAGAGAGAGAGAGAGAGAGAGAGAGAGAGAGATAGTATTGAGGGGTTGTTTTTTTGTTTTGTGATACTGGAAATTGAATCTAAAGCCTCATGGTAAGGCAGTGGTCCACCATGAAACTACATTCCCATCTCTTTTTTATTTTGAGGGAGATGCTTGCTAAGTTGGCCAGGCAGACCTCGAACTTGTGATCCTCCTGTCTCAGCTTCCCAAGTAGCTGAGATTCCAGGTAAGTGCCACCTCACCCAGCAATAGTATTATTATATTTTAATTTTAATGTCCACAAGTTTCTTACTAGTACATATTTTTATTTACTTGTTTGATTATGTCCTACAACCTTCATGAACTTGCTTATTAGTGCTAGGAGATTTTTGTAACTTCTAAAGATTCTCTACATAGGCAATCATATCGTTTACAAATAGTTATAATTCTATTTCTTCCTTTCTGATCTATATGTTTTTAAGTCCTTTTCTTGACATAGAGCATTACTTAGAACTTCCAACACTATGTAGAATAGGAACAGCAAAAGCAAAGATCTTCATCTTATTCCTCATTGTAAGAAAAGCTATAAAGCAATTTTTCTTTTCCTGGTCACTAATTGCAATCTTATCTTCTATATGTGAAATTCTGTCCTCACATTGGTTTATTCTTCTGCATAGACTTCCAGTGGAGTTTTTAATGGCCTGGAAATCTGTTTGCATCCGTTTTATATATTCTATTTGTTTCCTATGTTGGGATTCCGTCATGTTCCTCAGATTCTCTCTAAATTTATTAATCATGTCTTGCACTATCACAATCTCTGCTGTTATGTGAGAAATTATTTCTGATTTCATTTTTCCCAGATCCTCTTTTGTTGCCAGTTCAGAGAGTCCAGGTGGTTGAGCATCAGAGTGTTCCATCTCGTTTCCCTTTGGGGTTGCTGTAGGTGATCCAGAAGTCTGTTTTTGAGGCTTGTTTATGTGTCTTCTCATTTCCATGGGGGAGGTGCTTCAGGCACCCACGCGGCTCACCTTCTCTGCCCTTGGAGCTTGGGATGGTGGTGGGGGAGCTTCCTTCCGGATGCTGGAACTGGCTCACCCTCTCTCCCCTTCAAACTCATGCTGAAAGAAAAATCGGTTTCACTTATATGAAAAACTCAAAATATAAATAAAGCGCAAAATGAAAGATAATAGGGAGATAGATCTTTTGCAAATGTGAGTGGCATCAAAAGATGGAGGGAGAAGGGAGGGTTGGGAGGGGATCAGGATGAACAAAGAATTAGGATGTGCTATGTTATGTACCAATTCCCCATGAGGAATGTGATCATTATGCACTGCAAACATGTACTGATAAAAATAAAAATTGAGAAAACAACAAAACAAAATGAAAACTCTTAGCAAAATGAGAATAATGAAGTGCTTCACGTTGATAATAAGCATGTACAGAAAATCTACAGTAAGATTATACTGTTTTTAAAGATTATACTTAATGGTGAAAAACTGTATGTTTAGTTATAGAAATAGAACCACACATATATGGTCCACTGAGTTTTGAAAGATTATTTAACATTAACATTTTATAGAATATAAACTCAATTCAAGAGCCAAGGAAAAGATAGTATTTTCAGCAAATGGCACTAGAACACCTGGTATCTGTATATAAAAAATTAACCTCAACCCTTTATTTCCATATATAAAAATAACTTGAAAGGATCTATGAACCTAAATAAGAAAGCCTAAAAGTATAAAACTTTAAGAAGAAATTATAAGGGAAAATATGTATGAATTCAGGGTAGGCAAGAACTACCTAGGATACAAAAAACATGATGTATAAAAGAAAAACATTGATAAATGAGATTCCATCAAAATTTAGAACTTAAAATGACATCATTAAAATGAAAAGTAGTCCTTAAACAGACCATATTTACAATGCATATAACCTATGACCAGAATATATAAAGAACTCTTACAGCTCATTAATAGACAACTCAATTAAAAAGTAGACACAAGATGATAAATAGCCAGTACAGCACAAGGAAAGGTGTACAACTCTAGAATCAGAAAAATACTAATCAGTACAATAATAAGATTGAATTATACACTCATTAAGGAGATGAAGTTAAAAGTTTTAAAAGCCTTGTCATGACTTTTTCTTTTTGTTGGATTCTCCCCCTTTGCATTTAATTTGTCATGCCCAATGGATTCATTCTGCTGGGCTTCCTGCTGGTTTGGTATTCATGAAGTTCTCTTTATCATGAAAGTATCTTATTTCTCCATCAGTTTTGAAAGATATTTTTGCAGGGTACATCAATCTGAGCTAGAGGCTGTTTTCCTTTAGGGCTCGAAATACATCACTCCAAGCTCTTCTTGCCTTCAGGGTTTTCACTGAGAAGTCTGCTGTGATTCTGATGGGCTTTCCTTTGTGTGTGATTTGTTTCTTTTCTCTCACTGCTTGTAGAATTTTGTTCTTCTGTTAGGTTTCTGGAATCCTAACTATCATGTGCCTATGTGTAGATTTTTTTGATCAAGGCTAGTTGGAGTCCTATATGCCTCACTTATCTGTATGTCAAGTTCTTTTCCCCTCCTTGGGAAGTTTTCTGCCATCACTTCTGTGAAGAGTTTTTTTATGTCATCTGCATTCTCTCCTCTTTCTTCATTGACTCCAATCAGTCTTATGTTATTCTTCTTTGCATCATCTAGCAGCTGCTGGATTGCTTTCTTGTGGTGCCATACAATTTTAAATCAATTTTTCTTTTCCTGATCACTAATTGCAATCTTATCTTCTATATGTGAAATTCTGTCCTCACATTGGTTCATTCTTCTGCGTAGACTTCCAGTGGAGTTTTTAATGGCCTGGAAATCTGTTTGCATCTGTTTTATGGATTCCATTTGTTTCCTATGTTGGGATTCCATCATGTTCCTCAGATCCTCTATTTTTTTATCTGTGTCCTCTCTAGATTTATTAATCATGTCTTGCACTATGGGCACAATCTTTGCTGTTATCTGAGAAATTATTTCTGATTTCATTTTTTCCAGATCCTCTTTTATTGCCATTTCAGGGAGTTCAGGTGGTTGTGTATGAGATTGTTCCATCTCGTTTCCCTTTGGGGTTGCTTTAGGTGATCTGGAAGTCTGGTTTTGAGACTTGTTTATGTGTCTTCTCATTTTTGACGGGGGGGGTACCTTTGGTGCCCTCACGGCTCATCTCCTCTGACCTAGGAGTGGTGGAATGGCAGCGGGGAGCCTCCTCCTGGGCACTGTGTTTTTCACCTCCTCTGCCTATAATTGTTATCTCTTTGTCTTAGTTACTTTTTTCTCATTGCTGAGACAAAGTATCCAACACCCAAAGTTAAAGGTGGAAAGGTTTATTGTAGCTCACAATTCATAGAGGTTTCAGTTCATAGTGGACTGGCTCCAAGGCAGGATAGCATGGCAGAGGGACATCGCAGAGGAGAAACAGTTCATTGGGTAGAAGGCAGTAAAGCAGTGAAGTAGCACAGAAGCAGCACCAAGAGATGACAGTAGCACTCTTTCTGTCCCTTATATTCTATGCAGGCTAAAGACTCTTAGGGCAGGTAGCACTTACACTCAGGGTGGGCCTCCCTATTATCCACACCCAGAACTATGCCAAACCAATCAGTGAACTAATTTAATAATCACATATCCTTAATCCTATCATCACATATTTAATGCCAGCATCATACACCCTAGATCCATCCACCTCCGAAAAGCCCCACCTATGACCCACCTAAGACATCTAGACACAAGCCACAACACTCTTCCTGTTGAATTGTTCCCTCAACCAATATGTAATGACCTTCTTTGCCTCTTCTAATCAGTCTTGGCTTGAAGTCCACTTTGTGTGAACATAGGATATCTACTGCGGCTTGTTTTCAGGTTTATTGCATAAAATATTGTTTTCCATCCTTTACTTTTTAGTCTGGGTTTCTTTTTGGGTTCAGTGTGGTTTTTTGTGTGTAAAGCATACCATTGGATTTTGTTTTTTGATCTGTTCTTTCAATCTGTGTCTTTTGATTGAGGAATTGAGACCATTCACAATGAGAGTTATTACTGAAATAACTTACTCCCTTATTCCCTTAATAAGTATTAACTTATTCCCTGTAGTTACATTATTTTTCTGTTGCTGTTTCCCTATCTTTCCCTTCTATTTAATTGCTCACCCTCCCTGAGGTTTTCATTCTATTAGACATTTTGGCTTGTTAGTTTCGTTATCTTTTTCCCGGATATTGTTGAGAATTTTTTGGAGTGCTGGTTTGGTGACCATGAATTTCTTTAGGTTTTCTTTGTCATGAAAATACTTATTTTCCATCAATTTTGAAAGATAATTTTGCAGGATATATCATTGTTGGTGGGAAGTTGTTTTCTTTTAGTGCTTGAGAAGCTTGCTATTGAGAAGTCTGCTGTAATTTTACTGGGTTTTACTTTATAAATGATTAATTGTCTTTCTCTAACAGCTTTTAAGATTTGGACCTTATGTTGAATTTCTGGGATTTTTTTCTATGATGTATTATGGAGAGAGGTTCTTTTCTGACCAGGCTATTTGGAGTTCTGTATGCTTCACCTGTTTGTTGAATTCCTCATATTCAGAAAGTGTTCTGCTATTATTTCTGTAAACAGGATTTTTTAAGCCATTTATTTAGTCTTCTAATATTTTACTAATTCTAATTAATCTTAGATTAGTCTTCTTTGCATCATCTAGCAATTGTTGGATCTATTTTTCATGTTCTGCTGTTTTTTTAAGGTATCTGTCATTAATTGGTCACCAATATCAGCCCCATTTTCTAGTTCTAAAATTCTGTCCTTATATTGGTCAGTTCTGCTGCCATACTTTCAATAGAATTTTTAATGCCCTGAATTTCTATTTGGAGCCTTTTCATGGACACTAATTCTTTGCTAAAGTGGTTATTCGTGTTTTACACCATTTTGTGTAGCTTAGCTAGCTTTTTATTACTGTCTTCAGTAAACTTGCTTATCATCTTGCTTATTATGTCCATTATCTGTTTAATTATATCTTCTTTGACCTTATTAAAATGTTTTTATCTCCTCTGATATCCATTGCTATAATTCACCTGTGTGGTTTTTTATTTCCTCCACCTCGATTCCCCATCAGCTTTGGGGCAGACCAAGCAGATCTATGGATTTAATGCCAAGATTTTCAGATCCAGCTGCCTCTGAAAGCTATAATCATTAGTCCTAGTCTCTCACCATGGGAAGAGGGGCCTATGTTCTTCCTGGCCTGAGCTTAAACTTCTCAGAGGTTCTATGTCTAGCCTGCACACACTCTGCAGCTGTCTCCTGTGGCTGTCTCAGACCCAGTTGCCATGGGAGGACAAAACTGAAAACCCAGAGTTGTCCTGTGGCTCAATTTTAAACAATCAACCCCTTCCCAAAATGGGACCAAATTAGATATTCTCTGGCAATATGGCAGGCACAGCACTAGATTTCTTCTCCAACTATAGCCTGCTGCAATGGAGTCAGTCATTTTTGAAGTAAAACCCCAAGTTATTTTGTAGTTTAGGATAGCTCCTGGCCAGGTCTGTAACTTTTTCCTGGAGCTGCCAACCCTCTGGGTTTACCTTCTTTCTCTGGGTGTCGCCTTCCCCCATGATCTTGTCAGTCAGTGCCTCTCCTGCCTCATACTGAGGGGAAACAAAATGCAGAGCCACCATAGAGATGGTGGGTGGCCGGGGTGAGGGAGTGGAATCTACAAACATCAAGTTGGTCAGTTCAAGAGTTTTTCTTTAAATTATGAATTGGTGTTGGATTTTGTCCCCCCGCAAAGGTTTTTGTATTAATTGATATGACCATGCAATCCCTTTTTTGCCTATTCATATGTTGGATTACATTGATCTTCAGATATTGAACCAGCCTTGTATCCCTGGAATGAATCTCAGTTGGTTATGGTATATAATTCTCTTTATATTCTTACCGAATTCCATTTTTAATATTTTATTGTACTTTTCAGTTCTAAAACTTTCCTCTTGATTCTCTTTGTATCAAATTTGTTTTCAATGCTGAGGATGGAACCTAGGGTCTCATGTATGCTGGGAAAGCATTCTACAACTGAGCTACATCCCCAAGCCTTATAATACCTATTATTACCTTCAGCGTCTTTGCTGAAGCTTTCTACGATTTCATTTATCTCAAACATGTTTGTAAATACTGAAACATTTTTTTATCATGACTGCTTTAAAATTTTCAGATTCTTCTAATGTCTGTCATCTTGGCATTAGCATCTATTGATTGTTTTCCCCCTTTCAGGTTGTAATCTTGGTTTTTGGATTGATGAAGCATTTTCATTGGGGCATTATGTTATGTAACCCTCAGTCTCATTTAAGCCTTCTGTCCTAGGTGGCTTTCTCTGACACCACTGAACAGGGGGGCAGGTTCAAGTGTCCCCATTGCCATGAGGTGGAGGTCCAGACTTGGCGGTTGGCCTCCACTGACATATGAGATGAAGGAGGCCCCTCCTACTGCTGTGATCACCGTGGTAGCCTACTTTCCTGTGGGCAATGGCGAAAGTCCTCGACTCCTCTTAGAGCAGCCCTAGGGGCAGTATCTCCCTTGCTGCTGGGCAGCGGTGGAATCCAGATGCCCCACATGGTCTTCACTGATAGTAGGGGCGGGGGAGCCTCATGTAGAGCTGGGTAAGAGCCCAACCCCTTATATGGCTGCTCCTCTGACACCAACCTGGTGGTGGGAGTTAGGGAGGGGGGAAGAACATTAAGTCTCAGATCCTTATTTGGCCTTTGCTGGCATGGCTGATGTTTGGGACAGTTTTCTTCCAGGATATCTGGCTGAAGTAGAGTGGCAATTTTCTAAAATGTTTGTCTTTTTTTTTTTTTTTTTTTTTATAATATTTCAAATTTGGGTTTTTGTGCTTTCTAGGCAGGTGGCGGAACCACTGAGCTAAATCCCCAGCCCAAATGTTTCTGTCTTACCAGGATCCCCTCTACTGGTCCTAAAACTCAAGATAGAAGGCTTTCTTGGGTTGTTTTGGTTTTTAGTCTGCACCCATCAGCGTTTGGTGCCATTGGCTTCCCAATCCCTAGACTTCAGCACAAATTTCCCAGTTCTCTATGACTCAGGCCTCAGCACTCCCCTGCTTCCTTCTTTCCCATGGCTCCTGCTGTTTCCCAAGGGTCATTCACTGATCCCCGTATCTGGGCACTGCACAAGCTCTCTCCTACCCATAATTCTTGCCTGCCATCCCTCCACCGGCTTGCCCTAGATCTGCTCAATGTTTTCATCCTGGAGGTTGTGCCTGCCCACCTCTGGCTGTCCTCCACTGAGCAGGGCTCCTGTCAGAAGACAGCAGGTCTCCCTCCCTTTTCCACCCTCACACGCCCCCCACACAGTGAGCACTGATCAATGCACATTGAACTAATGGGGCCTGGACACCAGTGCTTTCTCTCCTCTGTGACCTGGCCGCTGGGAAGGGAAGAAGTTTCATTAGCTTCCTTCCCTATTCAGGGGTCCGAAGCCCAGTGAGCAGCTTTCTTGATGCCAACCCTGTGGTTGCCATAGCTCCCCACAGCCAGGCACATCAGGTGAATGCTGATGGAACCGAGACGTGCTGGCCAAGCCTTTTCAAGTCATTTTAATGAGAAAAAAATTGGCGAAGTAACACTGCCTTGGGTCCATTCAGATGGCAGAGAGCAGTGGGAAAATCTCACCAAAAAATGAGAAAATAAATTAGCTGGGAAACAACAGCCAAGAATCTCTTTAAAGATAATATCACAGATAGCAGAGATTCCGTCATTCCTCAGCCTCAGAACCATGAAGGCATTTTGTCAGCCTAAATTATTTCTAGGCGTGATTTATTAGACAGGCACTAAAATGTAGTATTTCTACTTTTCCTAACAGGATTAATGTCGTATTTTAAGTTTAACCTAGCATTAAGGTATAAGAAATTATTTCTTTGCATATTATATTATACTTACTCATCTCTAAAAGGTTAGTTTCCTGCTCAAACCATACTCATCCAGCCACGGACCATCTCTTCTAAGTGGTTGCCAGTGGATACTCAACTTTTCATGCTCAGGAAAGGGGAGGCATAGATTCAGAGGGAAATTGATTGCTTCTGGCTTAACTTCAGCCCCAAGACCTATGAATGGTCTCCCAGACTGCTCATAATAGAAGGCTACTCAATACTTGTCAAAAATTAGTATTTGGGTTCAGCCCAAAGACCAGAGATGCTGTCTGCTCAAAATGTCCCACCTGAACCCTGCTTACCAAATGTTTAGGATCTGAACCTTTATCATATTGTGCCTCCCGCCACTGCTTTCCAGTTCTAACATAAACAGGAAACAGGCCCTTCAATGGGAGCTTACACTAATACAGTTGACATCTTACCCCACACCCGCCCCCCAAATACCTCTGTCAAAACTGTGTTGTCTTTGCTTGGGCTACTATAACACAATAGCACAGACTGGATGGCATAAACAATGGAAATTTACTTCTTACAGTTCTGAGCCTGGAGGTCAAGAAAAGACACCAACAGATTGGATGTCTGATGAGGACCTGCTTTCAGGGCACTTTGTGCTGTGTCTTCACTTGGGAGAAGGGGCAAGGGAGCTCACTGGGGTCTCTTTGCTAAGAGTACTAACTGCATTCCAACTAATCATTTCCTGAAGAATTCCACTCCGCCACCCTACTAAATCCCATCTCATCGGAAAGGTTAGATTTTTGGTTTTGTTTTTGCTTTAGGGACAAGGTCTCATTATGTAGTCCAGGCTGACCTTGAACTCACAGTCTTCCTGCTTCCACCTCCTGAGTGCTGGGATTACTTGTGTATACCATCTCACCCAGCTAGATTTCAACACACAAATTTACAGGGAGGGGTCACAAATATTCAATCCATAACAAGTACTAGGCCCAGTTATAAGACTGCAGGGTCAAATTAATATAGACTACAGATCACAAACTTCCACAGCCCAGAAATCTGTACCTGTTAACAAACTTTGGAGTTGATTTTTACAGTCAGCTTCATTCGAGGTTGCCACAGAGCAGGCAAGCTTGTCGATTTTGGTGTGGTCCCAGGACCATTCTGAGTCTCATGCAGCCAGCTGGGTGAGCTCGGAATCTGGATTTTCACAAACTCGCCAGGCCATCCTCACACCAGTCTCCACAAATCATTGTACACACAGGCTGTCTTGAGTGGGCTCCTTGAAATAACTGTCTCTCTCTGAAATGGTTCTGCTCAGAAATGCACCATGAAATTTATGTCACTGTTCAGCTACAAGGTGACAAAAATGAATGTTTAAGCTCTACAAATTGACTCCAACCATTTCGGCCCTATGGACTCAAAACCGGAGTTCAGTTTCCCTACAGGGAAGGGGTGGAGGTGCAGTCAGCCATGCCCGCCGGCCTCCTCCCTCCTGTGGCCACCCTGAGCATCTACAAGGGCTCCCTGGCATCATCTGGTCTCCAGGCTTTTGTGAGTCAAGAAGTCCTTCTTTCAGACACCCTACAACAAAGCCACATGAAAGGCCTCTGATACGCTCTTTCAGGGTCCCCTTTCTGCCTCTATCCCACTTAGCTTATCGATTTCTGCTTCCTTTGGTACTAAGCCCTCACTGCTTTTTCTGCCAGCCCCTTGACTTTGTTTTCCTGGGGCTATCCTCTTTCTCCTCTCTTTCCAAATGTCCTCCTTTATCTTCTCTGATACCAGCCAAAGATCAGGAGCCAAGCCCATCCCAGGAACCCAGTGTCCCCGTTTGCTCTGTGCCTGTCACACTCTCAGAGAGCCTTGGATGGACGTGAGGTGAGCCCAGCCCAGTGCAGAGATCTGAGAGGGTGGTCAGTCCAATCACCTCCCTTCTCTGTGGATGGGACGCATGTCAGGGAGCCCTCTGGCTTCTCCAGTTCCTCCTTCCAACCGTGACTTCCTCCATTCTGGGGAAGGAATCTTGAAATGGGAGACTGCTGCTTCTCACAAGTCCACCCTAAGCCAGCTGCTGCTCCCACCACTGTCCATTCTACCTACAGATGCAGCCCCTTCACTCACGTAAGAGGAAACAAATGCATCAGGTCACCAAGCTGATTAAGGAAAAAGCAAAGGCTCAACTTCCAGAGTCCCTGATGTTTCCCTATCATATTGCCTGTGGGAGACGGGGACACGAGGAGGGGTGTGGACGAGTACCTCCGTCCTGGAAGGCTTTTCCCAGGCACTTTGTATATCCTGCCCCCAAACACCCATCGCAGTGCATGGGCCTGGGAGAGGAGGTCAGACAAACCCGGGGCTGGCAGCAACCTGCACTGTGCCAGTAGAACACCCTAGGCTCCTCCTCTTCTAAAAATATTGGCCCCACACTATAAATATGTGGCCTTTGCAATACTATGTTCCCAGCATAACAAATTTAACCTACAGAAACCCTCTAGTGCACAAAGATGCATATCCAAGGATGTGCTCAGAAAATTGTTTATAATAGTTTTTAAAAAGAAAACAACCTATATATCCTTTTTTAAAGCACAATCCAGAGGCATTACTTAGTACTTACAAAATGTTTACTCATTCATGTGAAGAACGCAGATGTTTGACTGCTATACGTGGCGGGGGGGAAGCAAACACAGGATTTATAAAAGGGAAAGGAATGGGAAAACTGAAAAAAGTAAAACAAAAACATCAAGTGAAAACAGGGAGTGTTGTCATCGTCTGTTTGTTTTTGTTTTGTATTCTTCAGAGGCCTTGAGAGCTTCACTCTGGGATCCACAAGTCAGGCTGTCTCCACATGCCATCTGCTAGTGACCTTCTGACAGCTTCCACTGGGCAAGGCCCTCACCGGCAACACACCCTTGGTCAGAACACTCACTGTCAGGAGGGAAATGGTCAAGTACATTACAGTTGAACTATGTCATGGAGTAATAGGCAGACACACACACACACACACACACACACACGCACACACGCACGCACACACCCTCAGTACCCCTGCGACTAGATGACCACATGCAAAACTGCTCAGGGAAGGAAAGAAGGATGCCTTTCACTCTTGATTCTACATGACTCTATAGTTTGAGTTTCTGTGCTGATTACCTAGATGCTATTTTAAAAATTAGGTGATTACTGAGTAAGGATGGCTCTCCATATCTGAGGAGTTGCTGTTTCTGCATCTGCAGATCAAAATTATTTAGAAATAGTGTTGGGAGTGTAGCTCAGTAGTTCAATCCTCAGTACAAGGGGGGTTTCTTCTGATTTTTTTTTAAATCTTCTTTGGTGCTGGGGTATGGCTATATCTGCAGGGGTTTTTTTTAATGACTTAGTGATAACTGTAATACAAAGAAAATTTCTTTTAAGGGCAAATTAATTCTGTTGTATTTTTTTTAATTTGGAAAAACATTCCAGCAAGTTCCAAAAAGCAAAATTTGAATTTGTCACATACCAACCACTATGCTAAAATCACATGAACAAGATGATGCTGTGGAAACCCTCCATCGCCCAGATCTCCTGCTGGTCTCTCCACTGCACTCTATTTGAGCACTGTTTTCCAGGAGTCTTGTACTATGTCATTATGTTTGTGATGGTTGTGTCTGTTCTGAACACATATAGGCATTTTTCTTGTCATTTTTCTCCAAGCAACACAGTATAATAACTATTTACATAGCATTTACATTGACTTAGGTATTATCAGTCACCTAGAGATGTTGGAAGTATACAGGACGATGTGTGCAGGTTCTATACAAATACACCATTTTATATAAGGGACTGAGTACCCTTGGATTTTGGCCCTGGAAAGGGGGTCTTGGAACCTAACGCCTACAGACACCAGGGTACAACTATATATCCTTATCTCCCTTCTTCTACATTACTTTTACTTAATATTTCTGTAAGTAAAATAACCCTTAACACTACCTACTTTTCTACATATTAAAACTTTTTATGAAACATCTTCTGGGGGAGAGATTAGTACACAATTCTAACATGGGTCTCGAGAAACTTTCCCCACGTACTTCTTTCCTCAGATACCACACACCCATCTCGCCGTGCCATTTGCGCTTTAATTGTTGGACCCATAATTAACAAGGAAAGAATGAAGGACACAAAGAAGTAAAAAGGATACACATATTTTCTGAAAGTAAAAGCCCTAGTGAGAAAAATCCTTTATTACTCCTTTCACAGCAGCATATTTCATAACTACCAATGAAAACTTTTATGAATTTTTAAAACAACCTCATTTTAAATTTATAAACCCATGGCAAAGTTGCAGAAAAAGAGGCACTCTTGTGGCTGACATGAATGTAAATTGGTACAAGCCCTGTGGAAGGCAATTTGGCAGTATCTATTAAAGTTACAAATGCACTTACTTTTGACCCAGCAAATCCAGTTTGGGGACATTATCCTACAGGAGAACTTGCATGTGTATAAAATCACATATTATGAAGCTAATAATTGTAGTCTTCTTGGTATTATTTATTACCTAAATGTTAATAAAGTTCACCAGCAAAGCCATGTGGACCTGGAGAGTTTCTTTTTTTTTTGGTAGGAAAGATTTTTAGTTATTTTTCTTAATGATCTATTTTCTATTTCTTTCTGTGTGCATCATTGATAATTTGTTTTCTAAGCAATTTGAATTTGTCCACTTAAATCAAGTTATTAAATTTATTTATACAGTATTGCTCCTAATATTCCATTATTAACTGTTTAAATATCTGTAGTATTTGGAGTGATTCCCCCTGTTTTATTCCAGACAATGGTGACTGGTGTTTTTTCTTTTTTTTCTTGATTGGTCTGGCAAGGAATGCTATGGACAGATGGGTGTAATGGTTTTTTTGGAGAGAGAAGCTGCCTCCAAATACAGCACCCTCACTCCAATCATAGATGTTGTCACGAGGGTGGGGCCTTCAGGGAAGGATTAGCGCATTGTAAGAAGAGTTTGTTTTCCTGCTCTCTTTCATATGAAGACACAGCAAGGAGGTTCCCATCTGCCAGCAGAGAGAGTCCTCAGAACTTGACTGTGCTGGCATCTTCCTGATCTTGGATTTCTTTTCTCCAGAACAGTGAGAAAATAAATTTCCAGTGTTTAATCAACCCACCCTATGCTATTTTGTTATGGCAGCCCACGCTAAAATAAGGGTTAATTTTATTTTATTAATATATTCAAAGCTAAACTTTGGCTTTGTTTGATTTTCTCTATTATTTATTTTCTAGTTCACTGACTTCTTTGTTATTTCCTTTCTATTCTTAGACTGCATTTCATTGGTTCTTTATTTTAAACTTCTTAAGGTGGAAAGGTAGATAACCAATTTTAAATCTTTCTTCTTTTTAAATATACATGTTTAAAGCAAAATATTCTCTCAGTGCTTCTTCAAGTGCATCCTCAAAATTTTGATATTTGTGTCTTTATTTTCATTCATTTAAATATTTTAAATTTCTCTTATGATTCCTTCTTTACCCATGGGTTCTTTGTTTGATTTCCAAATATTTGGCAATTTCTAGGTATATAAGTATCTGATTTAATTCTGCAGGTAGTAATTCTGTGTGATTTTCTACTCTTTGGAGTTCACTGACACCTATTTCATGATCCACCAAACATTTCATATGCACTTGAAGAGCCTGTGTATTGTGCAGCTGCTGGACACAGTCTTCTGTAAATGTTAGTGAGATCAAGTTAGTTGATAGTGTTTAGATCTTCCATATTGCACTGATTTTTGCATATGTTTTCCATCAGTTACTCAGTTATTATAACTACGAATATGGACTTGTCATTTTCCCCCTTGGTGCTTTCAATTTTGCCTCATTTTGGCGCTCGGAAGGAAGCTCCCCGCCTCCATCCCAGGCTCCTAGGGCAGAGAAGCTGAGCTGGTCCGGGCACCCAGAAAGAAGCTCCCCCGCTGCATCCCAAGCTCCTAGGGCAGAGAAGGTGAGCCGAGTGGGTGCCAGAAGCAACCCCCACCCCCGCCCGAAATGAGAAGACACATAAACAAGCCTCAAAAACAGACTTCCAGATCACCTACAGCAACTCCAAAGGGAAACGAGATGGAACAGTCTGATACTCAACCACCTGGACTCTCTGAACTGGCAACAAAAGAGGATCTGGGAAAAAGGAAATCAGAAATAATT
>NW_004624776.1:17511861-17548354 GCF_000247695.1 Heterocephalus glaber
CTTTGGCCTCTACAGTTACAAGAGGTGCTCAGAGTGGTGGCCAGTAGCTTCCAGACAGTTATTAGTATGGTACACAGCTGCCTGGGTAACCTTGGTCACTGAGATTGCTGCACACGCACTTTCAGGTTCTTCTGTGAGGGCCAGTAATGTAATGGGTTTTCTGCAATGTACAACATCCTCCAGGGTCCCTCAGTACAAGGATAACAGCATCTATTGAGAAAATATCTTACTGTTTTTCTTTTCCTGCAGTGTGTATATACTTTTTTGCAGGACTTCATAGGTATGGTTTCTGGGTTCCTAAGATTCAGTTTCATGATTCTACTTCTGTAGATCATGAAGTTCTGCAATAAAAGAAATAGAAAGCATCTTGCATACAGATTGTGAATGATGGCTACAGACCCCTTTGTATTAGATTTACACCCAGAGATCCCTTCTTTATGTGTGTGTGTGTCTTTGTGTGTTACTCAATATAAATCTAGTCTTTCACCTATGTTACATCTGCAGCAGTGTATTCTTTTCTTTTGGTGAACTGTAAATATCAACTGTGTCTTTCCAAAGCCTATCAACCTAGTAGCCTACATGCAATGTTGGGTAGCCTATTAAAAAAAATGATTGTTTCCCATGAGATAGCAATTGAGATGGATACCAAGATCTTGCCAATTGCCCAATATCATTTCCACCTATGTAAGCAAGATTCACAGGAGCCCCTTACCAGCAATGACAATAACCCAGCACTCTGAATTCCTCACCATCACAGATTCATTTCAAGGCCAACACAAGGATCACGTGTAGTACCTTTTCTTTTTCCAAAGCACAATTATGCAGAGCAAACTTTCAATATTAACAATATTACTGGTTCTTTACGTACATAACCCATTCTAACAGCTGATCCATGACAATTGATCATACTACACATCAAAGCACTATTGAGGAGGTATGACAAAAAAAATACAACGAATGTTTCCATTTTTTAAAAAACTTACTACAGTAAAAGACACATTGCCATTAATCTCCCATAAAATACTCTCCCTCACCTTGAACACACCTGTTCCATCGTTCTCGCCACTTTCTGAAGCATTTCTGGAAGTCCTCTTTCATGTTTTCAATTTCACTGTTGTATCTTGCCTCTGTGTCCTAAATCAACCAAAACTTTTACCTTTCATGTCCATTCTTCCTTTGGGGAAGAGCCAGAAGTTACATGGTGTCCCATGTGGTTAATAAGGTGGATGAGGACACATTGTAATGTTTTATGAGCCTGCCTTTCAGCTGGATGGCACTCAAGAGCAGCATTCAATGTATTTCTTATCATCTTGTAAAGACACTCAAGAAGGAGGACTTTTGCCAGGGATTTAGCTCAGTGGTACTGTGCCTGCCTGGCAAGCATAAGGTCCTGAGTTCGATTCCCAGTACCAAAAACAAAAGAAAGAAAGAGAATTTCCACCACTGCTTCAGAAAGTGGCAAGAATGATGGGATGCGTGGTTAAAGTAAGTGAAAGTATTCCAAGTAGGATTAATGGTAATATGTCTTTTACTGTAATAATTTTTTTAATTTAAACATTTTTTAAAAATTTAAACATTTGCCATATATTTCAACCACCCCTTATATAGACCTTTTTAGACAATTTTATTTAATTAATACAAGATCTAACTAGATGTTTCTATTGCTTCTCAACTCAGAGGAATTGAGGAGCCCTTGGGGAAAGAATTCTAATGGTAGATCCCTTTTCCAAGGGATCCAAGAGGACATAGGTAAGTACATTTCACAAAGCATTATTTACCCTTGCTAGGAGAAATTCATCCTGGCATTATTTTCTATTCTGCTTCATTTCATTAAAAGGGGGGGGGGGTTAAGAAATGTATTTCCCAACCCACAGATGGGATCAGGACCAGCTTCAGATGAGAAGAAAAATTACCTATCAACTGCAGGGCCTCAGAGCTTTCCCGCAAGTCTTCCCAGTGCCATCTACTGTGCGCTCTGGGTATTACAAGCGCCTGCTCCCCGCGGGTCCCCTCCTCCAGACATTTTGGGTTTTGTTTTCTGAGATTAAATCAGAAAACACTTCATCCGAATTGGAAGTGTCTGTCCAACAGTTTAAGAACAAGTTTCCATGAACAGCTAACACAGAAGGTCGATTCTGAATTCTGAGACCAAACACTTTACATCCTGTCTTACAAAAGGGGTTTTGCAAGTTACAGAACTTCCACCCCTCATTGAGACCTCAGGAGCAAAACTGACCATGTAATCATGGGCCTCCAGAAAACAAAAATTTTAAATTTGGTACATTCTACACTAGCATTTCACACAAAGCTGCTGTAGTCTATCAGATGTAATATAACAAGGGACTCGATAGTCCTTTGTCAGATGATATGACTATATTTTTTTATAGCAGCCTTTGATCTTTTTCCCTAACTTGTTCCAAAAACTTGAGATAATATACAATATAACATTGTTGTAATACAGATTAGAATGTAGGAATCTCTTTTGCTTCTTTGTGAATGATGCAGGATTTCAACGTTAACAAGCTTATAGAATTTAGTTTTTGTGCTCAATATAGGTAAACTCTTCCTACAAGCCAACCTGGATTCATTTCTGATTTGTGCTTTTGATGCAAATATATTTAGAAGTATCTTTGTAATTTCTCCACAGTCTGCTTAATCATAAAAAAGCTACACTTAACGTATTTGCAAGTAAAAGCTTGCACTCATCCAACAAAGCCAAGGAGGATGACTTAATTTACCACTGCCTTAAAACTGAGACACTTGCAACAATTTTAATTTCTCCAGAATATTTCATCTGGGAAAATAAGAATAGGATGAGAAACATGAAGAAATAGTTGTTTATCACAACTTAAAAGTTGGAGTTTTATATGCAGTGTCTTTAATTTGGAAATGAAGGACAAATTTATGAAGTCTGAAATTTTTTTACCCTTTAAATAAAACAATTCACTGTTTTCCCTCGAAGTGATTTGACATTAACAACTTTCAAAAATACAGTGCAGGTGTAATTCAGTGATGCAAAGAGAAATTGTTCACTTTAATAATCACCCACAAAAATTAAAAAGGATCACACTGGAGTCACCCTTGCACTGGCCATATGCAGGTTCTTATTAATTACCTAGGGTTGCCAGAGGCTCTTCAGTTTCCAACTGCTATTTTGGGAAGGGCTGATTTTTTTGCCAGTTATTTTAATTAATATGATTACTATTTCAACAGCAGAGTCAAAAAAGAGGGTGTGGCCCAATAGCTAATGGCTCTTGAAGAGCCAATTCAATGGCTTCACCTTGCCCTAAAACTGCCAAGGGGTAGGACAGGGGCTCCACGCTGTCACAAGTCATCTTAAAACATTTTCTGCCACACATACATATGATTTGTGAGTCAGAAATGTAACTGAGACATTTTTAATGTGTATTCAGAGCATCCTTCCCAAGAGGAATTCAAGAAGCTGTCCCAGTAGGCAACTTGTAAGCCATCATTCATCAAAATGTTACGAACTATGATTTATCTTGCCCTGATAACTTGCACGATAGCCAGTTGTTTCTTTTTTGGTTTATTTATAAAGCAACCATCAAATTGAAATATCAAATAGCTTTAAATATTAGCATTTTCATGTTATAATCTTATAAGTGCATAATTTGCAATATTTGCATAAAAGTTCAGCTCAGTTACAGTCACCTCAAATTACCTGCTGGGTATTAAACATATGTAAAAGCAGCACTCAGGTGCGTCTCTGACACTTTGATATGTCAAAGTGTGACCAACACAGATACTCATCAGTTCATCATCTATAGTTATTCCTTAAGTCTCTGCTCTTCCTTGGCCTATACTATTAGCTTCATTCATGATCAACCTGGGAAAAGCCAAAGTGCTTTGCTTAAAACCAAATCAAAAACTGTCTCTATCTGATTAATCCCTACAGATTAATAGATAAAAGTGAGCCAGGCAGCAGCCAGTGTGCCCTGAGTAGCCACTGCTTTCTCACTATGGTGTGGGGAAGGTAGATTGGGTTTGGGCTTCTCTAGGCCCAGGGTGTTAAAAGACAAAAACATGTGAAAATAGAGCGAGAAAAGTAAGGTTTATTCCTAATGGTTACATTTACCAAAGGAATGTTTTTAACAAAAAATGTGGCAGTATGAATTCACTATTTACAAAATTATTATGAAATGTATTTCAAAAGAAACATTAATTTGCAGTGTTATCTGCTAACTGGGTATAAGCTCATTTGGAAGAAATTTCAAATATCCAAATCTTATCTTGCCTCACCTCTCTTTCTTCCCCCCCCCTTATGCTGGAATTTCTATATATCTATATCTATATCTGTATCTCTTCCTGCCCTAGTCTAGATGGGAGAAACACAGCAACACAGAGAAAGATAACAGAAATCACACAAAGCAGAATAAAATGAACTGCTGAATTTAAGACTTCCGAGCTGTGTAGTCCTAACTATAAATCCTAAAATTACCAAGTGGCTGTGACAATTAGCCAACAACATGCAATCATTATGCAAATCCCCAAAAACCAAGTCAGGGAACACGAGGAAAAAAAAGTTGAACTTAACGATTGTAACACGGGCACTAAAACCCTAAGATGAAAATCCTCAGTAGGGAAAACTGAGTCAATACTAAATCTCCAAACCATCTCCATCAGCCAGCTTCCTCCAGTGGCTTGAGAGCCTTCCCTCATTCTAACTCGACTGGAAGTCCAACAGACTGCTCACCACCACTGTCCTCCCCGAGCAACTGAGCTGGCAGAGCCCTCCCAGAGCAGGTATGCTGGGCCAGGGAAGCCGCCTCACCGCGCCAAGACTCGGCTTTGCGCGTGTTTCCTCCAGAGCTGATTCAGCACGTCTCTCCCAGGGCCTCCTCTCTCGGGGAGCAGACACTCCCTCTCGGGCTGAGCCTCGGAGCTTCAAGGAGGGCAGTAGCCCGGCATACAGCTCAGTCAGCCCTGGCAAGAACCGACTAGGTGTCCCATGGCAAGGAAAAGTCCTGCCCTCACGCTAATGATGGTAAATAATGGGAAACGCATTTCTGAGGCCAGATCTGCCGTCTCAGGGTGAATCATCATCTTCCCTTAAAACTGACCTAACAAAACCTTGCGTGAGCGCACAGCCCCTCTGCAGGGGCACGAGGCTGGCCTTGCTACCCCCAAGCAGGGCCTGCTCTTCACATTTTCATTTCACATCCGATTGCTCTGTGAATGTCCACTTCCTGCCACTTGCATTTCAAGACATCAGAATACCCACCCAAATGTGAACCCTGAAACCTCAGGCAGTCTTTCGGGGGAAGCTCTCTGTCCCGGATAACCTGGGTAATTCCCACCCCCAACCTGGTGTGACTCCCCGAGTGTAGACCAAGGAGGCCAGGGCAGGTTACCCAAGACTTGTGGCCACCGCAGCCCAGGCTTAGCCCTTGCCACACTGTTCGAGGCGATCGAATTCAACAGGGAATTCGAGGGATGGAAGCGGAGACTTGGCCAGCGCTGGTGGAGCCAGCTGCCCCCAGATTGCAGAGGCCCTGCGCCAGGCCCCCCAGAACCTCCGGGCTTGGACTCAAATCTTCCCGTCCTTGGAACGCCTGCTTTCCTCCTAACAAAATGATAATAAAGCAGGGCTTTGGACGCAATAGTCCTCTGCACTAGTCGCGGGACCGAACACCACCACCAACGAGCCCTACCCGCTCCCCCGAGCAGGGGGCCGGCCTGGGGCTCTGTATTCCTGGGTCGACCTCCCAGGCCTCGGCGGGAGGGGAGGCCCCGGGCAGTGGGCAGCCCGGGACTTTCCGGGAGCTCGGAGGCTCGAAGAGGCTTCGGGGGCCAAGCGGGGCCGGGCCGGGGAGGTCTGCGCGCCCCGCCCGCCGCTCCGGGGCGGTGGAGCAGCCGGGAGCCGCCCCCTCGCTCAACTTTCCCCATCTCGGCGGGGAGGAGCCGGAGCGGGCGGTTAAAAGGCGCCACCGCCGGAGACAGGTGTCGCAGAGCCGCGCCCGGCGCGCTCCTCCCCGCGCTCGCGCTCTCTCCAGTCGGCGGCCCCGGCCTGCGGCGAGCGCCCCGCGGCCCCAGCGGCCTCAGCGGCGGAGCCCGACTCCTCCCAGGTGAGGCTGCGCCCCGCGAGCCCCGCGCTGGACAGGCGCCCCTGGGTCCGGGTCCGAGCCGGGCGGGCAGCCGCGCCGCCGCCCCGGGGTGGAGAACCGGTGCCGGGCGGCGGGGTGAGGGGGACGGAGCGGCCCGGCCGGGCTTGGGAAGGCGCTGGGCAGGGGGCGCGCTGCACCCCTGGGCTGGGCGTGGGGCCGCGTCCCCCTGTTCCTTCGGGGGCGTTTTCTCCCAGCGGCCTGGCGGCTTTCCCTGCCGCCACCAAAAGTTTTAGATTAACCGAAAGTTTAGCAGGAAGCCTCCTGGGATGAAACTGACCTTTACCTCCTCGCGCTGCCTTTCCAAGGAAGGCGATGGGGTAAAGTCGGGGCGAGCACAGCTCCCGGGGCGCGGGGAGACCCGACTCCAATCTGGGCCGAGACTTTGGCTGCTTTGCTTTTTCAGCACCTAGGCACCTCCGGGCGCGGAGCTCTAGGAGGGAGGAAAGCACGCGGGACCCCTCTTGACAGATGAGGGGTGTCGGTGGAGAAGAGCCCTGCAGAACTGCGGCGGCGCCCCTCCTTCCCCCTCCGTCCCCCTCGCTGGAGGGGCTAAGCTTGAGGCTCGCACTTTCCAGCTTCTGAGAGCGGGGCTGGAGGACCATTTCCCTGGGACTGCCTTGAGATGTTCGTCTTCATTTGCCCTTTGAGTCCATTTTGAAACTCAGGTGCTCAGTGCCTGGCCCTCACGGGGATGTGAGAGAAGGGTGGGCACTTGGTGGGGCCCACCACAAGGTAAGGGTGTGAAGGTAATGGCTAAAGAGCTCTCTTTTCCTTTCCTGGACTCACCCAGTGCCTTCCCAAAAGAATCGGTCAGCTGCTCCACTCATTCTGGCAGTGCTCCAGGGATTTCGAGTGACCTGGGCCGGGTGGGAACCAGTGGATGACAGCCCAGGATCAGGAGGCCAGGCAAGCCACTCCTCACTGATTTAAATATTGAGGACAATTGCACCCTGCCCTTGGTCCATCCGAGCTTCTTACTCCTACCTTGCTGAGGGATCGAGTTTTAATTTACTCCTCTTCCCTAAAAGATCTTTGAAACACTTAGTTAGTTGCAAATAGGGTGTGATGGTGACCCACTGGCTGAGGAGGTGAAGGTGGAAGGTTTGTCTGAGCCCAGGAGTTCAAGCCTGGGCAACATAGTGAGAGCCAAAAGACAGAGACCTGTACCTCAGGCTTTCAAAAACAGCAATATAGGGGGCTTCTTGGACTACATTTTTCAAAACTGTTGGTGGCTGGACTGGTCTGTGAACAGTGCAGGACCTGTGTTGGATGCCATAGAGGAGACACTCCACCTCCACTCCCATCTGTTAGGCCAGGTGTGTGACTGTTTCTTTCTGCGAGTGTCCTGTTTCTCATTTAAGAAGTGCCCAAGAAGAACTGAAGGTCTAATTCTGTGAGATGATTTTGTTAAAAGCTGAACACTTGCCTTCTTCAGTGGGTCTGCTGTCTTGGGCAGCACTAGATTGAACAGCGAGACTTTTCACTGGACATCTAAGGGCCTCGTGGACAGTCTGGAGTAAATGGGTCAAGGTTGAACCTGGGCTAAGACACCCTTGTTGTTTCCAGTGGTGTTTTTTATTTTTCAAGCTATTGAATAGGGATAAATGTTTCACCAGTACATTTCAGTCCAACTTAACTTTTGTGCGCATGGCTCTCCAACTTCCTCAGACCAAGGCCGCCTTTGCACGGCTTCAGCAACTGTGGTAATGAGAGGCATTCATTCTGAGCCTACCTCAGCTCAGTAGGAAACAGGATGCGACTTGCCTAAAATCAGGAGAGCAGGATGCTTTTCAGTAAGAGAAGGAGGGTTCATTACAACTTAGAAGGAATGGATAATACGTGACTCATCAGGACCATGGGGAACATGGAATCCTGTTTAGAAGAGGGGCTGATTATGACAGACAGGGTATAGCTGTGAATCAGTGGGGACAGTTCCTGTCCTGGATGAAACTCAGGGCCACTGGCCGGTGGAGGATCTTTCATGGGCTCCTGCACAAACACTCTCAAAGAGGAGTGTGTCACCCAGCCAATGTTGGTTTGCGCCACAGCTTGGCTGGCCACTGACTCACTGAGAAGTTGGGAATACCCATGGGCTATGATACAGGATCCACTGGGTCGTCAGAACTCGTGTGCTTTTAAGCTAACAAGTACTGCACTCCAGTAGACCTTTACACCCCAGCTTTACTGAGGTGAGAACCCACAGAACCTAGAGAACACACAGAAACCTATTCAAGATGGTTTGGGAGCTATACATTTAATCCTATGCCAAACTAAGTTGTTTTTTTAATGCTCAAACTAAGGCCTTTTATTAGTTGATTGTACAACTTAAACAACATCTTGGTTACCAATGGAACAGCTTCCACTAATTCCAAATTTTGCTTTCAAAAGTTGACTTGTTGGAAGGACATTTTTATACTCAATATAAAATACCCTTATTATAACTTTTAGCAAATCCTCTCATGGCATTAACTTTAAAACATTCTCAGGTCAGGGCTGGGAATTTAGCTCAGTGGTTTCGCCGCCTGCCTCAAAAGCACAAGGTCCCGAGTTCGATCTCTGGTACCAAAAAAAAAAACCATTCTCAGGTCAAATATGAACTACCTCAGAAGCCCAATTTAGTTATTTTCTTTAAAGTATGTATGGTACAATTGAATGAAAAGAAAACACTGCAAATATTTTTGGTTTGGCTGGAAATAAAGTCTATTTCATGATGATGTGAATATCTTCTAATGCTATTTCTGATACTTTCCATAAACTTCAGCAAAGTAAATAAATCCACTTACTACCATTTTCAGTTTTGTGGGAGATTTTGTAAGGGACAGTCTTGGCTCAGGAAGAGATGTAAGAGTACTTTCTTACCCAGACTCAGAGAAATCACCTGGGTTCTGTCCAAACTAATGACTGCTATGTTGTGTTCACTTGTCTTTTCCAGTACTAACCACCCAGCCGACAGGATGGATTGGGGCGCACTACATACTATCCTGGGGGGTGTCAACAAATACTCCACCAGTATTGGAAAAATCTGGCTCACAGTCCTTTTCATTTTTCGCATCATGATCCTCGTGGTAGCCGCCAAGGAGGTGTGGGGAGATGAGCAAGCTGATTTTATCTGCAACACCCTCCAGCCTGGCTGCAAAAATGTTTGCTATGACCACTACTTCCCCATCTCTCACATCCGTCTGTGGGCCCTGCAGCTGATCTTTGTGTCCACGCCAGCACTCCTGGTGGCCATGCATGTCGCCTACCGGAGACACGAGAAGAAAAGGAAGTTCATCAAGGGAGAGATGAAGAGTGAATTTAAGGACATTGAAGAGATCAAAAGTGAGAAGGTCCGTATAGAAGGGTCCCTGTGGTGGACCTACACCAGCAGTGTCTTCTTCCGGGTCATCTTTGAAGGTGCCTTCATGTACGTCTTTTACATCATGTACAACGGCTTCTTCATGCAGCGCCTGGTGAAATGTAATGCTTGGCCTTGTCCCAATACGGTGGACTGCTTTATTTCCAGGCCCACAGAAAAGACTGTCTTTACTGTGTTCATGATTACGGTGTCCGGCATTTGCATCCTGCTAAACGTCACAGAATTGTGTTATTTGTTCATTAGATATTGTTCCAGAAAGTCCAAAAAACCAGTTTAGCATTGCCCAGCTGTAGATAAAAGATGGCATAAAAGGATGAAGCAACCTGTGCTTAGCTGTCAAGGCTCAGTCACCGGCGTTTGTCAAGGCAAAGATTCCCGTCTTAAATGAATCCCCTTGGGCCACCCATGAAACTCCAGTACCTGCAATGGGGTTCCATGCTCCCAGAGCCCCCCAGAGAAGGGCTAAGCCTGTGACTGTCTTAATCTTTACTAGAGTCAGTCCCAGTGAGGCCCTGTGCTGGTGAGGGTTACTGGTGTAAGACACTTTCATATTCTCTTTCTCTGAGGACAGGAGATAAAGGCCAGGTCCTCTGGGGAATATTGAGAAAGCCCAAATGCCTCCTTAGGGCTCCCTCTGCAGGTTCCCCCCAGTTAAAGGCAAACACAGAGAACCATGGTTCTTTTCTTTGCTTTAGAAGTCATAATCTGTAACAATGGACAAAATTCCCTAATGCTTCAATCGCTGCTATACTTTTTTTTCAGTGAAAACATTAAGACAGGTTCTTTTGATCTGAAGATGTTCTGAAAACCATTGTGCACTCCTCCTATTTCAGAGTCTCAGATGGTGATGCGTAAATGGTATGAGATTAGATCGTCTAATTTAAAACATTGTCTTTTGGTTATGAGTGATTTGCAGTGTGGCTGTGTTAATAACCATTATGTATTGCACCAACATCACAGCCTCTCTTGAATGAGACAAAATAGAAGTTTCTCGTGACAGCTTAGGAGAGCAAATGCCCTGATTTCAAAACAGTAAGTGTAGTTTTACAACAGAAATAACAGACTGGATTTACCACCAACTGCACCCTGCAATGAGGTGACTCCACACCACCATCCGGTTCCTTTCCAGTGTTTGCCCTCTCCATTTGCTATGGTACATGGTACCCAGCATCAGAAGGAATACAACTAAAAGAGGTTGTTGGGAATTTACTGCCATAGTACAGTTTAATTGTGCAGAACAAAATGGAATGGAGGTGGGAGGATTTACTATTTTCAAAGAAGGTGGAAAGATCACACTCTAAATTTTGTTGATTAAACATGAGTTTTTTCTACTTTGAAAGTTTGTTTTGCTCTTCAGCATCCAGTTTTATCAAAAGTGAAAATATAACTAATGGACATCTGAAAAAAGTAGAAATATGGTTTAGGGCAATATGTAGCAGCTCTATAGGACAAGTTGAACTCTAATATTACTATTATTCTTGACGTATTTTCCAAAAAGCGGTGCTCAACATACTTAAGTGAGGCAGAGCATTTTCTGTTGCCGAGAATAGCACTGTGAAACCATTTGTATAAATAATACCATTATTACATGCTTGCAACTAAAATAATTTTTGCAGTCTCAAGTATCATTTAAAATACTAAAATATATTTAATTTATATAATTCTTTAAAATCTAATAACTTAATAGAACATCAAATTTTAATTTCATCTATGGATATTTTTATATGTACATTCATATTTTATATCTCTTCATACCCACAGGTATATTAACAGGTTGCCTGCCCACCATTTTGGTATTCTTCTATCTCAGTTACAGAAAAGCTTCTGTGACCAGAAAAATTGGTAGAAAATGGAGGGGAAAGACTATTTATGCCCAACCCTATGCCATCACTAACAAGTTTTGACAAACACCATTCTAAGAACTACATGGTGTGCAGGTTGGAAATGTGTCTTAGGGAATGCTAAACTGAGATTATTCTATGATCAGTTTGGCTCCTGGTGAAAGGCAGAAACTGACATTTTAGAATGCTCTTCATATTTAAAAATAAAAATACTAAAATTTCACGGCGAATACTGGGAGAGGCTTTAGAAAAATACTTTTAAAATGTCCTTTCTGTGGGATTTTCTAATAGTCCATAACCAGAGCTGGTTTTCTGAAACTGCTCTGTACTCTTGGTGCCCACTTCCATGGGGAATAAACTGGCCAGCTTAGCCTGTCCCTGTGTGAGGGCTGCATGCCTATGTCCCTTCAAGATACGGGCTCTGACCAAACATGTCAAAGCCTTTTACACACCAATAATTATGAGTACTTTTAGGGAGTACCGTGTACTTTTTAAATGAATTTAAAAGAATAAAACAAAAAAGCCTGTTTTCGCCCACATAATAGAAAAGAAGTAAATTGTCTCTACCTACTTTCCAAGGTGCCCTGCACATACACGGCCTGTTAAAACAGCTCACAAATTTTTAAGTAGCTGGGTTCACTCCTACAAACTACAAAGATTACTATTCTTAAGGTATTAAAAGACGAGGCCAAAATAATTCTAGAGGGGCCGGGGATTTAGCTCAGTGGCACCGCGCCTGCCTTGCAAGTACAAGGTCCTGAGTTCAATCCTCCATACCAAAAATAAATAATAATAATAATTATAGACCACTACCAACTACTTTATAAAACTGGTGGAAAGTTCTAGCCACTTGCCTGAAAACTAAAGCTTGAACCCTGAAAAATGCTAACCCTGAATCTCGAATCACTGATTTGTAATTTGTAAGAGCAGAGAAAAAGCCTGTTCAGAAAGCCTCTGGTCAGCTAAGCGCTTGAAATGGGTGAGCTTTATAGTTTAGGAGGAGTGGACACAGCCCTGCTGCCAGGGCTACCTATACGACATTCATCAGCAAACTGGGAAACACACATCAAACAACTCTTCATCATTGTGCTCCTGTGAAAAGCCGGGCATGTAAGTGGTCAGGAACAAGGGGACAGGGTCCACTCAGAGGGCCAATGACATCCAGGGCCTGAGCAGGTCCTGTCACTGTCCCTGACCAAGGTATCCCCAGGGAGCAGCCAGCAAGAGCTGAGAAGGTCAAGGTGAGTGGACGGGAGCTCACTCACTTACCCACCCTCAGTTTCCTCTTGTTAAAATGGGCTTCCTGAATACTTCCCAAGCTGAGCAGAAATCTAATTAGTTCATTTATGGAAAAGCTGCAGGAGAACACTAAGATATTGTTGTCATCTGTTTTCCACTTCACACAGAGGTTCGAAGCTGGAAAGGTGATGAATGATATTTCAGATAGGAATGACTCTGGCAAAGCTTGATGAGCTTGAAGCTTGAAAAAAAATGCACATTTACACGAAGTCTGAAATCAACATGACACCGGGAGGAAGGATGGGCCACATCAGTCAGGGGGAGAATGACTGATGACAGAGACAGCAGCAGAGGTGGGTGTGGTGGCAAACACCTGTAATCCTAGCACTTTGTGAGGCTGAAGCAAGAGGATCATAAATTCAAGCTGAGCCTGGGCAATTTAGTGATTTAGTGAAAACCTGTCTCAACATTTAAAAAGAAGAAAAAAAGTGCTGGGGCTGTGGATCAGTGAAAAGACTCTGGATTCAATTTTCACTACTGTCTTAGTTATTTTTCTTGTTGCTGAGACAAAATACCTGACACCCAAAGTCAAAGGAGGAAAGGTTTATTTGGCTCACAGTTTGTAGAGGTTTCAATCCGTAATTGACTGGCTCCAAGGCAGGGTGACATGGCAGAGGGGCATCACAGAAGACAAACAGTTCATGGTAGGCAGAAGGCAGCAAAAGCATACAAGCAGCAAGCAACAAATGACAAGCAACCACTGATGGCTTTCTTTCTGTCTCATATCTTATCTGGGCTACCCACTCTTAGAGCAGGTAGCATTTGCACCCTTAATCCTAGCATTACATCCTTGATCCCAACATCATACACCCTAGATCCAGCCACCTCCAAAAAGCCCACCTATGACTGCATGAGGCCTTGGGAAGACATCTAGATATAAGCCATAGCAAGTACCGATATACATAGATAGATGATAGGTGGATAGAGGACAGCTAGTTCAAGAAAATCAATATTGTAACAAAAAAGTTATCAGTGTGTCTGGCCAGTCTCTGCCATATACCATACTTGTCACCAAACATCTTTTACCTCCTTTAGCCCTCACACCAGCAGAAAGGAGTGGCCCATCTGGTTTCTCCCTATGGGATGGACTGGGAAGGCACAGCTCAGGGAGATCATGTACAAAGGCCAACACAAAGGAGGTGGACTGGACCTCTAGATTCCTCTAGCACATTTAACTTTGTGAGCTAGAAGTCCCGCGGGGACCCTGTCTTTTCCCATGTTGATAGGGCTCGCTGAGAGACTCTGTTATAGGCGTGCAAGTCTCTCCCTAATGATTCGTTCTTCAGGTGATAGTTATTGAGCATCACCAGAGTGCTAGGAACTACTAGACACCAGAGCTGGAGCTGTGCACAAAACAAAATCAGAGCCTTCATGCTTCAACAAACCCTGCAGATGCTATCTGCGGTGAGTGAGCAAGATAAAGGAAAGAAAGACCAGAGGAAGGGAAGCAGGAAGTAGGCTGGTGGGGAAAGTTGCTCTGCCAAGAGACCTGAAGGGATGGGATAGCAAGAGAGGAACAGGTGTCATGGGAGACGGCAGAGTCCAGCCTGACCAGGAGACACAAGACCTCAGAAGGGGTGGCTGGGTGTGGAGCTGAGGACTCGCAATTGTAAGATGTGCCCCGCCATGCCACTCCCCAGTGTCCGCTCTGCCCTGTCTGATGGATCCAACAGAGGGCTGCTTTCCATGTGAGCCCCTGGAACATCACCGAGGACAGGTCAAGTTCAGCCTGGACCTTACTCTCCAGCTATGCAGGCTCCATTGCCTGGCTGGTTGTTGATTCACTCACCCAACAGTAAGCAGCTGCCATGTGGGGCCTGGCAGGTACCAGCAGCCTTGAGCTTCCCTAAGAAAGACTAAGCTGCTCGGTGGGCTTGTTACAACAGAGCATTTTAACCACCCTGTCGTCTTTGCTCATTTTAAAGTGAAAAGGCAAACAATGTGATTTGTGTAGTTACAGGCTTAATATACAAATAAATTTTCATATCGAATTAAATAACAGAGAAGCATACAAAGCCACAAATGAAATTGTGCCATTTCACCCCGGCTGAGTTTCAGTGTCCACGTGGTGATGTGTGTCCTTCCAGCCTCCACTCCACTCCACTGTTTAGTTTATAATGGTGCAAAAGCCACAGACATCTATCTAGTGGAAACTGTACTTTGAATTCTGAATTTAGATCTTCCCCTACCTGGCACTCCATGGTCAGATCCTGTCTTGATGCTCAACTGCATAATCCACAGCAGCTCCTAGTCAGCCTTGCACTGGCTTTAGGTTTACTGGAAACATCCACTCCACAGTGTCTCTGTGCTGCAGCCAGGATGTTCAGAAGGTGGGGTGTATTCAGTACATTCTCAATTTACAATATTTTCAATTTACAATGAGGTTATAGGATGTAACCCCATCCTAAATTGAGGAGCATACATATACACACATATGCAGATACACACAAGCATACACAATGACTTTGGCTTGCATTCTTATGTCATTATTCTGTGATCATTTCCTATTTCATAATATGCCTTGAAAATCCTTCCGGGTCACTATGAATATGTATTTGTTCTTTTAAAATGTACAATGTCCCATAGAATGACAGAGTTACATTATTTAACCACCTCCTTGTTGAGGGACAGTTGCATTGTTGCCAACTTTTCACAAATGCTACCATCCCACCCTCTTTCCAAACAGCTTTTCCCTTTGCAACATATGCCAAATAGCTCTTTCTAACCTACATTCAGGGCTGTCCATTTCCCTGTTAAATGCCATCTTACTGGTTTTGGCTCATCCTTCTGGTTCATCCAGATCTTTTTGAACCCTGTCTTTGGTTTATTAGCAATTCCTTCTAACCTTATGACACCTGTTAGTCTAACGAGCATGCTTTCTCTGTGGTTACATAAGCCAATAAAAATATTGAATATGGAACATCACCAGCGATACTCGTCTAGCTCCGTATCAGTTCATTTACCCTCTGATTCAAGCTAGGAGTGTTAAGGATCAATGTAGTCATCCATGCCTAATTTGCAAATTTCCATCTTAGTAGTAAGATTACAGCAAACTCTGTCAGGTGTTTTGCAAAAATATATAAGCATCTGTACCATTTCATTAGCCATTTTTTAAACACACCTATTGAGATTTTCATATGTGCCCAGCATTATTCCGGGCCTTTACAACACACAGGTGTTTTTGAAAGAAAGACACAGTGCAAGTGGCAGATGTATACGCAGTGGTTACTTTGCAAAACAGTACAGTGCGTGGCCAGCTGGATGTGAAACACGGTGCACCAAATCCAGAAGAGGACAGGACATGATATAGGTGCTCTGTTTATGTGTGAGTCTCAAGGAACAACTTCATGAAAGCTTCGTCATGAACGACCATAGACTTTTGCCAGTAAAAGTCCTGAGAACAGTGGTCTTTTTTGTTTCTTTGAAAATCTAAAGGACTATCAAAGACTTTTTCGCCATTTGGTAAAACTGGCTGAAGGCTCTCGGAAGCCCTTGTCCCAGACCAGAGCCTGCAGTAATGTGTGATGCCTCTCTCTGCTGCCCTCTGCTGTCTATAAGGAGTAACTGCAAAGCACTTCATTCTTCGAATCCCCTGGGGCATTTTAAACCCTCTCTCCCTGAACAGCCACATTTACACCTCTATGAAAACCTCATTGCTCCCTTTGCTCTGGAGTTTTCATTTCCAACTCGTGTATATTTAACTTATTGCTGTCTTGTTAAGGTAACTATAAAAAATGAAAAACACACACTATTCTCTCCCACAAACAGTATAATAAACAAACTTCTGTAATCTCACGGATACACCTACTGGCTTTCCACAGGTTCTTATGTAGGTTTTTACTCAGGCTTCACTAACTATTCTGTCTTTGGATTTGAAATCTTACCATCTAGGACTGCAAATGTCAATGAGGTCAGATAACCTCTTTCTCAACAGCCACCCATGGGAGGAAAATTCTGCATTTAAACAGATGTTTGAATGATTACCTAATACTAGCATGACAGCTCTCTAAAGAGTCAGGGTTATTCGGTTTTAATTCAATTTTATTCTTTTTTTTTTTTTTTTTTGAGACAGGGTCTCACTGTGTAGTTCAGGCTGACCTTGAACTCACTATGGAGCCCAGGCTGGCCTCGAACTTGTGCCAATCCATCCTCCTGCCTCAGCCTCCTGAATGCTGGGATTACAGGCATGTGCCACGACACCCATCTTCAATTATATTCTTAAGGAAGAAAATTGTCACTCAAGAATTTCATGCTGTTTATGAATTGTGACATTTTTTCAAAACCTAAAGAAATGGGTTTGGGAGGATTTTACATCACAATAACTGAAGTAAGTGTTTCTCCCATTTGCCCTTCCTTTTCCGAAAGAGAACTCCTCAATTTGAACAGATTTGTACACCTGCACCGCAGCACCCTTCACAGTAACCCGAAATGGCAGCAGCCCAAGGTCCGTGAGCAGGTGGATGGATTAGCTAAGTGTGATGAATCCATCCAGTGGACTATCACTGGGCCTTAAAAAGAAATTCTGGTACATGTTACAATCTGGGTGAACCTGAAAGATATCATGCTGTATTAAGACAGACACAAAAGAACAGATATCATATGATTCCATTTATCTGAGGTACACAGAGTAGTCAAATTTACAGAGCAGAAAACTGAGTGTTGTCAGGACTGAGGGCTTTTCCCTCAGGAACGGGGAATTGCTCGTGAGTGGGTACAGCTTCAGTCCAGTTTGGGAAGAGGAATGAGTTCTGAAGATGGACAATGACTGCAGCGGCACAGCAGTGATACAAACTGAACTGTATGTACACTTACTTTAAATGGCTACTATGGTAACGTTAATGTCATACATACAGTGGACCCTTTACTTACAGACTCAATTCATTCTCAAGGGCTGGTTGTAATTCAAGTTTGTCAGCTGAAGGCTCAGGCTCCTCTACAAAGCCTTCAAAGTGTGTTTCCTGTACACAGGCAGATCTCAGTGTCCTTAGAGAGACACTGGCCTGGGACTTCTCAGTTAACCCCACACAAGAAAGGATGTTGAAATGTTCCTTCCAGAACTCTTTAAGGGTTAAATCTGTATCTGATACCTGATATCTGGACACACAAGCAGCCAGCATACATGTCATAACTCAAGACTTTGGTCTTAAGTTAAAACTAAAAATCTGGTCCTTACCCAAATTGTTCCTTATGTCAGGCCAGTCGTAACTCGAGGGTCCACTATATTTGTACCACAGGTTTTTTTGTTGTTGTTTTTTGTTTTTTTAATTTATTTATTTATTTATTTATTGGTACTGGGGATCAAACTCGGGTCCTTGAGCTTGCGCAGCAGGTGGCGAAACTACTGAGCTAAATCCCCAGTTTTTCTTAAATGGAGAAAAAGATCTCTTCTCAACCGAGAGATGATAGATGGTCTGCACTGGCAGACGTCATGATCATAAGCATGCTCAGACGTGTTCTGAACGCTGACACACATCAAATACTATTAACATTTCTATCTTATTTTATTAGCACTACAATGCACCAAAATAAATTCTGAAACCCATATAAATTAGCCATAGACATTAAACTAATAGGACAAGTCTGAGCAGAGAGCTGAGTCTTATCCTACCTCATGAAAAACAACCATGTTCAAGCCTGGTCAAGTTATCTAGGGAAGGAGTACCAGAAAATTACTGCTCAAATCCATGTGGCCCACCAGAAATAACTTTTCCTATTCTTAAATACACTGACAGTACTTTTGGTCGCCCATAGTAGGCAGACTATGATAAATACAAGTTATTCTTAGGAAAGGCAATAGAAATAGGGCCTCCCTCCTATGGTAACCTTTCAAAAGCTCATATTTCTCTAAGTCCCTGTGTTGTTAAGACCCTCACAATTTATTTCCAACACTGGTATGAATTTTTATTTATCTCAGTGATCTTCTTTAGGAGTTTGCATTTCCATCCAAAACAGAAATAAAAGTTTTAATAGTAATCACAGCCTCTATAATCATAAGCATATGAGAGATTGGAAGTATTTGCTCCCAGCAGCCAGCAAACTTCCAGCTGTGTGAATGGTATAAAAATGTGAGGCTGGCCAGGCGTGGTAGCCCACGCTTGTAATCCCAGCACTCAGGAGGATGAGACAGGAGGATTGCCAGGAGTTCAAAGCCAGCCTGGAATACATAGTAAGTTCAAGGCCAGCCTGAACCATATAATGAGACCCTGTCTCAAAAAAACAAACAAACAAAAATGTGAGGCTGGGAGTGAGTGTACCTCAGTGGTAAAACACTGGCCTAACATTCAAAAGGCCCTGGGTTTGATGCCCAGCGCCACAAGAAAAAACTTTAAGTCACAAAAAGAGAGAATTTTTTTCATGGAGATTTTTCACCCTCAAGATTTTTTTACTACCTTTATGTTTCAAAAATGCACTCCCACACTAGAAAGTGGCCAGCAGTCTTTATGGCAAACAAAAAAAATGAACACCTTTTCTCAGCAGAATTCTCCTCCCACCACCACCTCCTTCCCCTTTCCCTGCCCTTTCTCCTTCTCTTTCTCCAATGATTTCCTCTTTGTTCATTCTGCACTAGGAACACAACTGTGGTAATGGATACATCTTATGGAAGAATTTATGTGTTCCTCTCAAAAAAAGAGAAAACTAAGAGTGACAAATGTCAGTACATGACTCTCTGAGTTACTTACATGTTGATAATTTAGTAAAATGATTTTATTGCATTCATCCAAAGAACAGTACCAGAGAATCTAGAAGATTTATGAGGAAACTCAGTTGAATCCAAGGATGACCTAATTGAAAGAACACCAAATAATTCTAGACTCACAAACTCAAACTATCAAGTCTCTGAAAGAGTTCTAAAGCCTAGAACTCAGGACTGGGCTCAAGAACCTTCCAGAAGGAGAATCAAGCAAGAGAATGTCAGCTTGATTATGCATTAGAGCTCTGATGGCCAGGGAGGCTGGTGGTGGATGGTGGAAGCCCTTGAACAGAAAGATGGAGGGTGGAGTTGGCTGGTGGACAAGAGGAGACTCCTGGATGCTTCTGAGCAGAAAACCACACAGTCAGAGGCAGGCTCCAGAAAGACAGCTGTGACTTGAAACTGTAGAAGAAGCAGGACTGAAGGGAGACAAGGCCATTATTTGGAAGACTACTGGAACTGGCAGATAGAGGAATGTACAACCAAGGTAATTTGGTGACAGCAGAGAGAAATGCATATTAATGTTTTAGATTGTCTTTCACCACCATGAACTGTTGAACCTCTGCCATGTGCCACTCTGCCTTGGAGCCAATTGATTATGGACTGAAACCTTTACAAACTAACTCAACAAAAATCCAGTGGAAGGCTTTTCAGCAGGTTTAATAGATGACAGTGATCTCTACCGGTGGGAAGTCATTATTGGTCCTCCTGATACACTTTATGAAGGCAGTGTTTTTAAGGTTCATCTCACTTTCCCAAAAGATTATCCCCTCCGGCCTCCTAAAATGAAATTTATTACAGAAATCTGGCACCCCAATGTCGATAAAAATGGTGATGTTTGCATTTCTATTCTTCATAAACCTGGTGAGGATAAATATGGTTATGAAAAAGCAGAGGAACGCTGGCTCCCTATCCACACTGTGGAAACCATCATGATTAGTGTCATTTCGATGCTGGCGGACCCTAATGGCAACTCGCCTGATAATATGGATGTTGTGAAAGAGTGGAGGGAAGACAGAAATGGAGAATTTAAAAAGAAAGTTGCTCGCTGTGTAAGAAAAAGCCAAAAAACTGCTTCGCTTTTCTTTTTTTGGTACCGGGGATCAAACTCAGGACCTTAAGCTTTTGAGGCAGGCACCGGAACCACTGAGCTAAATCCCCAGCCCCAAAAAAACTGCTTTTGAGTGACATTTATTCAGCAGCTAGAAATTTCATTTATTTCAGGGTCTCCAATTGAGAAACATGACATTGTTTCCTGCACTCTACTCACCTACTGCCGGGCTTCTGTCATAACAAGCTGGCGAACACTGGCTGGACCTGGGCTGCGATAAAACACACCAGTCATCAATGCTGACAACAGCCTAACAAGTGCCAACTTTCAGATGATTTCGCAGTTTGAATTCTAATGAACTGTTTTAACCTTCAGGAAGAATTGTAAAGACCTGTACATAGCACAACATGATCCAGATAATATATATACTGTTCATGTACATCCACATACACACCTTGTACCAAATAATGCTTTCTTGTAGTAGAATAAGAATCATGTAAATTCTAAAAGATTTTAGCAGGTTTTCTTTCCTTATTCATTGTTTATCAGTTTTAAAAGACTCCTTAAAGCATGTCAGATGGAAAGCAATTAGGATCCAAAGTTTCCATTTAATTTCCTTTGAGCCATTAAGGCTTCATTAAATTCCTTTCACTAAGTAAACTTTTTTTTATCTTCTTTGTTTTGACACATTCCCTTTTGTTTCTGTCTCTTCTATCTGCCAGAAAGTTCTCGAATCATTTAGTTCAAATACTGAAATAGTTAATAAGCAGTTACTTGATTTTTAATGACGACGCCAGAGGAGTGGTCATCACTAAGTGCTTTGTCCTTTTTGTATTCTACTTGCACCCCTGGATTGGATGTAGCAATAACATTTTCTGGCCATTGAGAACTCTTGAACCCAGTCATTATCCTCAAGAATTTTTTTTAAAAAACTGTTGGTTCTAAATTCAACTTACCGAAATTTACCCCAAACAACACCAAATTCTTATTTGGTTTTATTTTTGCCCTCAACTGACCAATACTAAGGGTGGATAAATACAGCATGCATAGCTACTGGCTTTTTACTTCTAGGTTTGCTATTAAAAATGCTATTTGCCCTCATACCCTTTTTAGTCCTTCATATTTCTTTGTCTCTATTCTTCTACACTGCAGGTTTCTCCTCACCTATTGCACAAAGAAATTGCGATGTATATTTTCATGTAATTTGATTTTGGAATTCTGTCACCTTATGTAATGAGTTCTTCCAAAATACAATGTTTCCCAATTGTTTGCCAAAATTTTTTTAAATAAATAATGTTTTAATAATAATCACAACTTGGCAAAAGATCAATCACAGAGGGTGAGAGGGAGAGGGGAGACAAATGTGACTCAGTTAGTGTTCCTGAGCTGCAAGGGAAACAAGGAAGTCAGTAGGCCACCTGTGTCATAGGATAGTCTACTTGGAACAAGTTGAAAATGAGGCACGAGCAAGGTCGGGGGTGAAGCAGGCATTAGGAAGACCTGACTAAAATGAGAAACAGTCACTGAAGGCTGGGGTTGCAGCTCAGCAGTAGAACACCTGCCTGGCACACGTGGCCGTGGGTTCCACTCACACACACTCGTCAGTGCCAGAAGCAGTCACACGGCAGATTATAATGGCTGAGGTCACGAGAGGAGGCAAGATCCCGGGAAGAAGGAGAAAGAGCAGGCGAGGCCACTGTGGGGAGACCAGGGCCAGAGAAGGCCCGGAATGTGCCAGAGTAAAATGATCTGCCTTCTCAGGAGTCAGGGAAAGCCACTGGGTTCCCACAGAGCAGGTACTGGGACAGGTCAGAGGGCTCCTGGCTTGCTGGGAGATGCAGGGAATAGTGACAAAAGTATGGGGACCATCTGCAGGAGGGAGGACTAGGGGCCTCGCTGAGCCAGGTACAGTAAGTTGGCAGCAACTCGTCTGCTGAGAAGCTCTGGAAGCAGCAGAGCCCAGCTACAAGGCCTAGGTCCAGGCCACACTCACCTCACACTTGCTAATCATTAGCTAAGCTCAGTGAGGGGGCAGATAGTCATCCTCCGGCAAGGACAGCCATCCCCAACCAAGGACAGCCATCCCCAGGCAGGAATGGTCCAGGGTACTCAAAGCCAAAGTCCAACAAAAGGCAGGTGTGCGGGGAAGTCTGGCCTGAGAACCATCCAGGATGTCCTGGGCAGAGCTCAGGCAGCACCTGCCAGGAAAGAAATGAAGTCAGAGGTGAGGCTGGGGGAGGGGTGCACAAGCCGCCATCTTAGGACTGGAGGGCACGGGGAGGGAGGTGTCAAGGAAGGGAAGGTGTGCGAGGTGATGCCGTGCTCAGCATCTCTCATCATCAGGGAACTCCAAATTAAAAGCACAGTGAGAAACCACCTCACACCTGCTAGCGTGGCATTATCAGAAAGACTGAAGATAGCAAGTGCTGAGAAGGATGAGGAGAAGGGGCACTCTTGTGCACTGTGGAAGAGAATGTAAATTAGTGCAGCCTCTACAGAAAAGGGTAAGGAGGGCTGGGGATTTAGCTCAGTGGTGCCACCGCCTGCCTCACAAGCACAGGGTCCTGAGTTTGATCCCCGGTACCAAAAAAAAAAAAAAAAACAAACAATATGGAGAGTCCTCCAAACGTTAAAACTAGTACCACCACGTGATCCCATTCCTGGGTATGTACCCAAAGGTAATGAAATCAGTATTTCAAAGAGATATCTGCACCCCCATGTTTTTTGCAATATTATTCACAACAGCCAGGATATACAATCAGTCTACTGCCCACTAACAGATGAATTGATAAAGTTTGGAATAGATGCACAAGGGATACTACCCAGCCTTAAATGGAGAAGGGTTACCCCATTAATATGTACAATCTTCCATTCTGTTGTCTCGGTTAAAATAAATTTTATTTCAATTTTCAAGCTATTAATTTTTAAAAAGGGAAATGCTGTCACTTGTGACACCACGGATGAATCTGGAGAACACTGTGTTAAGTGAAATAAGCTGGACACAGAGAGACAAGTACCAAATGATGTCACTTCTAGGTGGTATATTTAAAAAGCTGATTTCATAGGAGTCAAGAGAATAACTGTGGACCCCAGAGGCTGGAGAGAATGGAGGTGAGGAGGAGGTGAGGGAGAGAGATGAGCCAAAGGCATAATGCAAGTTAGACAGGAAAAAGACCTTCTGGTGCCCTGTTGTACACAGGGCAGCTGCAGGCAACCACAGCAGGGCTCATGGTGTAGTGCAAGGGCAGATCACTTGCCTAACATGACCAAGGCTCTCTCGATCCCCAGTACCACAACACTGTGTTGGGCTGTACCTTTCGTCTTTCAAACTAACTAGCAGAACGGACTGTGAAGGTTCGCGCAAGGAGATAGTAACTGAGATAACGGAGAGAGCAGATTATCCTGTGCCCCGTAAATATGTATGATTACCTGTCGATGAAAAATAAAGCATCTTAAAACCAGAAGTTTGGAGAAGAAAAAGCTGGGGACAAAGGCCAACAGGAAGCAGGGGGAGGTGCCTCTGTCCCTCCCCGGCACTGCCTGGCTGTGCCCCGTAATCGTGCTCCCCACTGCACACACTGCCAGGGGACAGGGCTGCCCGGGTTGGGTGCCACATTCTACCTTTGCAAGGCCCCTGGTGTGCACCCCTTGTGCCAGCTCCAAGGCCAAGTGGTGTTCCAAGGAGTTGTCCCACCAGGCGACTTCAGGCTTTTCCTCGCCCTCCTCTAGGCCTCAGTCTGCAGGGCAGGGACAGCTGCTTCTCCTCCATGACACCTGCATGGTGCTGTTTGCAGTTGTGGGCATGTGGAGCACCGTGTGGCTGCTTATCTTTGAAGAGGGCTCCCCAGGGGGAGAACAGGGAACTTGTGTGGTCCAGGCTCCCACCTCCTCCGGTGCTTGGGACCAGGGGAACCTGGCATCTCTCCAGGATCCCAGAGCAGCAGCCCTAGAAGTGTCCCAGAGAACTGGAAAGACATGGGCAAAACCTTCCCAGATACTGTCAGGTTCCAAACAAAACCGAAACAAGAGGGTCAGGGGTTTAGCTCAGTGGTGCCACCTGCCATACCAAAAAAACAACAACAAGATAACAAGAACAGTGGCCCCAGCAGTGGCCTGGAGCAACAGCTCTGCCAGAATAACCACCTACCCATAGCAGATCAAAACTGGAACAAGTGCTGGCAGCAATTGTTCACTTGCCACCAAGGTCCCGAGGAAGCACAGTGTTTTCATGCCTGTGTACTGATTTCTATGTGTGGTCCAAACCCATAACAATAACTGTACAGTGCTGACTCTGTCCACCGTGAGCTTACCCAGCCGGCAAGGCCAGTGGAGAGGGACTTGGGCAAGGATGAAGGTCCCACCACGCACAGTGCACCTCTCACCTCTGAGTGTCCCCCTTGAGGACAGAGGAGGTGCTCACAGCTAGCTGGAAGACAGCTTCAGCTCCTCCTGTGTGACTCCCTAGTGACAAGGACATGGCTGGCTTTTCTCACCAGATATTCGAGGAGTGAATAATATGGGGCTGTTTCCCACCGATACGTCCTTTCCGCAGAACGTGGAGGATCCCTCGTCACCTATTTGACCCTCTCTGCTCACACTGCCACCTTCCTTACAGGCCTCCCCTTTCCGGGATGGGAAGCCTCACCCGCTGGCCAGGTCTCAGGTATGCTGCAGCTCTTCAGAACGGCTTGAATGACTGCATGTGATACAAATGCTTCCCAGCAGTATAGGTCACCTGAACTGCTGCTGTTTAATTTTCTTTCACGACCATTACAATTCTTAAAATAAAATATCCCAAAGCATGTTTGGTCTTAGAAACAGAAAACAAAAACACTGAAAAACATTCCTGTCATTTTTCCCAGCAGGAGAGCCCCTTCCAGAGTTTGGAACCGTGGCTCCAGGGCACAGCCTACAATTACGGGTTTTGGCTCTGAGCCCTTCTTAAAATTGACAGTGTGATCTAATCAGAAGGTTTGTTTAAAGTTGGGGATGGGGATAAAAGGCTACAGAGACAGCCCAGCAAGCTGTCCTTAGCTGGGATAGACCGCCCAGATTGGAAAGAGAGATCTCTTTCAGCAAACCTGGAGAGATCATTATCAAGCTGGGGTTTGAAGACTTATCACCAGCCTCATAGGAATATTTGATGTGTGTGAGCTGCTTTATAACTTTGACTGAGCCTCGTTATATCTATGTTCATGCCTATGACAACCCTGTGAGTTTGGTGGTATTATTCCAGGGAGCAGATAAAGAAACAGTTCAGAGGGACTCATTTTGCCCAAGGTAATTCCATGTGTAATAATACAACTTATACTAAGAGCCAGCATTTGCATAACTGCCTAAGCGTTCAGATTAATTTTAAGATACCAAGATGACTCCACCTGCCTCACAAGCACAAGGTCCTGAATTCGATCCCCGATACCAAAAAAAAAAAAAGGAGAATCTGCTAAGATGGATGCAACTAATATGTGTGGAGTGAAAGCGTCCTAAGGTCCTGCTACTACTCACCAGTACAAAAAGAAAAAAATCCCCGGTAGAAAAAAAAAAAAAGATGCCAAGATGAGAATCACTTATCAGAGCATCTGACACATAATGCTGGCCCCCTTGGATTTAGCTGCTCCTTGTCTTGGCCAATGTTTTCACCTCCATAATGCCAGTAAAGGGGTGACCTTCCCCTTATCACTATGCTTCAAAGAACCAAAGGAGTCGAGCATGGTGGCTGTAACCCACTTGGCCACACCTGTAACCCCAGCAGTCTGGGAGTAGAAGAATCACAGGTTTGACCCCAGGCTGGGCAAATAAACAACTCAGTGAGACCCTGTCTCAAAATTAAAAATAAAAAGTGAACTGGGGATATAGCACAGTGTGAAGGCCCTGGGTTCAGTCTCCAGGACCACTTAAGAAAAAAAAAAAAAAAAAAAAGAAGGCTTGTCAGAGGTAAGACAGGCCGGGGATGTAGCTCGGCAGCACTACGCCTACCTGGCAAGCGCAAGGTCTTGAGTTTGATTCCCAGGACCGGGGGGAAAAAGCTACTGGGGCCGGGGATTTAGCTCAGTGGCACCACACCTGCCTGGCAAGTGCCAGGTCCTGAATTCGATCCCCAGTACCAGGAAAAAAAAAAGTAAGAGCACCAAAGTGGCCAAGTAGGGGTTTGGGAGACTTGACATTTTATATAATTCAACTTGTAATTTGGTTACATAACTCAATTTGTATGTATGCCCAAGAGAGATTTTACGTAACTAATTATTTTAAATTTTCCTGGTATGGCACTCAATCTAAGTGCATTCCCTGCTTTTAAAATGGTTTCGGGGGTTGAGGTGTAGCTCCGTGGTACAGAGCTTGCCTGCATGGTAGGAAGCTCTGGGTTCTGTCTACAACACCACCAAAACTGAAAAATAAAATGAAGGCTGGGGATTTAGCTCAGCAGCACCGCACCTGCCTGGCAAGCGCAAGGTCCTGAATTCGATCCCTGGTACCAAAAATAAATAAATTAAATAAAGTAAAATGGTAGACTGGTGACTTAAGCCAAAGTTCATTGTGGAAGGAAGTATTTTCACAGTCAGAATGAGAGAGCATCCAAAAGCCCGTCACTCAGAGTCAAGCCTATGTGTATCTGAATCCTGAAGTACTAGGGCCAAGACACACAGAAGGAAAATGATCTTGCACTAATCTATGTGCGTGCACTTCCTCCTCAGCAGTAGCCAGAAGCACAGAGCCTCAGGAAGCATCTCGACATGCCCCAGTGCAGGCCTCCCACTGGCAGAGTGGTTCAAGTAGCTCACCTGCATTAATGAAGCCGCAGGGTGTTGTGGGGAGTGTGTGTGACTCAGCCTTTTGACTTCGCTCTAAGACCCTGCCAAGCCTGGGTCAGGACAGGTTCTATAAAGGGGTGTGGAGGCCTCATCTTCAACAACCAGTTAGGAAGCAGGCATTGTGAGGCAAGGCTAATAACCCCTGGGCTCCTATAACCAGGCACAGATGCCTGCCAAGGGTAAAGCACCACGCCAGGCTCAGGGCCCCACTCTGCCAGCCTGCAGGGGCAGCTGCAGGTCCTGAGGCCAGGCCACAGCCCATCTGGCCACAGGGGCGACCTGGAGGGTGAGAGAATGTGAGATCCAGGAGTCTCCAACCTGGGAAGAAGTGGTCCTGCCCTCTTCCCATTCCACTTAACACCTACTAAGCACTTACCCAAGCACTTCGCTTCTCCTCCTAGGAGCACAGAGGGGAACAAGCCACAGGTTACTGCTGACAAAAGCTGACTTTCGGATAAGGGAGACAGGAAGCCAACTATCAGTCAGCGTCAGGCCCAAGTGAGGTCCATCCCCACATGGCTCCCGTGAGGGTTCCCTGATTGAGGGGCAACCATTGCGCTCCACCCTCCACTCGATCGTTCCCTCTTTTCCTAAGAAGGGGAGCAACTCAACTCACCAGTGAGTTGGAGATGATGCCTCGCAGGCCTGTACTAATCTGCGTGGCCCTTGGTGCACCCCTGCCCCGGTGTGATGCTGGCCTGCCACCGTGAAGAGGATAGCATGGTGAGGGGTGAGTTTATACATTTTGGAAAATGGTATCAATACTATCTTGGCTTTTTTAGCTGAGGTCTGGATTTCCATCTCCTGTACTATTTCTTATGTTTTATTTCTGGTTTCATTCTGAACTTGAGAGGTGCTATGGTTTGGGTGTGATTTGTCCCAAAAAAACTCATGTTGAAGCTGATCCCCAATGTAATGGTGTTTTGAGGTGCTGGGTCCTTTAAGAGGCACTTGGGCCACCAGAGGCCACAGTCATGAAATCTGAGTGCTTCTGGTGGAAATGGGTTAGCTACTGCAGCAGCGGGGCCCCTTCTCTGGTCCACTGGCACCTGTCTGCCCTTCCACTTCCTGCCATGGTGGGGCAGCAAGAGGTTCTCACCAGAAGCTGAGCAGACATCTGTGCCTCATCTTGAACTTCTCAGTTTCCAGAACCTAAGTTATAAAGCAGGTAAGTTCGGGTGTTCTACTAGAGTAACAGAAAGGGGGCTAGGAAAGGAGGGGACTCGGGGTAGCCCCAGCCCTGTGCAGACCCACGCTCATGAAACAGTGCAACCTAAAGGAGTGGCTCCCCCTTCCTGCCGGTACCACAGCTCCATGGGACCTCCCAGAACAGAAGAAGGGGTGTTTCCCTCCGCCCTGGGCCTCGGAAGTGCTTCCCAGTGCTGAGAACCTGTGAGCAAGACCTGGAAGACGCTGGGTGAGGAAGAGCAGAATTCACTAAGCATGGACAGTGGGGCCGCCGGGCCACCAACTGAGGGCCATGTGCCCTCTGGGCTGAGCCTCCCTCACCCTCTCCCCTCTCCCCACTCCTAGGTCCAGACCCCTGGCCACCAGACCCATGAAAGAGCCATGTTCTTCCTGGGCCAGGGTCGGTGTTCTCCAGCGGAAGGCCACAGCCTCCCTCTCTTAGGCCCACGATGGCCACAGGAGATCCTCATTGTCTTTGTTTCCCCAATTTTGAGCTCAGTGTTGCTGGTCTCCTGGTCTCCAGGTCTTCCTCCCCTGGATCCTCTCCTGTCCCAAAGACGGGACGACGTGCCCAGACCTTGGAGTCACAGGAGGGCAGGTGCCTGTGCCCTATGTCCTGAGGGATCCGTGGCCTCATGGCTGTGGCAGGCCCCCACAGCCACGCCCAGAGGGAGAGGCGTAGGCCCAAGTGCATGGGCGATGAGAAAGGATACTTCTTTTTGTTTTCTTTGTGTACTGGGAATTGAACTGAGGGTCTTTACACTGAGCTGCATCTCTAGCCTAGATCCCTTTATTCAATTTTGAAACAGTCTCACTAAATTTCCCAGGCTGGCCTTAAACTTGCTATCCTCCTTTTATTGCTTCTAGTCCCCTGAAATGAAGAAATAGTATTAATTCATCTTTCTGGAAAGTGCTAGGGCCTAGGGATATCGGTGAGAGTGGGGAATCCTTCCATAATTTCCTGTTGCCTGGAAATAAACTCCCTCCTTACTGGCTTGTTCTCCAAAGGCCTTTATAGTCTGGCCCCAGACTATACTTCCATGTAAATTAATTTCTTTCTTTCTCTCTCTCTCTCTTTTTCTTTTTCTTTCTTTCTTTCTTTCTTTCTTTCTGTTTTTAGCTTTTTGAGACAGGGTGTCATTGTGTAGTCCAGGCTGGTCTTGAACTCACTATGTAGCCCAGGCTGGCCTGGAAACTCAGCAGTCCTCCTGCCTCAGCCTCCTGAGTACTGGGATGACAGGCGTGTACCGCCACACTTGGCTTGGACTGCACTTCCAGAGTCATCTTTCCTTGCTGCCTGAATGAACACCTCACTCGAGCCCTGTGGGTCTCCTGGACCTGTGGGTATGTCCCGTCTTCTTTTGTGTATGCATGGTGGTGAAATATATGTAATGCAGAATTTACCATCTTAACTACTTTCATGTATAGTGCACTAGGGTTAAAGCACACACAGTTTGTGAAGCCATCGCTATCACTCATCTCTGGAACTTCTTCATCTTGCCACACAGAAACTCTGTGACCACTAGACAACAATCAGCCTCCCTCCTCTTAACCCTTGGCAACAACCATTCTACTTTCCATCCCTGTGAGGTACCTCACAGCAGTGGAGCTGCACAGTCTCTGTTCTTCTGTACTGCCTTATTTCTCTACCATGACATCCTCACGGTCCATCCGTATTACAGCAAGTGCCAGAAGATCCTTTCTTTTTAAGGCTTTGCAATATTCCATCATGTGTATATCCCACACCTGGCTTATCCACTTATCTGTGAACGGACTCATGAGCTGCTTCTACACTTCAGCTCCTGTGAATACCACTGTTATGAACAGGGGTGTACAAACATCTCTTCACCACTCTGCTTTTAATTCTTTCGAGTGCACACCCAGTTGTGAAAATGCTGGATAAAACAGTCATTCTGTTTTTACTTTTTGAGGAAACACCATACTGTTTTCCATAGCTATACCACTTTACATTCCTGAAAACAGTACATGAGTTCCAATTTCTTCACCTCCTTGTCAAAACTTATTTCTTATTTTTTAACAGTAGCCATCCTAATGGATATGAAGTGATGTCACATTGTGATTTTGATATGTGTTTCTCTAATTATTAGTGATGGTGAAAATCTCTTCACTTGCTTTTGGCCAATTGTGTATCTTCTTTCAAGAAATATCTTTTCAAGCCCAGACTGGCCTCAAACTCATGATGATCCTCCTGCCTCAGCCCCCCAGCGCTGGGATTACAGGCGTGCACCACCATGTACAGCTCTCTTTGCCCTTTTTGACTCTAGTTGTTTATTGCTATTGCTGTTGTTGTTCAGTTTTAAATTTGCCAATCTCTTCTAAGATATCTGACTTGCAAATATTTTCTCTCATCCTATGGGCTGCCATTTCACTCTTTTGATAGTGTCCTTTGACACACATATTTTTAATTTTTATGAACTCCAGTTTGTCTATTTTTCTTTTATTGCCTGTACTTTTGGGGTCCTCTCCAAGAAATCATTGTCAAGTTCAATGTTGTAAATATTTTGCCCTGTGTTTTCTTCTATACGGTTACCTATTTTGAGTTTATTTTTATAGACGATGTATGGTTAAGATCCAACTTCACTCCTTGACAGGTGGATAACCAGTTTGCCCAGCACTATTTGTTGAGAAGCCTGTCCTTTCCCCTTTGAATAGTCTTGGCACCCTTGTCAAAAGTCATTTGACCATAAAGTTTATTTCTGGGCATTCTACTGGGTTCTATTGGCTGTATGGCCAGTATGGCCAGTACCAACTGTTTTGAAAGAAGTTTTAAGATCACTATAACTTCAAAAGAAATTTTAAGATCAGGAGTGTGAGCCTTCCAGCTTTGTTCTTCCTTTTCAAGATTTATTGGCCGTTGGGAGTCATTTGAGCTTCCATGAGTTATGAGGTGGCTTTTTCAGCAACCATCTTTTGTTCTTTCCTTTTGCAACTGTCTGTACCTTCCTTTTCCACCTCTAACTCAAATCATTCAAGGTCCAGCTCCACTCCCAGCTCTAGTGCTCACCTGACTCTTCCTACCTACTGATTTCCCTCCTCTGAGTTCCACGCGCCTGTGTCCTGCACCACTCACTGGAGACTGAGCCTGCTCTTGTCTTCTACCTCCTGTGAGCCTGTTTCAGGTTGGCCTAACCTGAGGTCTTTATTGGAATAAGGTGTTCAGTTCTTTAAAGCAGCACTGATTAATAAATAATTTATTTCTAAGTTAATTCTTACAGAGATTCTGTGACAAAAAGCTCTGCAAGAGAAAGCTGGGTCTTACAACCTGTGACTTCTGACAGCCGTAGCAGTGGCATATATGATGGTGTGTCCTACATGCAGTAGTACTTTGGATTCAGTGAAACAGTTTGCTTGCATATTTAACTGTTTCATGCACATCTTGTTAGACTAAACCCCGTAAGAGCAGAGAGCAGGGCCTACCTTAAGGCCTTTGTGCTCATTGGGTATTTGATGAACTGATACTGGTCAACCAATATCAATTCATACTGATGATTTCTAAGCCAGTAAATACACTGTGCTTTCACAGTTCCTAAAACAGCATCACCAGCTCTTAGACACAGACCATCTAGATAAGACCTAGTACTTGGTTGGTCTGTGCTCTCTAATAGAAATAAAAGGATTAGTTGGGCATGATGGCACTCAAGTGTAATCCATATGTGCACCCATTATAAGCTTGGAACAGCCCAAATGCCCATCGACTGGAAACTGGGTAAAGAAGATGTGGGGGTTTTTATAAAATGGAGTACTATTCAGCCATAAAGAATGAGAAACTAGAGTCATTTATAGCTAAATGGATGCACATTGAGGCCGTACTCTTAAGTAAAATAAATAGGACACACGTGTGTAAATACCGAATAGTTTCTCTAGTGTGAGAAACTGAAAGTGTAAATAAGGATTAAAAGGATTAAAAACGAATAATTGATACTTTGAAATAGAAAAAGGTCCAAAGGGGTAGGGGTGGTGGGAGGGGAAGGGGAAAGGAAAGAAGGGAAAGGAAAAATTATGAGAAAAGAAAAAAAAAAAGGAAACAAAGTCTATGTAAATAGGGAAGGGTGGAGGGGGTGAAGGGCCCACAGGAAATGGGTAAAAAATAAAAACCAAGATGCGTCATGTACAGGCACAAGCACCCAATGATAAATGTAAATGTACTCTATACCTAAAAATGTACCAGTAAAAGAATTTAAGGGAAAAAAAATCCCAGAACTCGGGAGACTGAGGCAGAAGGATCGGTGTGAGTTTGAGGTCAGCCTGAACTACATAGCGAGACCCTGTCGCAAAAAAAAAAAACCCAAAAAACAAAAACAACATGCCGGGGATTTAGCTCAGTGGTTCCGGTGCCTGCCTCACAAGTGCAAGGTCCCAAGTTTGATCCCCAGTAGCGAACAACAAAACAACAACAAAAACCAAAAAAAAAACCAAACAAACAAACAAAAGAAATAAAAGGATTAAACTTGCCTCACTCTTTTAGAGGAGAAAACAAGGTAAATCCTGCCTGCAAGCTGGGTAGTCCATCCTTTCTTTTCCTTGGCAAATGACCTCGCTGGCCTTTGTATACAGAAGGTCTTTGTACACTGAGATCTATGTTCGTGAGATCTCTCCTTTCACCTTTGGCCCAACACGCTGTGCCTTGGGGATATTACACAGAAATCATACTAAAGGTGATGTCACTTTTTTTTTGCATAGGAGGACTCTTTTAAAAAATGACACCCTCTATACTCTTGATAGCTGCTAATTACTTATAAACTCTTCCTTCCACATCAAATAAAACAAATCTTGGCTGAGCAGGAAGCTAAACTTGTCGAATTAAGAGGGCCCGTTGAGTTCCTGGTCTGGACTCACTGAGTACGAACACAGCAAGAAGCCTTGAGCCTCTGAGCAGATTCTCCAGCAACTGCACCACTGGTAATAAAAAGGAGCCTCACAGAGAGGAACCAAGGAGGGAGAGAAGGAGAGAAACAAAGCTTTTTCATTTCATTTCTGCTTATTCTTTCCCCAAAATAGGAGGTTTGTTTTGCAATGGATTCTTTCAACATTTGAGACACTCCTAATTATGTAACTGTCTCTATTTGCATGTAGTTTTTACAATGAAAGAAAAAATTGTGAAGGATTTATGCTTTCCCCTTCAATCTCTTGAAAACTGCTACTTTGTAAACTACAACACAAATGTCACAACGATGTCATATTACTGTTCAAGTTTCTGAGTAATAAGGATTATTTTTTGAGTGCCAACTATATACCAGGCACTATATGAAACTCCTTCATACCCTGGACCAAAACAGTTCATCTGGGCTGGGGATTTAGCTCAGTGGTTCCGGCACCTGCCTCACAAGCGCAAGGTCCTGAGTTCGATCCCTGGTACCAAAAAAAAAAAAAAAAAAACAGTTCATCTTCACAACAATCCTGGGGTCTATAAAGTAAAGCACTTGCCCAATGGCAAAAAGCTAATAAGAACAAACCTGTGATCTAAAAGCAGACATTCTTTTAATTCTCCAGAAGAATATACTGGTTACATACCTGAGAAGGGCCACTGATGGCGAGCAGTGCTTCACCGAGAACTAGTGTGGAGAGGATGCTAACTTATTGCATCACAGCAACAGGGATGGGAGGGAGGGATAAAGAAAAAGAACCTTGCCGTGGAGGGGGCTGGTGCTAGCACACAAGAGCAACTAACAATAAGGATTGAGACTGGGGAAAGAGAAATGACATAAGAGCAAACTCCCAGAACTACAGGTTCTACGTCTGTGGATTCAACCAGCTGCAGTTGGAAGATATTCAAAAACCAAATTACATCTGTACTGAACATTTACAGACTTTTTCTTATCATTATTCCCTAGTGATACAGTGTAACAACTATTTATGTGGCATTTACATTGCATTAGGTAGTATAAGTCACTTAGAGATGATTTAACATACAGGAAGATGTATGTAGGTCCTATGCTAAAGCTGTGCAATTTTATGGAAGGATTTTGATCACAGAGGGTCCTGAAACCTATTGCCCAGGAACAACTCTATTAGACAAAAGTAATATGAAAAGGAATGGATTAGAAAAAACAAGTGAAAGAAAATACAGCTCATATAAGCCAAGAAGGAAATGAGTGAAGAAGGAATACAAAAAGGTCACTAATGAACAAACCCTGGTTGGTCAGTGCTGCAGGTGGTAGCACCTCCCAGCCTCAGCCCCAGGGCTATAGGGTGCTATCTGTGGATCTCTCCTTCCTAGAAGAGCAAAGGTTCTTTTTTTTTATTGGTACATTTTAGACGTACATAATGATAACATTCTTGATATATCTTGCTTCTTTTTTCCCCATCGCCTCCCCTCTTTTCAACCCCTCTTCCCCTCCTTATTTACAAAAGCTTTGTCCTTTTAAGGAGTGGGATTAGTGTGTTCAGGGTACAAGCAACCTCTCCCAATCTTTCCCCAGCAACTGCTGGGCAACTCACCTGACTCACAAGGTCCCAAGCCTCCTACCTCTGACTCAGAGACAAACCCTTTCTCTTCCCTGCATTGTACCCAAGATGACTCAAGCATGCATTTGACAAGTTTCCAGAATCACCTGGGACATCCAATAGGTTTTCTTTAATGCTTTGACACACTGTGTGTAATATCCAGTCCTAATTAAATCTGAACTCACCCCTCCTAGCAGGCCATCCTGTGTTGTCACCTCTGCACACACATGCCCTGGCCACTGCCTCAGAGGTACACGGTCCCCAGACACCCCAGCTACCTGTGCCACCTCTCTCCAGAGGTGGGGAAAACCACAGCCTAAAGCTTTGCTGTTGTTTGTTCTGTTTTTTGTTTGTTTGGTACAGGAGATGGAACTCAGAGCCTCGTGCAGGCTAGGAAAGTGCTCGGCCGCTAAGCTACACTTGCAGGCCTAAAGCCACTTCTTGATAAATCTAGTAGGGTGTATGTGACTGTGAGACCAAAAGTGACTCCATTTTGCTAATGTGAGACCAGAATGACTCCATTTTGTCCAAAATGGAGCAGTCTCCTTTGTTCTTTCAAATTAATGATTAAATGCGCTTAATCTGGGACAAAAGACATGATCTGTAACTCGGGATTCCTAAGCTCATGACTCAGCCATCTGTGTGCCCTAGAAACAAACGTCCCGGGCCCACTATCTATAGGACAATCTGTTAACGTGCTGACTGTCCACACAGGGTCGTTGTGGCCATGAGTCAGGATGTCTGCTGACCATCAGTACGTGACAGTAGACCACTAACCCTTGTCCCCATTTTTCTTATAAAAACCTATACGTAATCCCCTTCAACCCCCAATGAGCCTAGCCAATCAAAATTCCACACTTCACATTTGCTAAATGTTAACCAATCATATGGCTGCTAATGACCGAAGCTTGCTGTAATCTCAATAAAAACCCCGCTAATTTGGAACTCGGGGCTCTCAATCTCGCTCCGCTGTGTCGGTGACAGTTGAGAGTCCCTGCTTAAGCTTGAATAAACGACCCTCGTGTGCTTACATCGGAAACGGCCTCCTGGTGGTCTTTGGGACTTCGTAATCTGGGCACAACAGGACAGAGTGAGGCAAAAGCTATTCTCCAGTAACTCTTGTCCATAGGTGATAATTGTCCCCACAGAGGATATACAAAATAACCCTAATCTTTTTAAATACACACTCTCACTCAGAAGATGATAGATGATGGATGGATGACAGGTGATAGATAGATAGATAATCTTGCACCACATAACATGTTTCTGACATCAACAGATCACATATACAATGGTGGTCCCTTAAGATAATCATGGAGTTAGGGCCGGGGATTTAGTTCAGTGGTGCCATTGCCTGCCTCATAAGCACAAGGTCTTGAGTTCAATCCTCGATACCAAAAAAACAAAAGGTTATCACAGAACTAAATTTTTCTGTTGCCTAGTATTTCACTGTTCTTTTTCTATGTTTCCATATGTTTAGAAACATAGAGAGAAGCCCAGCCGGTCCCAGCACCTGGAAGGAAGCTCCCCACCTCCATCCCAGACTCCTAGGGCAGAGAAGCCCAGCTGGTCCCAGCACCCAGAAGGAAGCTCCCCAACCGCCATCCCAAGCTCCTAGGGCAGAGAAGCTGAGCCACATGGCCGCCAGAAGCACCCCCACCCCCCC
>NW_004624776.1:17550859-17587661 GCF_000247695.1 Heterocephalus glaber
TCAAGTACAAGTTCTAGGGGCTCCTAGAGATTTCTTAGTATTTTCTCTGTAGATGATCATTTCATCTACATATAAAGATTTTGCTTCTGCCGTGCCAAAAAAAAAAAGAAACATAAATACTCACCATTGTGTTACAGTTGCAGTACAGTAACATGTTGTGCAGGCTTGCAGTCTAGGATTGCCAGCTGTACCACAGAGCCTGCTGTGAGGTAAGCTGGGCCATCTAGCCTGTGTCAGGATTTGTGTGGTTTGCACAATGTCAGAATCACCTAAGGATGCATTTCTCAGAAGGTGTCTTGGTCACATCTATATATGTGTCTACTTAAGTGCAGGGCTTAGGGCTACTAGATTCACACTGCCATTTACTAACTTCCTGGTCTTGGGCAAGTTCCTTCACCTTTCTAAGCCTCCATTTACTTATTGGAAAGCTGGAGTTCCTGTGAGCCTCAGTATATTAGCGGAGGGTCAAATGAACAGATATGAGTGAATGTCTCAGCCCAGTACCTGGCACGTGATAAGTGCTCATCCAATGGACTAGGTCTTCTCCGAGTTCTTTGGGGGAGTGTCCCTACACCTTCAAATGTTCTCCATTGTTTGTGATTTTGGTCCCCTCTGCATCCTTTCAAACCTGTGATAGCCCACTGTTTAAGCAGATGAGATTTTTAGTTTGAGTCTGCCACAGACAAAACTCACTTCCTGAAATGCAGCTCACAAAGAACGGAGCGAAGATGCTGCACCCGCCCGGTGCTGGGGGCTCCCTTTATAAACAGCTTCTGTTGGCAAAGCTTTTTGCATCAATATCATCTATTGGTACACACAGAGTCATTACCCACAAACCTGAGCTTTTGGGTTTTTGTTTTGGTTTTTAGAGGATTTTTGTTTTGTTTTGTTGGTAGTTGTTGTTATTTTGAGACAGGGTCTCGCTATGTAGTTCAGACTGGCCTTGAACTCACTCTGCTGCCCAGGCAGGCCTTAAACTTGCGGTGATCCTTTTGCCTGCTCAGGGCTGAGATTACAGGTGTTTGCTACCACAGCCCGTGTAAAATGAGCTTTTGTAAAGCGTAAATGAGTAAATTATGCTTGCACCTCCTGAAAGGTATCTTTTCATGGAGTGACCATCCCCCCCAGACTGAGCAAGTCTGATCCCCCTTGGATGGTGTCAGGCTGGGCAGAGTGGAGGATTTTGAATAGGTGACCAGGCCAAATGCTGACAGGAGCTTCAGGCCTGAGGAAAGGGGGCAGCCGCCCCACCTTGAGACAGCTGAAAACTGTGTCCCCAGGAGAATGGGCCATGCAGAAGCCAGGATCTAGGGAGACCATTCACAGGGATCGCAAAACACCAGGGAGAGGCTTCTCAGGGCCGTCACCAGTGAGAGTGGGCAGATGGTGATGGTGAGCATGCCAGGTGTGAGCCCTGGCCCTGGCTGCGGAGGGTCAGCAACCAGGTAGCCAGAGAAAGGTGGCCAGATGGCCCTGGAGGCCTTTGGGTGCTTGCCAGGGGCAGAGGCATTTGTAGCCCATCTTTAGCAGTCTTTTGCAGGAACCTCAGAACTAAGGTTGTGGCTGAAGAAGAAAGCACAGCCAGGGCGGCTCCATGTCCCTTTGCCAGTCCAGGGTGACAAGACCAACTCAGCACACACATTCGAAAATACACAGAGGAGCACTCACCTGCACCAGTCACACCAGATGCCAGCAAGGTCAAACGAGACAAAGTGGCAAACATTCCCTTTAAAAGAACTCTCGGGGAAAACGCTGTGGTTCTGCCTAACGGTCCAGGCCCGTCTCCTCCCAGCAGGAGAGGTCTGTGACCCGGGCCTATATCGTCCGCCAAGGCACTCTGAGGTCCTGAATTAGCCACTTATACTGCTTCTCACTTGTTTTCAAAGGAGGCTTAATAATTTTCACTCTCTTTGAAGATGATTTTTCAAAAAGTAAGAAATGATAATGCACCAGCTTTCCTCTCCCTTTTTCTTTGAAATAAAGGATTTCCCTTCCAAAGACCAACAAATTTAAATACTGTCACTCCAGACCCAAGGGAAAACAAATCCAAGGCCCCGTGAGGCTGAGCAGCTCAGCCGGGCCACTTTGCCCTGAGGATGGGCTGGGTTCTGTGGCACTTGGTTATGGGTCCAGGAAGCGCCCCACACCTGGGGCATCATTTCAACCTCAGTCTGCAAACTTAACATCCCCACTGCTAGCCCTCCCTCAGTGTTACCAAAATGTCCTGATTTACGGGGGACTAAATCAGCTGGCTGAGCAGAGACTCCTCTAAACCTCCCCTCCCAGCACAGCCGTACCTGGTGACTCATATCTTTATCAGCCCTGCTATTGATATCAACTCACATCACTGTTCAGTCCTTCTACCCCCTGTGTGTTCCCAAGCCTGATCCTTGACCTCTTCTCAAGCCTTGTCCTTGGGTGAGCATCCTTGGCAAGTAGCCCCAAACCCTTCTCACTGAACCCCCCACCCATGTCCCTATACAAGATTTCCTAGCCTGTCCGAGAGGGACTGGTTTGAGATTATTAGTACCACCCTTTTGGGCTTTCCCATATAGATAAACTTGACTTTCTGCTGGCTTCAGCTCAGCTCCCTCACCTCCTGCCAATTTGAACTCAGCACCTTCATCCTGACACCAGGAGCTACTAGATGGAGCTGGCCCACAGGTGTTCTAAGTTCCCAGCTCAGTTGGCCCCTCTCCAAGATGGCTACCAACCAATCACCCTCTCCCGAGGGATGTGTGAACCTGAATAACTCATCAGCCACTGCATCCACTGTTCCATTCCATCCAGTGTGTTTCTCCTTGGAGGTCTCAGGTTGCCAGTAGTCACCATACATCTGCACGTTTGATGTGCCCTTCCCACACAGTGAGTCCAGGCTCAGGGAGAAAGCACCACCTGCCACCTACCTTCTCTTCGTTGAAGTCTCTCTGTATGATATCCCTGTGGGCTTCAATTCTCACTTCAGATTCTTTTTTTTTTCACTTCAGATTCTTACTGGGTCTGGAGAACCCACTCCCCTCTTTTTTCTTCCTCTCATGCCTCTATATTCCAGTGCTAGGACACGAAATCTCAGAGAGGCACTTTCTCTGCTGCTCACCACTCCACCATCTTCCCAGAAGTCCATTCTGGGACTTTCAAACCCATGGAAATTCAAGTTGAACCTGATGCCTTGTTGCGTGATTGGGGCCTGAGTCATTTAGCTTGTAACACTCCGGGTGTCTCTTGCTGCCCTGTCCATGACTCCCTGACCATGGATGTCTCCTGTGATTGTGCCTCATCCAGTCACTCTGGTGGTTTAACATTGGGAACCCTGAGGTAAAGTCTATTGATTTGGCAAATGCCTTCTCCTTACCTATTTAGAAGGCCCACCAGAAGTAATTTGCTCTCAGCCAGGAAGGCCAGCAATACACCTTCGCTGTCCCATCTCAGGGTTATATTAACTCTCCAGCCCTGTGTCATAACTTAGTTTGAAGGGATCGTAATCACCTTTCTCTCCCACAAGGAGTTACACTGGTCCATTACATTGATAATATTATGCTGATCAGGGCAAGTGAGCAGGAGGGAGCAACCACTTTGGATTTGTTAGGAAACCATTTGCATACCAGATGATGGGAAATAAATCCAACTAAAGTTCAAAGGTCTCTCTACTTCAGTGAAATTGTAGGAGTCCAGTGGTGTGGGGCATGTGGTCCCTTCTAAAGTAAAAGACAAGTTGTTGCATCTGGCTGCTCCTACAACTATAAAAGAGGCACACCATCTACTGGGACTATTTTGACTTAAGAGGCAACACATCCCTCACTTAGATGTTTTGCTCTGACCCATTTACCAAGTGATACAGAAAGCTACTAGTTTTGAGTGGGACTCAGCACAATAAAAAGCTCTGCAAGAGAACCACACTGCTGTGCAGACTTCTCTCCTGCTGGGGCTATATGATCCTGTAGATCCAATGGTACTTGAAATGTCAGTGGCAGGAGAGGATGCTGTTTAGAGTCTGTCTCAGGCTGCCTTAGGGGAATAGTAATGGAGACCTTTAGGATTTTGGAGCAAGGCTCTGCCATCATCTGCAGACAACCACTCTCCTTTGAAAAACACCTCTTGGCCTGCTGCTGGGCCTTAGTGGAAACTGGACGCTTGACTATGGGACACCAGGTTATCATGCAACCTGAGTTGCCCATGATAAGCTGGGTATTATTTGATCCACTGAATCATAAGATTGAACATGCACAGCAAAAGTCTATCATTAAATGAAATAGTATATATGTGACTGAACCAGGGCAGGTCCAGAGGGTACAAGTTACATAAAGAAGTTGCCCAGATACTCGTGGCTCCTACTCTTGTTATATTGCCTTCTGTCTCCCAGCATGCACCTATTGCCTCATGGTAACCATATGATCAGCTGTCAGAAGAAGAGATGGCTAGGGCCTGGTTTATGGATGCTTCTACATATTCTGCGAGCACTACCCATAAGCGGACAGCTGCAGCAATACAGCCCCTTTCCACGACATCCCTGAAGGGCAGTGGTGAAGGGAAATCTCCAGAGTAGGCAGAACTTTGAGCAGTACACCTGGTAGTATATTTTCCCTGGAAGAAAAAAATGGCCAGATGTGTGATTATATACTGATTCATGGGCTGTAGCCAATGGTCTGGCTAGATGGTCATGAAATTGGAAGGAATATGACTGGAAAATTGGTGGCAAAAACATCTGAGGAAGAGGTATGTGGATAGACCTCTCCATATGGGTGAGGATGTAAAGATATTTGTGTTCCATATAAATGCTCACCAAAAAGCGACCTCAGCATAAGAGGAATTTAACAGGATGACCTGTCCCATAGATAGCAATCAACTTCTTTCTTCAGCCACCCTCGTCATTGCCCAATGGGCTCATGAACAGAGTGCCCATGGTGGCAGGGATGGAGGTTACACATGGGCTCAGCAACATGGACTTCCACTCACCAAGGCTAATCTGCCTACAGCCACTGATGAATGCCCAATATGCCAGCAGCAGGGACCAATACTCTGGGAGGGATATGGCACCATTCCCCAGAGCAATCTCCTGTGACCTGGTGACAGGTTGTTTATATTGGACTACTTCCATCATGGAAAGGACAGCTCTTTGTCCCTACTAGCCTAGACACTTATTCTGGGAATGGATTTGGCTTCCGTGCACATATGTTCTGCCAAAACTACCATCCATGGGCTCACAGAATGCCTTATCCACTGTCACGGTATCCCACACAGCATTGCTTTTGACTAAGGAACACATTTCAGGATCAAAGTAGTGAGGCCATGGGTTCATGTTCATGGAATTCACTGGTCTTAACATGTACCTCACCATCTAGAAGCAGCTGGATTGACAGAAAGGTGGAACAGTCTTTTGAAGATGCAATTACAGCACCAGCTAGGTAGCAATAGCTTCCAGAGGTGGGGCAAGGTTATTCAAAAGGCTGTATATTCTTTGAGTCAGCATTCACTATGTGATACCGGTTGTCCCATAGCCAGGATTCACAGGTTCAGGAGTCAAGGCTGAAGTGGGAATCATACCACCAACCATCACCCCTAGGGCCCCACTAGCAGAGTTTTTGCTTCCTTTTCTCATGACTTTATACTCTGCTGGCCTAGAAGTCTTAGTTCCAGAGGGGGGAAGGCTTGTATGAGAAGCACAACAATGATTCCATTGAACTGGAACTACGACATCCCCCTGGTCACTTTGGGTTCCTCATGCCTCTGAGTAAACAAGCTAAAAAGGAAGTTACAGTGTTGGCAGGAGTGACTTATTCAGACTACCAAGAGGAAACTGGACTATTACTCCACAGTGGAGGGAAGGAAAAGTATACTCGGAGTGCAGGATATCCCTTAGGGCCCTCCTACTATTGCCATGCTCTGCTATTAAGGTCAATGGGAAAACTGTAACAACCCAATCTAGGCAGGAGGAGAAACAGCCCATAATCTTAAGGGAAACAACCAAGACCTGCTGAGGTGCTCACTGAAGGCCAAGGGAAAACAGAATGAGTAGTAGAAGAAGGTAGTGCTAAATACCAGCTATGACCACATGACCACTTACAGAAATGAGGACGGTAACTGTTCTCTTCCACTTTGTTAATATGTTTGTGCAAATATACACATATATTAAGCAAGTATCTTTCTTTTCTTCCTTTGTAACATAATGTTGATATATAATGTATCATAATGTTAACGTTGGTCAAATATTGTTATGAAACGTTAGGAGTAATTATGAATTTGCTATTGTATCTGGAAACTAAATATGGTTTTGGGGGGTTTTGTTTGTTTTGTTTTTTTGGTACCAGGGATCGAACTCGGGTCCCTGCGCTTGCTAGGCAAGTGACGGAACCACTGAGCTAAATCCCCGGCCCAAGACTAAATATGGTTTAAGAAAATGTGTCTCGTTGTCAAGTTGTCAAGGGATGAGTTGTGTTAGTCAATTGTGGTGTCAACTTGTATATGAAACACCTAACAGATTAGTTTAGCACAGTTCTGGGTGTGTCGGGGTGATGGGCCTATTGAAGGAAGACCCACCCTGGGTGTGGATGACACCAACCAATAGGCTTGTAGCCTGAATGGAATAAAAAGGGAAAGGAGAACAAAGTCTGACTTCTGCTTCTTTGGAGAAGCAGTAGTCTTTGCCATCCATCCCCTTTGGCTTCTAGCATAGACTCTTCAGCCTTCCAGCACAGACTTCAGCCTTCCAAGGCAGGCCCTTTGGCTTGACATGGACTCACACAGGACTCTGTGGTGAGCTCCAGGTCTTCGATCTAAGGATGTTCCAGCTCTCTGGTGCAGAGACAGTGCTTTTGCATTCTCACACACCTGACTCTGTAGGTGGCCATGGTAGCCTACCTGGTAAATCCCTCTTCCTTTCTCTCTCTCTCTCCCCATATCTATATCTATATCTATACCTATGTCTATATCTACATCTGTATCTATCCGTGGTTGCATGTAGAGGATGAAAAAGACTACTTGGAGACGAGATTTAGTTCAGTCACTGAGAACCCAGAGGCACTGCTTCTTCAGCATAAGAGAGCTTCAGGGAAACAGCCCTAAGCTGAAATCTCTGCAGTTATTTATCTGTAACTCAAGGACATGAGAACAAAGGTGTAGAAGAAAAGCATTTGCAACATTTTTGTATAGGAGTTTTGGTCAGGGGACAGGGAAAGAATGGGCTGGTTTGTTACGTGACACATGTCCACCTAGTTTAAGCAATCTTATTGAGGAGACACAATGGCCAAAGCAAACATCCCTGAGAAAAACTGCTGTCAGTTCTGCTGACTATCGTCCTGCAGATCTGCTCTGACCCTAACCATACATTCCAGAAGCCCTGAATTGTTGTCCAGAAAGTCCCTTCCTTTTTCACACACTTCAATCATTCCTTTGGCCAGCGTCTCTCCACAGCTCTCCCTTTTTTTGTTTATAATTTAGATTGGGCAGAGGGAGAAGAGTACAGGGCATAATAGTACCGGGCTTGACATAGGAGGGCCATCATGGCTTCTGCACAGAGGGTCTGTTGGAAGAGGATAGAAAACACTCTTAGGACTTCACGAAAGAGCAGGAAAAAAGTTATTCCAATAGCTGTAAGAATCCAAATGTGAAGACTGAGGCCAGAGAACCAGTGTTTAGGGTTGAGCCAGCAGGCAGTATCAATGAGACAATCCAAAGTCATGATGCAAGCCTCCACTGGAAGTTTATGGAGTTGAGCTTGAAGTTGGCTCTGAAGATTAGTAATATCTCTGTCCAGATTTGCATGAAAGGCACCATGGAGAAGGTGCTGGACCTCCTCCCGAGATTTAGAATGATTAAACGGAATAGGAATAACACACATGGAGCAATACCCAGCATCACAACTAAACTAACTACATGTCCATAGGGCTTGTTGGTGTTTGCTGAGCCAAGTGACAGCAGCTTCTAGGGCCATGAATATCACTTGATAGAAACAGACTAGTTTGTAAAAGTGAAAGCATCCAAAAACCAAAGAATTAAAACTCTGTCATTCCCAGCACTGAGCAAAGCTAAGGCAGGAGCATCACAAGTTCAAGTACCACCTGGGAAATTTAGTAAGGCTTGGCCTCAAAATTAATAATAATAATAACAACAACAACAACAACAACAAAAGGCTGAGGATACTTCAATCCAGTACTGATTAAAAACAAAGCAGGGCTAGGCATAATGGCACATCCCTGTAATCCCAGTACTCAAGAGGCTGAGGCAGGAGGATCACAAGGCTAGTCTGGGCTGCATAGTGAGTTCAAAGCCAGCATGAGCTACATAGCGAAACCCTATCTCAAGAAACCAAAACACAAAATAAAATTAAAACTGTGTCATTATAAAATTCAATAGGAAATTACATAACGTAGGTTCCCGCAAAAAAACAAAATTCTGTTCCTACTGTTCCTTTTAAGAAGGCAAGTAACTTGCCTCCATCACGATATGCATTTTAAAACATATATACAGAACATTTACAATCATATCAGAATAACTTTAAATTGTTAAACTTTAGGTCTGGAGGTATAGCTCAGTGACAGTGTTTGCCTAGCATTCATGAGGCCCTGACCTCCATTCCTAGCACTGAGGGTAGACAAACAACAACAAAAACTATGTGTTTTTCATTGACTACAAATGTCATGTTAAGAAACAGATGTTTCAAATGCTTATTTGTGACTACTTTGAAATTTAGAATGAACAGTCTCTCTAATCCTCCCGTGGACAGAGACTGGCATAGATCTTGGCACAATAAATTATTTAAGTAGAGAAAATAGGACCTCATTTCCTCCAACACACAGCCCTGGGCCTTCTATGAGAAATGTTCAATAAATAGTTGATTTAATTACAGAGGATATATTTATAGCCCACAAAGTAACGGAAATACTGTACATTCCCAATTAGTAAGCTAAGAGATAGGTAATGAACAATACTATTTACATTAATTTTTAAACTAAAATGAAAAAAATCTAGTAATCATTTTTATTCGCCTTAAATGTTGTTGCTTAACAGAAAAGCACCGTTAAATTCTGCCCTTACATGATCACATACAAGATTACTATGTTACTCTGGGCCGCCACACCGAGGCGGGACAGATAGGTTCAACAAGTATTTGTGGAACTTTCACTACATATGCAAGGCACACGGATTCATTCCAATTCACTCCCAGCCCTAAGAAGCAGTTCCCGCCCTGACTACCAGGGGGCGCCCGAGGCAAGCACACAGAGGCGGCGTGGTCGGTGGAGAGAGACGGTCCTTGTCCGCATCTAGGCCCGCCCTCTACTCTGATTGAAACGCTACTAGAACACGGAGCTATGAACCATTCATGGAGACTTCAGCTCTGATCAGTCTGGCATATGTGTAGGGATCCACATACATATATCCCTTCTGAAATTATCCTAAATAAGTCTTGAAACCAAACGAGAAGCAAACCTTTACAACTAAAACGCAAACACAATTCTCATCTTAGTTTTCCACCCCAAAAATATACACAACAGGTGCCAGGAACCTTATCGTCTGAGTTTTGCCAGGTTTCACAGTACCGCTTCATTTCCGATGGTGCAGGGCTCTTATGGCGCTAACACATTCATGTCCGCCCACAGCTGTCAGCGTCACCTGTTCTCAGAACTCTTCATCTTCCCAGACTAAAACTCCGCATCCACCAACTCCCCATTCCCCGCCCCCGCGACCCCTGGCAGCCACTGGGCTACTTCCTGTCTCTTACCTCAGTGGAATCCTACAGTTCTTGTTACTATTGTCATTTCATTTAATTTAGCGTTTTTTCATGGTTTGTGCATGTTGTGCATTTATCAGAATCTCATTCGTTTTTAAAAGCCAAGTAATATTCCACTGCTGCACGTACAGACCACATTTTGTGTATCCATTCTCCATCCATGGAAACTTGGGTAGCTTCTGCCTTTGGCTGCTGTGGATCAATGTTGCTATGATAACAGCTATACAAATTACCCTCTGAGTTACCTAATATCATTTTAAATCTATAGTTTTAATGAAAAGCAAATCATCACAATATTGTTTTCATTTTTATCCTTGGAATACAGTAACAGTGTCTATCAAAGAAACTGCAAATAAAAAAATTTTAGTACTCCTGCAAAATAAAAATACAGTAAATAGAAAACATTCCTTTGCTTCTCAGAGAATTAAAAAAATAGAGAAAAATATTGAAATGCTTATAAAGTTTTTAGAGTAATATTTCTCTGGTTTAAAAAACTACGTCTATATAATTAATGTTTACTACATAACCACACTTCCAAGTTCCCAAAGGGCAAAGATGCACTATTTGTGCCTTTACAGCGTCCTTTTCTTTCTCTTTGGAAAACCGTAAATTCAGACTTTAACAGAACAAGTGGATTCTTTAGAGCAAGTATGGTACACTGTCAATCCCAGTTGATCTGGACTCTAATAAAGTCAATCAGAGGCCTCCTCTGGGTGAAGATTCAGAACCAAGCAGAGGCACAAATCTTGCCACACTCCTGCAATAAACCACCACTCCTAAAGAGAATCTTGAAGTCATTGTTCACCCTTTAGAATGGTCACCGACTTTATTTAACTATTATTTATTAAGCATACTCTGTCGGCCCTGCTACCCCCTAGAAGGAACACGCAAGTTGAGGCAGTGTGGACGAGGACGGGGACGTATTCTGTCCTCGGGGGACTTTTGTCCTAGGTGTCCCTTTCAAAGTGGCCAAATCCAACCCTCGTGGGGCAGAGACGCCCTTTACCTTCGCGCCAGCTGAGCCACGCGCCCCGGCATCCAGTCTCCAGGCAGTGGGACTGAGTCACCCATGAAGACACTTTCCCATCACCCCAGGCCCCGCTACCACTCGAAAGCACTGAAATAAGGACTAAGAGTCCAAGGGACTTCGGCTAAGAGTGTGTATGACGGGAAGCAGGCGCGGCGCTATTTATAGCCGCCGTCTCCTCCTCCTTCTCCTCCGCCCGCGCCCCCTGCGCCCCGACGGACTGGGGCGCGGTGGGGGGCGCGGACCGGAGCAAGGGACAATAGAGCGGGAATGGGGTGCGCGCGATAGAGGATGCGCACCACGCAGCGTGGAAGCGGGCGCGGGCGCGAAGGCGGGGCCGGCGCGGCGTGGGTGGGTGGACACCGGCTGGCACCGCCCCGGGCCGGCGGGTGGGGGCGCGAGCGGGGCGCGAGCGGGGCGCCTGGCGCGGGGATGGCGGCCGGGGCGCGGAGGTCAGCCGGGCGCTGGGTGCGCGTGGAGCCGCCCCGCACGTGCGAGCGGAGCGCGCTCAGAGCGGCCGCAGCGGGTAAGGCGGGGCGGCGCAGGCGGGACCCCGGGGACAGCGCTGAGTGGCTTCCCGTCGCCGGGCTCTTCGGGTTTCGTGCGGAGGCCCGGGGCTGGCGCTGCGCCCCGGGAAACTTGGCGAGAAACTTGGAAGGATGTCTGAGTCTGGGCGGGGCGCCAGTTCCTCCGGACGCACGGCCAGGGCTGGGCCGGCGCTGTCGTCCTGGGGATGCTGTCCCCTGAGTGGGCTAGCGGGGACCTCGGGTCGCGGGGCCTGAGGACCGCTCCACCCTCGGGCGCCCGCGGCTGCCCGCGCGGCCATCGGGCGCGGCCTTCGAGCTGTGCGGTTTGGGGACGAGGTGGGCACGCCTGCTTTCTTTTAGGAAACTTTAAAAAGTTTTTTCCTTTGAAAGAAAAACTTTAGCTGTTAGTACCGCGACCTGCTATCTTGGTCTGTGTTCGCAAGCGTAAGGATAAACACCGATCTGCCTGTGCAGGGCTCCCTTCTGGGATCCCAGCGACAGTAGATTGCAGACGCGGCGTTGGCTGTCGGCGCCGCACCCTGGTGAGCGCGGTTCATCCTGCCGGGCAGAGTTCATGGATGTTTGTGACTGGGACGTTGTTGGAACTGTAGTTTTTATTGTCTCAAAATGTCTCCGAAGTGTCCCAATGAAAAGTGACCCCCTGTAGACAGCTGAGAAATACCCAGTGGCTCTCGCCTAAAAATTCACACCGGTGGTGATGTGAGCTGTGCACCCCACTTCACTGGTGGGCCATGCGTGCATGGTGCTAGGAAATCGGTTGCAAAACAGACGTGGAGAGACTGAAGAGGAAAGGGGGAGATTTAGTTCCCAAATGTCAGTTACTCTCGATGTAAACAGCTAGTTTGGCGCAAATTCCACAGCCTAAGCGGTTGTTCCTGTTGAGATACACACGGAATAAGGCCCCTGTGTTGTGAACCAGTTCACAAAAGGGTGCGAGAGTGACAAGTCGCAGTGCTCTTTGTTAGCCAGCACGTGGAGGAAAGTTGTCTTGGGATAATGACAGATAACAAAATTTCCTTCTTTGTCAATGAGAAAAAGGATGTTGCCACCATTCCCTTGAGTGTCATTTATGTTTTAAGTTACCACGTTTGCTTTTCTTATCTAAACTTTTATACTGTGGGTTTACAGCTTAAAAATATGTATGCTCTAGAAAAAGTCATGTCTGTGAAGAATTGAAACTGTTCGTTTAGACTGTTGCCGTGACCTAAACAGTACTTCACAGTACATTAATTAGCACAGGGCTTTTCTAATGTGCTGAAATAGAACATCCCAGGAAATGGAATCCAAACGTCAGTCTGCTTGATTATCCTGCACAATGTCAGGCCTAGTCCCACTTCTAGGGAGAACAGGGCAGTCCTCGCGTTTTTACTTCCCCCTTTTTACAAATCTGCTTCTCCCGCGGATTGCAGATGACTGTTCTGAAGGTAAGGAGCATATCTTAATTGTTAATATCTGAGGTGTACAGCCCAGTGCCATGCACAGGATAGGTGTTTAATAAACGTTCACTGAATTGAAGAAAAAGAAACCCAGTCTTGTATGTGTGACCATAATGGCACATCTGTCTATAAAAGCAATATTTTTTTGCAGTTTTGGTGTAATGCTTAAAGGCAATATAATAATAATAAAGTTTTATCTCAGTTTTCATTTTTACAGTGGTGGAAAGTTCTTCATCACGGTAACTAGGCTAGTACCCTCTTGTGCTTTTTAAAAACTACTGCAGCTCCAGAACAACAACTTAGTGGTTGATGTGAAGTTTCTGCCCTCTTGCATTTTTTCTTTATTTTTAAGAATTAGTGGTTTGTTTTAATTTACTGTTAACAAACTCATGAAACTAAATATCAAAATCACTTAGCTTTTTTTTCACTCAGTCCACCTGGATATCTTCATAAATTATTGCTCGTTTACTTATGAAACTATTTCTTGTTAGTTTTTAAATGAACCTTTTATTCTGGACCATAGCAAAGAGTTCTGGTAATATACTAATAGAAGTAGATTTCAGTAAGAAAATTGGAACTATATTTGTACTGTAGGAATTTTTCCTGCCCCCCAAAATAGAAAACATCTTAACATGCAGTTTAAAATACCGTAATTATTGAGTTGGGGATTTTGTTCACTGAACATGAGAAACTGTATCAGTGCTTATCTTTTTTTTTTTCTGGTGCCAGGGATTGAACTCAGGATCTTCCACTTGCCAGGCAGGTTCAGTGCCCTGAGCTACATCCCCGGCCGAAGAGTAACTATATCTGAATTTGCTTTTTAAATGATGATTCTGGTTTATATAATGAAGTAATTGAACTGTTCTTAATATATAACATCATAGTTAACGGGCTGGGGATTTAGCTCAGTGGTTTCGCTGCCTGCCACACAAGCGCAAGGACTCGAGTTCGATCCCCGGTACCAAAAAATAAAATAAAATCATAGTTAACAATTTTTATAAAAGGTGAAAATGTCTCCTTTAGTCACTCTCCCTAGAAGAGTAAAAGCTTAAAACATACGAGAACCTGTGTTCTAAACATACTCATTGCAAAGTGTTAGAAATTGAAAAATGGCAAAAAGCAGCTGCTTTTGCCTGACTCACCTGCCTGTACATAAGCCCATGAAGCTGTTGGGAGGGGAAGGTAAGCTGCTCCCTGGGTCACAACACAGGGGTTTCTTTGCTGTCTTAGGCACTGTAGGCTGTGCAACCTTAGGAGGATCTCAGTACCCTCTCTGGGCCCCATTTCCCAGTCTGTAAATGAGGAAGATAAACTAGACCACTTCTAAGTTTCTTCCAGCATTACAATGCTATGATTCTATAATTCTTGTATGGGTAATAAGTAAGATTCCCAATGAGGTCATGTGGGATAATACAGGGAAATTACCTTATAACTATATGTATGAGGTCAGTTCTTGAAATACTATTCAGACTGCCTGACTCCTGTTTCAGCTGGAGCCTGTTCATCACTAGATTGCTAAAGCCCCCCTGTAATTTTCTTTATTGCTGTTTACCTTTGTCCTAAGCCACCCTTCAGAAAGTGGGGTACTGGTAAGTTCCATTTCACATTAAGGGTAGTGACTTTCTTTTTTCATTCTTCAGGTTTTAAAACCTGTAGGACTAATGTTGAAGTAAGTACATTAACACCAACACATCTCTAATGCCTAAATAAATGCTTGGCTAAGTGAACAATTCCAGTGGAATTCATAGGTCTTGCATACGAGGCATTTTAAAGACTTGCAGTGCCGTTTAGTAACTGACAGAAGAAACTGGAGGGCTTGGCACGGCGCTGAAGAGAGAGGGTGTCTGGCGGGCTGAGGAAGCCCCTGTAACATGGACAGTGACTCTAGCTGCTCTGGCTGGGGACTTATCCTCACCCCTGTCAAGAAAACTGGAGTTGGACCGGCTGTCACTTTCTAGCTTAATGTTAGAACTCTAATTGTGGAAATGACTTAATACTGACTCCAGAGGAAATATTTATTTTATTCAAGGATTCCAAGAAGAAAGATTGGTTAAAAAGTTGGGTGTACAGTGGTACTTCAGTTCACGAACTTCATTTGTTGTATGATTTTGGAAAAGCTAGGCACGTTTGTGTTCGAGTGGGAAAGATGGCTACAGTCATGTTTGTCACCTTATGCAGAGTTTGGAAACAAAAAACACTTCTGTTTGCAAACCACATTCTTTGCCAACAAAAGCGTTCATGAGCCAAGGTACTACTGTATTGTTCATTTTGCCCTTCTCAAATATAAAATATTGGAGGTTTTTATTTATTGTTTTTTTGGTACTGGAAATTGAACTCAGGACCTTGCACTTGCCAGGCAGGCATGGTGCCAGTGAGCTAAATCCCTGGCCCTTAAGGCTTTTTATTTTCCCTTTGGGTTTTTGTGTGTGTGTGTTGTTTTTTTGTTTGTTTGTTTTGTTTTAGGCAGGTTCCCCCTTTGTAGTTCAGGCTGGCCCTGAACTTACTACTGTGTAGCCCAGGCTGGCTTCAAACTCTCGGCAATCCTTCTGCCTCAGCCTCCTGAGTTCTGGGATTACAGGCATGTGCCACCACACCCAGCTAAGGCTTTTATTTTTAAATGAACACATTTGTTTAAATCATTTCCAAATGAAAAGCAGATTCCACTGCCACCTGGTTCCATGGCCTATGCGTATAGTCCCAAGCTACTAGGAGGCCACCCAAAGCAACACAAGACAGTCTCAAAAAATAAAGTAAAATTAGCTCTCCCAAGCTTTAAGTCACAAAAGGTCAAAAAGAAGAAAAAGCACTTCTTTGACTAGAGATTTTAAAAAATACTGACCCTATTTACCTTAAGTAGCCAAATGAAGACAGGAACATTTGACTTTTTAGGGCTCACAGTGATTAAAATCCCCACATGCAAAGAGAAAGCAAGAGTATGATGATTATATGTGGATAATGCACATTGTTATAAGTGCTGCTGGCACATTCTTATTTCATAATATAAGTAAACTAAAAGTACAATTTAAAAGCAGTTTTGTGTTTTTTGAGATTTAGTCTCTGGCAATAAAAATGTATAAGCCTAGCAATACTTTAGAACTATTAATACAGAAGTTGAAAATTACTGTTTTATAATTTCACTAAATCACTTGATCCTAGATGAGAGTTGTGTTTCCTGTCAGAGCACTAGATTATTAAAAAGTTAAATAGAACATGCATTTTTCCATTTAAAATTAGTTATAGAAACCCCTGAACTATATAATAATTTTACACTAGGTTAAGAATGCCCTTAAATATACATATGTATTTTATAGTAACGCTGGCAAACACTGAAGCTGACATCTACTTTAAAGGGATTTTTTTGTGCTTAATCTGTATATCATGAATATAGCATACATGGTGAGATATTGGAGGAAAAGAAAAGTAAACTCGAGGTGATTGTCCTGCCTCAGCCTCCCAAGTGCTGGGATTAGAGGATGTGCCACCATACCTGGCTCAGTCATTGTTTAGAAAATAAAAACAGCACAAAATGTGTAGCAAACAAAAACTGGGAGTAAACTTCCTTAGCCTGATAAAAATTAAAACATTATGCTCAATATTAAAACTTCAGAAGCATTCATATTCAAGTCAGAAGCAAAATGTCACCACAGCATATTATGCTAGAAGTCCTGACTGGTCTGAGAAGATAAGAATAATAACAGGAATGGAATGAGGCAAGGAAGAGACAAGTGTATGCTTAATAGCAGATGATAGGATTGTGTGTCTACAAAGAAAATCCAGAGGAATCGCTTACTAGGACTGCTAAGAGCGCCTCCTAAGTTGCTGGATACCAGATCAGTATATAAAAATAATGTCTGGTTTGGGGCTGTGTGTTGGTGCTGAAGCATTTGCCTAGCGTGCACAAGGCCCTGGGCTGATCTGCAACACAAAAATAATGTTCCTCAGTGCCAATAATAACCAATCTGGAGATTTGAAAAATTATATAGTAGAATAACTCCAAGGCACCTAGGAATAACCCTGACAAAAGATATGGGGACCCAGAGGGTGAAGATCCAGAGAATCCAGAGAAAGGGTGAGAGAGAAGATCCGAGTGAGGGGCGAGCGGTGTGTGTCGGTTGTGGAGCTAGATAAGAAAGCGGTAAATCTGACTGATCCATAAATTTAATGAATTCCCATTCAGAATCTTAGCTGACTTTTGTGGAACTTGCCAGGCTCTACTCAGATTTCATATGGGAGAAATAAAAGGCCAAAAGTGGTTGGGACAGGTTTGGAGGACTTGTCCTGACAGACGTCAAGCATAGCCATGCCTGAGTGTCCACCGTGAACCAGCTTCCGGATATAACCCCCTGCAGATAGGAAATTCAAGGGTACTTGAGTCAGTCCCTTATGTTGTAGTATCTACACTGAACTTATGCACCACCTCCTGTGCTGTTTGTTTGTTTAGGGAAAGGGTCTCACTAAGTAGTTCCAGCTAGATTTGAACTCACTATGTCGCCCACACCAGCCTCAAACTTGCAGCACACCTGCCTCAGCCCCCTGCATGCTGGGATTAGAGGTGTGCACCACCATGCCCAGCTTTCCTCCTGTACTTTAAATCATCTCTCGATAATACCTAATAACTAATACAATGTAGATGCTATGGAAATAGTCCTAATACTATATAATTTGGGAATCACAATATGAAAAATGTAGGTGTTCAGTACATGTGCAATTTTTAAATTAATTTTAAATTTTTTATTAGTACATGTTTGCAGTGCATAGTGTTTACATTCCTTGTGTGGCTTGACATGCCTGAGACGGGAGTCAGGGCTGGAAGTGCCCACCTTTTAGTAGTGGGGATTGAAGCCATGGCATCTCCCCAGCCCCTTTTTATATTTTATTTTGAGACAGGGTCTCACTAAGTTGCCACACACTGGAGTCAGGCAGTCTGAATAGTATTTCAAGAACTGACCTCATAAATATATAATACAAATTAACACTGAGATTCCACTTTACCCCAGAAAGAATGGCTATCATTAATTAATTTGTTAATTATTTGTAGTACTAGGGATTGGAACCAGGAGTGTTGTACCAGCTACATCCTTAGCTCTTTTTTATTTTTTATTTGAGACAGGGTTTCACTAAGTTGCCCATGCTGGCCTCAAACTTATAATCCTCCTGCCTCACCCTCCTGAGTAGCTGGAATTACAGGTATGTGCCTCCTCACTTGGCTTTTTAATATTTCCGATTGGGAATTGGTTGAATCGGTGGGTTCTAGAGCACCAGCTACTGTTTTCGGTGCGAAAGTCTGAGCTAAACAGGTAAGACATGAAAGAAGCCAGTGAAGGAGCGTTTCACTAGTGATAAAGCTAACTGGATGAGCCCATTGTCGTTGTATCATGTTTATGACTAGTTTAGCCCACTGTGTCCTTTTAGAAACACACCCAATCAGGGGTGGCAGAAATGGGTACCTGAGCCCCCACTCCGTGTTCCACTCCAAACCCAGGCAGACACTTCTGATTGGACATAGAACTCTTTCTGGCTAAGCCTACATGTGACCCTCAAAATTGCTCTCAGTAATATTCCAGACAGTCACACATGGTCAGTGCGGAATGAATATGCCTAGCCCACTCCACATGGTATTACCTCTGATTACTACATTAATAAATCCGGTAACAGTGTTTCAATTCTCAAGATGTTATACAGAGGGAATCAAGTATAATGCAAATTAAACCTTTTGGCTCTGTGGTCACCCTACAATGCTGGGTACCCAGGCCTCCAAATCCGGCCCCTTTTCCTTGCTCTCTGCCTTAATGCAGTCTTGTGGTTTTTTTGTTTTGTTTTGGGTTTTGGGGGGCCGGGTTGGTACCGGGGATCGAACTCGGGTCATTAAGCTTGCGCAGCAGGCGGAGAAATCACTGAGCTAAATCCCCGGCCCAAGTCTTGTGGTTTTAGATACCTTCTGCTTACATGGGCTTGGTGGTGTAATTCCAGCACTCTGGGAGTCTGAGGCAGGAGGATTTCAAGCCCAGTGTGTGGCAACTTAGTGAGACCCTGTCTCAAAATAAAATATAACAAGGGGCTGGGGAGATGCCATGGCTTCAATCCCCACTACTAAAAGGTGGGCACTTCCAGCCCTGACTCCCGTCTCAGGCATTTCAAGCCACACATTTCCCAAACAGAGTTCATGATTGCTGTGATTGCTGTGCTCCTCCCCACCCTGGCCCTCTTCTCTACTCTGGCTCTTGGAAGAGGCCACTCCATCCCTCCAGTTGTGAGCACGAGTACTGGCTCCACACCCAGCCCGTGGCCATATCCCCGAGGGCAGCCTGGCATCTCTCACCAGCTGCGCCACTGAGCGGGGCTCCTCTGGACAGCACCCAGCCGCCTGGCTGCTCCCACCCTGCCCCTTTGAACCCAGCCTGCAGGGCTCCCACAGGGAGGCAAGATAGTGCAGTTGAGCCATGCTCTCTCCCTGCCCACTGTGACCTGGCCAGCCCAGCCTGCACTGCCCTCCGTGCTGTCCCCACCAGGGACGCCCCTGGCCCTGCCTGGACCCCTGAGACTGGCTGTGTCCTGTGCCACTGGGTCCTGCAGGGTCCTTAGGGGTAGAAGTCTGCTTGAGCAGTGCCGCACAGTCATGAGTGAATGCATGCGAGGGACAGGCCCATCCCAGTCTCTGTGCCCTGTCCTCTTCGGCTTTTTTATCTCCCCCAGGCAGAGTCCTGGCCTGAGATGACCTTTCTGACCTCCCTGCCAAGAGTCTTGTCAACACTTTGCGGAAGTCTTCCTTCCACACCTGCCCTCTTTCTGCCAGTCTCGAGTCAACACTCCACCCCCTCTTTCCTTTAAAGGACCCATGATTTTCCCAGTTACCAGGCTTAGAGGTACAGGTCATCCTTCATCCTTAGCTCTTATTCCCTTGTCAGACACCACACTCAGCCCAATTTTTCGTCTTCAGGGTGCATCCACTTTCTGTCCCTACTTTTGCCCATCTCCCTCCTACCCTCTTGCGGAGCCCCTGACACTCCCTCCGAGACTGCCACACTCCTCCTGGGTCCCAGAGGCTGCCAGGGTCCGCTTTCTCGAATACTTTCCACCTGTTCCACTCGACCATGTAGCAAGCCCTGTCCCTCATCCGTGTGCACCAGTGTCTTCAGAATGGTGCTATGTGCACAGCAGGGCCGTGGTCCAGGGAGCCCTGCCACCACCGGCCAGATCACACCTACTCCACTTTCAAGCCTTTGCCAGATTGTCCCATTTCCACTGAGAAACTATTCTTTAAACTTCCACAGTGTCCACAGACTCTGTGATTGTCACTGGATGAATATAGCCACTGGTTGTTCTGAAGGGACCACAACCTGTCCTGAAGGTCCAGGTAAGAACTGCTGCAGGAAGGAAAATGCAGCAATTTAAATAATAGGAAAGCAGCCATGTCTGTTTTGAAAGCTAGCATCTGTTTGTTACTCAGTGGTGTAAGAAAATTTTCATGGGGATAAAAACAAAGATCGGTTGCCATATCAGGGAGATAACATCCCACATCCAAGTAATAGCCCCACTGCCAAGACTTTAAATCAGTAACATCCATGCCTCCATACAACATGGACACATCCTGAGACTCGCATCGTTCATAAATTCAGATTGTACAGACCTCAGAGTGTCTGATGACATCGTCACTAAGCAGTGTAGTCTCGTGGGACCCCCATGCAGGCCAACATGTGACCAGATGTGGTTATACAGTGCACAGCTGCATTTAAAAAGTGCTCAGTGGTGCAGGGTACAGGGTTCTGATGTTGCCTCAGCTGCACCTTACAAAGTTACACATGAGCTATAGGCTTGCCCATCTATGACAAGAGCAAACCCATGTTGTCCTGTTAGTCCATTTTGCATTACTGTAAAGAAGAACCTGAGGCACACTACTTAGGACAAAAGAGGTTTATTCTGCTCATGGTTTGGGAGGTTCCAGGGCATGGTGCCTGCTCAGCCCTGATGAGGGCCCTCACCAGGAAGCAAGACAAGGTGGGGTCCCCAGCCCCATCCAAGTGACCCACCCCTCGCCTTAAAAGCTACCAGCTCCCAATACTGAGGACCAGGCTCCAACACAAGAACCTTGGGGGATGAACCACATCCAGACCACAGCAGGACTGGGCATCTGTAGGGAACAGGGGAAGGGGACGTTACCAGAACCTCTGCAGTAAGTCCTAGTCTCCTTTGAGCCACGGCAGCACACGGCAAACTGCAGGAAAGGTAGACAAATGAGAAGAAGCTGAGCTTTGGGTCTGATCAGCGCTGCTCTGGGCAGCAAAGACAAAAGCCCCCAGCTTACCACACCTTTTATTCAGTACATGGGGAAACAGATGTAACAAGTGAAATGCAGAGTTCAGTACTTCACATTGGGATAAACAAGGCGTAAAAAGACTGAGGGGAGTGGAAATCTACGAACAATGAGGAACTGTGCAGATGAACATTTGGTTCCTCCCTGGCGTCTCCCGCAGGTGTGGTCCTGTCCTGGAGATTACAGCATCTGGGATCACTGGGGTCTCAGTTGTGACCCAACCCGAGGCCAAAATGCAATTACGTCTGGAATGTCGCAGCTGGGCTGTAGGCAGGAGAACTGGGCCTACTCCAATGATTTTTCCCTAGAATTATGTAGCATTGCTCTGACAGGCATCCTCCACCAGTCCCCATGTTCGCCATACGCCCGCCTCTCTCTGAGCCTCAGAGGTCCTGTTGCCATTCTGTGTTCTGTCTTCCTCAGCAGAGTCTTGCTGGGCCCGGGAGCCTCACGGCTCAGTCCCTGAGCTCTCTGATACTGCGCCTATGACCCAACAGTGGTGTTGATGGAAAGCCTCCAGAACCTCTGTATGCCATCTAGGGCCACCTGAGGTCTGGCAGCTGTGAGGAAGGTGGAGGCCGCTTCTGTTGAGGAGGCATCCGTGTGAGTCTGAGCGGGATCCCGATGATCAGGCCCCTGAGTAGACAGCTCTCCGATGAGGCACTTCACACATGCTTGCATGCATTTAACAAGCCGGCCATGAAGGGAGCCTGAGGCTCAGCTGTGAGTAGCAGGGACAGGCTCTAGATCCTTAGGGTCTATTAGAGAAACTGTCTCTGAATACTGCTCGGATGTGGGCCTGCTGGTGACTAAAATGTTAGCCCCGTGTCATCAGCCACAGCCACTGTCCAGGTTGCTGATGCACCTCAGTGGCCCTGGGGCCATTATCTCCCAGCGTCAGGCTAGTCATGCACAAGGTACTGTGTGTGTCTTCTGTGTGCTTGCTGCAGACACGATTAAAAGGAGGAAAAGAGTAGAAACCGTAACAAACAATGAAAAGGCAATCAGCTGAGTTTTTCAAACACTAGAACTTGAAAACATCAAAGTCATAGTCATGAATCTTTTATGGCTATAAAGGTGATGTGTCATTATGGAAAACACAGATATATAAAAGAATCTCCCATTTTCAGAAACACCACTGCTAACATTTCAGTATTCATCCCTCCTTTTTCTGTATGCAGGTATGAGCGTTGTAGTGTTGTGCCCAGATCGCGAAGTCCCCAAAGACCACCAAGGAGCCGATTCTGATGCAAACGCACGAGGGTCGAGGGTCGTTTATTCAAGCTCGAGCAGGGGCTGCCAACAGTCACCGGGGCAGCGGATCAGGATTGAGAGCCCCGAATTTCAAATTAGCGGGGTTTTTATAGAGGTTACAGCAAGGTTTGGAGATTTTCCACTTAGCAGTTACATGATTGGTTGACAGTTAGCAAGCATGAAGTGTACATTTCTGATTGTCTAGGCCCATCGGGGGTTTGAGGGGCGGTTACATGTAGGTTTTACGGGGGAAAAGAGGGACAAAGGTTAGTGGTCGACTGTCACGTACTGACGGTCAGCGCATTGACAGATTGTTCTATGGATAGTGGGCCCGGAACATTCATTTCCTGGGCAAACAGATGGCTGAGTAATTAACTCAGGAACTTTGCTTCGTTACAGATTGTGTCTTTTGTCCCAGAGCAAGCACATTTTAACCATTAATTTGTGAGGACAACAGAGACTAGGGGAATAGTGGATTTTAGCAAAATGGAGTCGCTTCGGTCTCACAGTAGAAGAGCTAGTATCAGACCATAGTATTGTGAGAGCCTCTTGTCTTTCAACATCACAGCATCATTTCTTCATGTCATTAATATGCTTAAAATTACACTTCATCGCCGGGGATTTAGCTCAGTGGTTCCGGCGCCTGCCTCGCAAGCACAAGGTCCCAAGTTCGATCTCCAGTACCAAAAAAAAAAAATTATACTTTATATATTTTGGGGGTTTTTTTGTTTGTTTGTTTTTTATATGTTTGTTTTGGTACCGGGGATGGAACTTGGGACCTTGTGCTTTCGAGGCAGGCAGCAGAACCACTGAGCTAAATCCCCAGCCCTACTTAATATATTAATATATATTTGAGTAGTTATGAATTATATAGAGTACTTACATTTTAGGATTTATGAATGAACCATAAATTATGCCCAGCCTTATTTTGTAAGGAATTTAAGATAAGTTTATCAGAGCCAACCATGGTGGCATACTCCCATAATCCCAGCTACTCAGGAGGCTCAGGCAGAAGGACCACAAGTTCAAGTCCAATTTGGATAACGTAGTTAGTTCCTATCTTAAAGTATAATTTTATAAAGGTCTGGGGATGCACTGAGTATCCGTCTAACATGTACAAGACCCTGGGCTGAAAGCCCTGTACCACAAGAAAGAAAGGGCAGGGGTCAGTTAGGAGTTCTTCTGTGTATGAGCAATATGAAATCTAACTTGAACAAATAAAGCTTTTCCTCCAAACGTAAAGAAGTCAGAAATGGCTGACTGACAGGTTGATCCAGTGGATCCAGTGTCACAGTGGTGCCTAGGTTTCATGACCCTTCCTTCATGCGTATCAACTCCTCTTTGCAAGGGTGCTCTCTGGCACCTGGCACCTGGCACCACGTCTGTGCTCAGAAGGAAAGAGGCAGCAGAAGCAGCATCTGCCTTTTTTTATTTAAAGAAAACCAGAGTTTTCCCAGAGTCTTCCAGCAGAATTCTTACACCCCACTGCATAGAGCTGCCTCTGTGGGGGGACTGAGGTTCTGGGGATTGAACCCAGGACCTTTACACTGAGCTACACCCCAGCCCTTTCTTAAATTTACTTTTCATTTTGAGGCAGAGTTTTGCTACGTTGCCATTCTGGACTTGAACTTGTAACCCTCCTGCCTTGGCCTCCCAGAGTAACTCCTTGGGGTCACAGGTGTGCGCCGCCAGGCCCAGCTGGCACTGCCTTCTGTGGTCACCCCCAGCCATAATGAGGATGGGGAAGCAAAGGTTTCTCTTTCCAGGACAGCAGAGGCGGACAAGGGAGGGGCCGGTGTGAGCTGAGTCAGCCGGGTTGGCTTCAGCACGGCAGCCACCGTGACCTAACTGCCGGCCCTCCGTGGGAGTCCTGTTCCCAGCTCTTCCTTCCCTTCTTTCAGTTAGTTTTTAGTAGTAGGTGGTGACCGTGCACAATGTTGCATTCCCGTGTGGAGTTGTTGCAGGGACACGATACATCTTAATTCTTCTTTCATCCTCTTCCACTCACCTCTCCACCCCTACCATCACCTCTTGGCCCCTTCCCTTTTGCAGTAGCTCTACCTCGCTATTCCTGTTGTCTGTCTTTTATTTTGGTCCTTATTTTTACTCTGGGTGTCTCATATGAGAGAAACCATGTGATATTTAAGCTTGTGTGTCTGATTTATTTCACTTAACATTACGGTCTCAAGGTCCATCCATTTTACTACAAATGACTCAAGTTTATCCTTATTTATGGCACAATAGTACTCCATTGTGTGTAAATACCGCATTTATTCATTCCTCTGTAGCTGGACATAGAGGCCACTTCCAAGATTTAGCTGTTCTGAACTGTGTTGCTGTAATCATGAGTATACGTGCATCTCTGTAATATGACGTCTTGAACTCTTCAGGAAGGTACCTAGAAGGGGAATCTAGCTATTCTTATAAGTAATGTTACAATTAGCCATGCACACACATTTATCCAAATCTCTGGTTATTTTCTTAGTGTGTTGTCCCAGAGTTAGAATTCAAGGGCAAAGTCATTATCACTTTGACATCACTTGTGTGTGGACTGAATTCTTTTCCAGAAGGATCTTACCTCTGTGCTCCAGCTCACATAGTACAGTAGTTCTGGGTCTCCCATTTAGGACAGACTCTTACCCATCCTTCTCTAGGGTGTTGGAGCCCAGCAGATACAGAGTGCCAGCAAAGTACCTGATGGCAACATGGCATTATTCTCATAGGTTGGACTGAAGTCATGATGCAGTTCCAAGAGCACACACTTGAGGATACTGAGCACCTGGACCTGATGTGCCCTGGAGAAGGTTGAGCAAGTGGAGAAGCAGTAAGACACTGCAGCCAGCTTCTCAGTAGAATGAGCACTTGTTTGGCCTGTGTTCCCAATAGGTGACACAGGGGGCATTGGGGATGGGACAGGTCCTTGCTATGAGGTCACCCTGAGAGTTGTAGAGCATTTTGCTTTCCTGGCTCCACAGGGAAATGCCAGAGCACTGTCCAGTCTGTGACAAGCAGGACAGTTCTCTGCCTGCTGCCAGCCCTGTGTGGAGAGCACACCAGCCTTTGGGTTCTAGCACACCTAATGAGTGGGTACTTGTGAGCAAGTACATGACAGTGTGGCCGCCCGGCCTCTGCATCCAGGAGGGAGCCAAGGAGGCGGCCTCTCCTCAGACACGACCCTGAACACACAACCCCTCTTCTGCCTGAAAACGTTGGAAGAAGGGTGTGGTACCCTCTGCAAGGGGACAAATCCTACGGCAGTTGAGCCACCTCTGCAGACTAGATGTTGATGTGTCCTGGGACATAAGGAGAGAGGACACCACAAAGCTTAGCCAGTGGGCATGTGGAGGACAGAAGAAAACTCCCAGAACAGAGAGGGGAGCCACAGCTGCTAATGTACATGTGGCCCAGGGAAGAGAGCACTCAAGACAGCCATGGTGGCTTGCCCTGGCTGCCCTTGAGGAGAAGGGGAAAAGAAGGCAGCTCAGCAAGCCAGAGAAACAGCAAATGCAGAGGCTTCATGGCATTTTAAAGGCTGAGGTTGGGCATGGTGGCTCGTGCCTGTAATCCCAGGTCTCAAGAGGTCAGGCAAGAGGATTGCCGTGAGTTCCAGCCGAGCCTTGGCTATATAGTGACTACATAGTTACCCTGTCTCAAAAAACCAAAGCATGAAATAAAAATAATAAAGGCTGGGCTATTCCCAGTGGGTCTTGTATACTGCCACAGTTTGATCTGCAGCGTTGCCCTGATGCCTGACAGCTATGCTCAGGACTGCATTAGAAGGTCTCAGGGGACACGAAGAGGGGAGGGCCAAGGGCAGAGATACCGTGGGAGAATTTTAGCTAGCTTTTTGCTACTATAAGGAATACCTGGCATGGGCGACTCAATTCCTGTGAGCACAAAGTCACATGTTTATCCTCTCTAGCCCCCTGCCCCACCCCTCCTTCAGTCATGGTGGACAGGCGCGCGCGCGCGTGTGTGTGTGTGTGTGTGTGTGTGTGTGTGGATCTAAGAAATCTAACGCAGAGAGAGGTTGGATCCCACAGTCCCTTCTAAGGGTATACTCCCAATGACCTAAAGACCTCCTGCTAGGCACCTCCTCTTCAGGGTTCTACCTCCACCCCGGGGATTAAGGCTCCAGAACGCAAACCACACTGAAACCTAGCAGGGAGGCCTGAGTGCTCATCATTCTGGGGACAGCTGTGAGGGCCAGTTCCGAGTTAGGACTGGTGGCTTGGAGGAGAAGCAGAAGGTCACCTAGAAGGCTTCTTGACATCCTCCCGGAAAAGAGTGGATTGTTTCATGTACAATAATTAACCTTTTTTTTTTGGTACCGGGGATAGAACTTGGGACCTTGTGCTTGTGAGGTGGGCAGCAGAACCACTGAGCTAAAGCCCCGGGCAATAATCAGCTTTCTAGAGTGAAGCGTCTTATCTGCTAAAAGTGTGCAAAAAACATGCCATTCACAACATGGAGCAAGGAGATGGCAAGCTGTGTAGGGTTGGGTTCCCTAACTGAAATCTCAACTAACAAGCAAAAGTTTGAAAGTGTATTTGAAGAGAGCATTAACAGTGATCTATTTCTTTTTTTCTTTTTTTTCGTTTTCTTTTTTTGGTACTGGGGATTGACCTCAGGACCTTGCGCTTGTGAGGCAGGCGGCAGAATCACTGAGCTACATCCCCGGCCCAACAGTGATCTGTTTCTATAGATTGCTAGCAAGTAGTTTTATTTACATTCAAAGCTATTCATAAAAATTAATAAACATTGTAAAATTTAAAATCTAATTCACAGTGAGCAGAGTCTGTGTGGCTCCCTGAGACCTGGGTGTGCTCTCACAGCTGCAATGGCCTTCCTCAAGACCTACAGCCTTCTCTGCGGGCTCACAGAGTCCCGCCCATTGGAGCAGCAGTGACATGGAGATACCTCATCTCTGCCACTTGTGTCTACAGGGCACTGTCACCTCCTCAAAGACGGTCCACATCTTACCTCCTTCCATCACTGTATGACCATGAAACTGTCACCCCATTGTGCACAGGCTCAGACAGAGGACACCTCCTGCCGGGGACATGGCCTGCAGCCAGTGCTGTCCCCAGGTGGGGCCCCCTCAACTGTAGCTGCACTTGTGCAACCTTGCCCAGTGCCCTTGACTCCACAGCGTGATGGCCTCTCTCTCCCTGTTTCTTTGGGTGTGTATTTCCCCAGCATCCAGCATAGCACTGGAGACACCTCGATGCCCACTCATGCTATTTCATGACCAATGTGCCCTGCAGGGCCAGCCCACTCTGTCAGACCAGAGCCCGAGTTGTGGCAGGATAACCGGGGCCAGCTGGCCCAAAGCACCTCTGCGGGCACCCAGGTCCTGCTGAACCTCACCTGCATCTACCACCCCAGCCAACTCTGCCCAGTCATTTCTATCCTGGGGAGGTCTTGGGAAAGGCCTTGGTTTGCTATTAATACAGTTGGCCCTTTACAGCTTCAGATTGAACCAAGGATCAAAAATATTTGGAAAAAAAATAATGTCTGTACAGAGCATTACAGACTTTTTCTTGTCATTATTCCCTAATCAACCCAATATAATTATATACATAGCATATACATTCTAGTAGATATCGTACGTTACCTAGAGATGTTTAAAGGATACAAAAGGGTGTGCACAGATTCTGTGCAAATACTTAGTCATTTTATGTAAGGGACTTGAATATATGAAGATTTTGGTAGCCGTGGGGTCCTGGAACCCATTTCCTTTGGATGCTGAGGGACAACTGTTTATCTTTAACACCTCTCTCATCCTCCTAATATCCTTCTTTTAAACAAAACGTATATTCGGGACTTTCAGCAAACAATAAGGAGTGAAATGTCACAAGTTTGTTTTCATCAGTGTGTTCTGAAAGCTACCATGCTATGATACCAATGCTTATTTTTCTTTTTACAGTAGCTATGTAGCATTTTCTATTTAAGACAAATTTAAGCATATGAAGAAAAGTAATAGGAGAGGTAGTAAATGTGTGTGGCAGAAGTGATGAAGTGGTGCGGGAATGACGGCAGCTGGGGTAAGGTTGCTCTGATCTCACAGGAGCTGAAGGGGATTAGGAATTGCTGCCACTGCCCTCAGGGTCCCCAAGCTCCTGTGGGTCCACAGGCTGGAGAGAGGAGCCATTTCTCCTCCTCGCTCTAGTTCCCTCGTCCCTGACAGTAGAAGGCCACACATCTCTCTTCTTTGCCAGCGAGGCCGCCTAGTGCGGCAGTTACCCAGGAGTATCCCTGTGCTGTGGGCGTTTATTTCATCCCGCAGGCCCAGATCACGGGGAGATGAACACAGCTGGCCTTCAGCACCCTTGAAGAACTGGCCCCAGGGTCCCCACAGGTCCCAAAATCCAAGGATGCTCAGAATCTGCACCGGACCTATTCGTACCCTTTTGTATACCTCATAGCGTCTCCAGGTCACTCACAACACCTGGCACCATGAGTGCTGTGGGAACAGTTGTTGCCCTGTGCTGTGTAGAGAATAATGACAGGTCTGTACCTGCTGAGGACAGATATAATCTCTCCTTACCCCAGCCCCAGCTGTTTTGATCTGAGGCTTACTGAAGCTGTGGATGGGGAGGACACCTTTGGTGAGTTCCCCAGCTCAGAAGTAGGGTACAGCTGCTCAGTAAAGCTATTCGGGCACCATCGTGCCTGAAGCGCCTGGCGTCCGCAGCTTGCCTGCGCTAACCTCCCGTGCAATGTCCTCTTACAGGTTAGGAATTTGGAGCAATGGGCGACTGGAGCTTTCTGGGGCGGCTACTAGAGAGCGCGCAGGAGCACTCCACAGTCATTGGCAAGGTCTGGCTGACGGTGCTGTTCATCTTCCGGATCCTGGTGTTAGGGGCTGCGGCGGAAGAGGTGTGGGGCGACGAGCAGTCCGACTTCACCTGCAACACCCAGCAGCCGGGCTGCCGGAACGTCTGCTACGACAGCGCCTTCCCCATCTCGCATATCCGCTTCTGGGCGCTGCAGATCATCTTCGTGTCCACGCCCACTCTTATCTACCTGGGCCACGTGCTGCACCTTGTGCGCAGGGAAGAAAAGAGGAAAGAGAGGGAGGAGGAGCTACTGAGGAGGGACAGCCCACACCCTGCTCGGGCTCGGGCCCTGCGGGGCGGGCCGGGCGCACCGGACCAGGCCCCGGGGAGCGAGGAGCGAGGCCGGGTGCGCATGGCCGGGGCGCTACTGCGCACCTACGTCTTCAACGTCATCTTCAAGACGCTCTTCGAGGTGGGCTTCATAGCCGGGCAGTCCTTCCTGTACGGCTTCCAGCTGCAGCCACTGTACCGCTGCGACCGCTGGCCCTGCCCCAACACGGTGGACTGCTTCATCTCCAGGCCAACCGAGAAGACCATCTTCATTCTCTTTATGCTCGCGGTGGCCTGCGCGTCGCTCGTGCTCAACGTGCTGGAGATCTACCACCTGGGCTGGAAGAAGCTCAAGCAGGGAGTGACCAACCACCTTGGCCCTGACGCCCCTGACGCCAGGCTCGGTTTGGCGGAACCTCTGCCTCTGGCGGCGCGCCCCGGCCCGGCCACGGTCGCCATCGGGTTCCCACCCTACTACGCGCACTCCGCCTCCGCGCCCGGTCAGGCGGCTCCCAAGGGGTACCCCGGGGCCCCGCTGCCGACCGCAGACTTCAGAACGGTGGCCCAGGGTGAGGCACACGGGGAAGGCCATCCCCTGCCGATGACAGCGCAGAACTGGGCGTCTCCGGCTTGGGCTCCCGACGCCCCGATCCCCCCGGGCCGCACCCCCCAGCCTCTGCAGGAGGCGGGGCCTGGGGATGGTAGCGGCAGCAGCCTGGAGGGGAGGGTGCGGGTCGGCACCCCTGAGGCCGAGGCACAGGTGGAGGCGCCCGCCCCGCTCCTCGGGGACACCGGGAGGTCCAGCAAAGCCAGCAGCGGACGGGCCAAACCGAGGGACCTGGCGATCTAGCCGTGCTCTCTCCAGACCGCTTTATGACACCCTTTTTCTAGAAACCCAAACCAAAGTGCAGTTCAAATCATCAGAGACTGAGAGGGAGAGCGCGCGGGAGTCCCGGGAAGGAGAGGGTGGAGAGACTCAACCAAGCGGGTCCGTGTTTAATGCTTCCTGTTCTTAGCCCTGTGAGTTTTAGTGGGATGAAACCAACATTTCTGAGGTTGGGAGGTGCGGACAAAGGGAGGGGGTGGCTTTTAAAGATATTCGCAGCAGCCTGGTTGCTGAGGGGCCTCTGGGCTCTCCTGGTCTCTCTGGGTAACTGTTCTGTTGTGATAAAGCGACAGGTGTCTGCAGCTCTTCAGTCCCCGGACAACTGGCTTTTCTCTCCCTGAGCTCACCAAGCCCCTAGGCAGCCTAGAAAGTTACAGACAACACTTAGCTGTATCTCAGCTCCATACTTTTAACTTAGAGTTGAATTTCATTTGGGATATTTGCCAAACTGCACTAAAAAAAGATTCAGAATGAGTCCACGTAGTGTCATTTGAGTTTCTGAAATTGCATGTGAAGCCCAGGATGACAAACTGCAGGCTTCAAGTGACAAAGAGCAGTTACCCTCCAGAGGCCGACTGAGTAGGACAGGGCCATAGGGGCTGCCGGTGGAAAGCAGGTGGGGATGCAGGGACACTTGAAGGCACTTTGCAACCCTGAGGAAACTGACATAAAAGTGTCTAAGTATGCCTTAGGAATTTACTTTTTAAATATTTTGTGCTTTGATCTGAATGGTACAGGTATGCCCCCCTTCCCTTCAGGTACAAGGGCACTGTTAAAAAGGACATTGAATCAGAGGTGGTTTGTCATACATGCTAGTAAAGATTTTGAACTTTCTTTCAAAAGAAACTCTTCATAAGTCAGCTAAACCCTATGAGAATTCCCTATATAAAATAAAAGCGGGGGAAATTTAAGTGCATTTCAAATACAGGAAGTTGAGAAATTTTTGAATGAGCAGTTCAAATTTAACTATTGCTGCCAGGAAAATCATTTATACAGATGTATCAGTGATGATCTGCTTTTTTTTTCTTTTTTAAGAAAACAGTCCAGAATAGAACACTTCATGTTCCTAACCATTCTTTGTGGGCAGGCTGGTGGCTTTCTAAAGCGTAAGCAACTGTCTGGGTTTTAGGGCCCTGAGAGAGGTGCTGGTGGTGGGGTCACCCTGCTTCCCACCCGCACAGGAGCTGTCCCGGCAGGGGAGCTATTGAGGTGTGGGCGCAGCTGAGAGAGGGTAGAGTCTTCTGTAGGGCTCGGCTGCTGGGGGCTTGGGTCACCGTTCGTGAACTGATAGAAATGGTGAGCCTGTCTCCACCCACACTGTTCACCTCCAACTTCTACTGAGCATTGTTTGTCCTCATTCAGCAAAAGTTTTTATTTTCTCATTTAATTCATTTATTTTTACAACTTAATTTCCTGATGATTCACTGGGACCACCCTCTGCAGCATGCTTCCTGTTCTGTATCCTAAAGGGGGATACACCAACAGTCTGATGAAGAGAGTGTGATTTTCACTGCTGAGAGCTGTGTGCACACCTGCTTTTGTTTAGGAATCATTGGTGTGTTCTGCTTGCTACAGGATGCACTTTCATAATCAACCACCTAGGCTTGAAAAATGCTAACTTTTCATACATATCCTGGAAGCAGAATTAAGCCCTTTGGAAAATAATTTGCATGTCTTTCCTCAGTTCTCCTGACCCAGTGCATATCTCCAGCCAGTCTAGATGCACGACTTCTAACTCATCACACACAGTGGGTGTAGCAGGGCTGATCTCCCCCAGTGAAAAGCATTCTAATAAAAACTTTCTCTCCTTCTAGAAACTGCAATAGCAATCATCAGAGAGCACAAGTCAGCTAGCAGCATGAATCTGAACACTTACTTAGTTCTTTAAGATCTGTTGTGATAAATTTGAATAATAATAAGCTTTTTGGGGGGTACCAGCATTGAACTTGGGACCTTGAGTTTACGAAGCAGGTGGAGGAATCACTGAGCTAAATCCCCAGCCCTAATAATAAGCTTCTTGTTTGTCCACCATTTACTTTTGAATGAAGATGGAAAGTGATAACTGTAACTATGTTTAGCTTTTACATTTTAAAATTCATATGTTCATGAAAATACCAGTTGTTTAACTGAACACAGCCTAGTTAATCCATTTAGTCCATGGGTATAGGAATGCAAAATTAGACTCACATATTTAAAAAACAGTAATTTATTAAGAAGATTTTACAATAGAGCATTGCCTATAGAATTTTACTGGCACATAGTCTACTGATTTCAATTCATATGAAAAATGACAATATGCCTTGCATTGTGTTGCTCTTTGAAGTATCCATATCTTGAAGGATAGGCTCCTTGTCCCTCATGGGAAGTATGGAATTGCTTTCTCATGAATCATTTTAGGCATTGAAATGTGCAATAAAAATAGAAATTGCCTCTCCCCATGGACAAGATTCCAGACATATTTGTTCTAGCCTGTTAATGATTTGGACATTTTATTGACACTAATTTTCTGTTGAGTTAATAGGAAAAATTTTAAATACCTAAGTTTAGTTTAAAACTCAGGTGCTATACCTAATATATTTGTACACATGATGTTCAATCTACAGTATACATACAGTTACTTCTTTGTGTGTGTTTTTTTTTGGTACCCGGGATCGAACTTGGGTCCTTGGGCTTGCACAGCAGGCAGCAAAACCACTGAGCTAAATCTCCAGCCCCATACAGTTACTTCTTACATCCCTGTTTTTCGAAGCATAGTCACCTTGACACAATCTATGGTGGTTAAAAAAATGTTAATCAGGCCGGGGATTTAGCTCAGTGGTTCTGGCGCCTGCCTCACAAGCACAAGGTCCCGAGTTCGATCTCCGGAACAAAAAAACAAAAAACGTTAATATCACTATAGTCACAGGGATCAGATTCATTTTTTCAATTCTAAAATATTTATTATCATTCACTTTCTAAGATTTATTTTACTGAGGTTTTGTTTTTTTGTTTTTTTTTAAATAAAATTGACCAGTAAAAGTACCTTAAGTTTCCCAAGAAAAGGGGGAAAAGAGCAAGCCAGCCTATTTCTGGTGTAGTTTGGCTTTCTTTGATCTGGATAAGTAAGTTGATAGATCATAGAGTTCTTATACAAAAATACCTAAGATAGAAACTATGACTATAATTCAAACACCACTGTATTTAAAATTAACCTATGGCCTGGGCGGGGGTGTGGTTCAGTGGTCAAACACTTGCCTCGCATGTGTAAGGCCCTGAGTTTAATCTCTACCTCTGCAAAAAATAAAAATTTTTAAAATGAGGCTTAAGAATGTTTTAAGTTTGGGTTACTATTATTACTAACACTTCCTGTAGTTCTTCAGTATTAGTGAATAAAGTCCTTTTTTTCTGAAATTTTTTCTTTTTAACTTTTTCTTTTGATATTTGAAATATTAATTCGTGGATCTCCACCACAATAAATACTTCTAGAAAGTACTTAATGATTTAAGAGGGAAATATTTTTTTATAAAGATCAATCAATTCCTACCATTAGTTCAGGATATTTTAGATATAACATGAACCTTATATATTTAAAGTCAGGAAATGGTGGCTAGGGATGTAACTCAGTGGTAGAATGCTTGCCTAGCATGCATGAGGCCCTGTATTTCATCCCTAGCACTGCAAAAGGAAAGAAAAAAGAAAAGAGGAAAGAAAAGAAAAAGTCAGGGAATACATTTCTCTTCCTCTTTCTGAATTACGCTGCAAATCTTGGGTCTACTCACTCTTAGGATTTCTTAAATCTTTTTTTGTTTTTGGTACCAGGGTTCAAACTCGGATCCTTGTGCCTGCGCAGCAGGCGGTGAAACCACTAAGCTAAATCCCTGGCCCTTAAGATTTCTCATTGCCTAATGACTTTTTCCCCCTTCACATTACAAAATATCATAACAAGACTTTTCCTGGTCAGTTAGCTATTTAAATTACCCTAAAATCAGTGAACTATTTCTAGAAAGTACTATATGTGAAGATGTGTGTTGTATAAAAGTTACCCCTATATTTACAAAATTCTTACTGAAACTTGATTTTTGTGTCATAACCATGTCTTTCCCAGATTACACTATAATTGAAAATAAGCATTTTATAAAATAATAAAACGTGGCCTTCAATTTAAATTGATAGTTCTATAGTTGGTCAATTATTTTTGTTTATAGGGTTCCTGACCAAGTTTTTGTAAGTTTTTATTATGTAAGTTTTTATTCAGCAAAAACCTTTTCCTATAGAGACGTAAGACATTTTCGCTGACTGTCGCATCACTGCTCAGGCTCTTCCCAACCCAAAATATAAATGTTCCCGGGGTTCTTTTAGCATCATTAGCTCACTCTCACATGGTAAAGTTCCCTCCTTCTGTCCCACGAGGTCCTCTGTGGTCTCCATCCTGCTGAGCTCTGTGCGGCTGACAGGAGCCAGGCTTGAGTTCAGGGCACCCGAGAAGGCTTTTCCATGTAGAATTATAAATACTCACAAAGCTATATCTCGGACGGCGGATTTAGCTCACTGGTGCTGCTGTCTGCCTCAAAAGCACAAGGTCCCAAGTTTGATCCCTGCTACCAAAAAAAAAAAAAAAAAGAAAGAAAAAGAAAGCAAGCAAGCAAGCAAGCAAGCTGTAGCCTGGAATGTGGCTGATTTTATCTCAATCAAAAACAGAGTTCTGGTCCGGGGATTTAGCTCAGTGGTTTCACCGCCTGCTGCACAAGCACAAGGACCCGAGTTCGATCCCCGGTACCATAAAAAACAAAAACAAAACAACAAAAAAACCACAAAACAGAGTTCCCACTACACCATTCCTGCTGTACAAGTCCACATGTGGCTTGATTTCCAGGAATACAGAAAAACAGCAAGAGGTGTTTTGAAGGCTCTCAGAAACAGAACTAGAAACCCAAAAGCCTGAAGGCAGCCTGGCCATCCAGGCCACACTTGCTGCCTCTGTCCACAGTGGCGGGCAGGTGCGAGCACTTGAGGTAGTTAGTGGTGGAACCCAGCGTGGTACCCGCCGTGGGGCCGTGGTGAGAGGGACAGAGTGGCCCTGGCTGCAGCAGAACCACCAGCTTCCCAAGTGAGAGGACTGCAAAGCCAGAAAGCAGCCCAGGGTGGCTGCTGGGCCCTGCAGACAGCGAGGACAGGGGCCTTAGGAGCCGCGCGGCAGAGCAGTAGATTCCTCTCCTGTGGCTGGGACACATGACCACAAATGCAGTGGCTTAAAGCACCACAAACTGGGCTAGGGGTCTGGTTCTGTGGTAGCACACTTGCCCAGTATGTGCCAAGCCCTTGGTTCAATTCCCAGCATGGAGAAAAAAGAAAAACACCAAGCAAACAGAAACCACCACAAGCCAAACAATTCTTTAGCTCTCGAGGCCGGAGGTCCAAAGTCATTTCCTCTGGACTACAGTCAACATAGGTGGCATTAGTTCTTCCCCCAGGCTTGGGGAAAAGGACCCTGCAAAGGCAACGGTAGCACGCAGCTCCTGGCCCATCTCTCCAGACTTGGTGTCCACGGTCACTTCTTTCCCTCACCGTGGTCAATGCTGTCTGTCCTCTCTTATCCCAAGGGGTTATTGGGTCCAACCAGATGTTCCAAGATGCTCCCCTGCAAGGCCCCTTTTTCATAGACAGGTCCCTTCACAGGTTCCGAAAGTGGGGACAAGAACATAGTTGAGGCCAGTCTTCAGCCTACCACAGAGGGTATCAGGATCTCAGGTTTGGGCTGGGAATTTAGCTCAATGGTGCCACTGCCTGGCTCACAACCACAAGGTCCCGAGTTTGATCCCGAGTACCAAAAAAAAAAAAAATGTCAGGTTCAACAGATGGTTTTTATGACCCACCTTAAAGGCAGTGTTCCTGGCCCTGCCTTTCCTTGACATTTGTATCTGAGATAATGAAAAGGTATTTACTAAGCAGCCGGGTAATGCCAAGATGGAAGGGTCTTGCTGAGTGGGAGACCTTGATCTGCAGCACTGGACTGAATCCAACTAAAGAATCTACACAGAGATCGAAATGAGAACCTGAACTTGGGTCCAAAAGCCAAGCTGCGTCCGTATAGGATAGAGCCCTGATGACAAGGATCGGCATGGATGTTACTCTGCTGGCAGATCAGGGCCAGCTCAGGCAGCACTGAGGAACCAGGCTCCTCCTGCTCCTCCTGCCCCAGGGGGTACCAGGTTTTGTGACAGTGACTAACATGGAGGAGCCACTCTAGAAGAATGGCTGACCATCCAGGGGATACTGTGGGAGGCACTGATGGGGACAAAGCCACAATGTAGATTGTCTCCTGTGTCACCCATATCCATGGAGACACCCAGCACAGTTTGCACCAAGTGGGAGGACTTCGGGGACTCAGAAAGTCCTTGTACCAGGTCAACACTCAAAAAACAATAGTCTTCTTGTACACAAATAACAGACTCACTGAGAGAGAAATTAGGGAAACAATTCCTTTTACAATTGCATCCAAAAAAATGAAATATCTAGGAATCAATC
>NW_004624776.1:17609874-17721755 GCF_000247695.1 Heterocephalus glaber
TACTCTTAAGTGAAATAAATAGGACACATATGTGTAAATACCAAATAGTATCTCTAGTGTGAGAAACTGAAAGTGTAAATAAGGATGACAATGATTGAAATGAATAATTGATAATTTGAAATAGGAAAAGGTCCAAAGGTGGAGGCGTGGTGGGAGGGGAAGGGGAAAGGGAAGAATGGGAAGCAAAAATTATGAGAAAGAAAGAAAAATAGAAACAAAGTCTAAGTAAATAGGGAAGGGTGGTAGGGGTGAAGGGCACATGGGTAATGGGGGGGAAAAGAAGAACTAAGACACATCATGTTCAGGTACAAACACCCAATTGTATACCTAAAATGTACCAATTAATATATATATATATATATATATATATATGAACTTTGGGGGTAATGTATTAGTAAGGGTTTTCCACAGAAACAGAATCAATGGGGGGAGGGGAGAGAGGAGAGACAGAGAAAGACAGAGAGGCATAGATGGTAAGGAATTGGCTCATGCATTCATTGAGGCTGAGCAGTTGGCAAGCTGAAGATCAGGATAGCTGATACAGTTCCAGTCCAAAGACTGGTAGGCTTGAGACCTGGGAATAAAAGGCATTTCAGTTTGAATCTGAAGTCAGGAAAAGTCCAGTGTCCTAATTCAAAGGTAGGCAGAAGGAATTCCTTCTTACTGGAAGGAGAGTCAGCCCTTTTGTTCTATTCAATCCTTCGACTGATTAAATGAGGTTCACCCACATGCTTTATTCAGTCAAATGTTCATGTCACTCAGAAACACCATATTAGTTCACTTTTCATTGCTTGAATTAAACACAAAAGAGTGGGTATTGTGTATGAAAAGTGGTTTACTTAGCTCATTGTTATGGCTTGTATCCAAGTGTCCCCCCAAAGCCTCATGCAGTCATAGGCTTTTTGGAGGTAGCTGGACCCAGGGTGTGTACTGATGGGATCAAAGATATGATGCTGTGATTGATTCATGGTGCTATGCTAGGATGAAGGTTGGCCCACACTGGGTGTGAGTGCTACCTGCCCTAAGGGTGGGTAGTCTGGATAAGATATAAGGGATAGAAAGAGGGTTGCTGTTGGTTGCTTATTGACTGCTGCTTTCTGCCTTCTGCCCACCATGAACTCTTTCTCCTCTGTGATGCCCCTCTGCCATGCCATGCTGCCTTGGCATGGCAGAGGGGCCTAAAACCTTTACAAACTGTGAGCCAATTAAACCTTTCCTCCTTTAACTTTGAGTGTCGGGTATTTTGTCTCAGCAACAAGAAAAGTAACTCACAGACACAGCTCTGGAGACTCAAGGGCATGGTGTCAGCACCAGCTGGGCCCTGGCAAGGACCTCATAACATACAGGAGTATGACACAGGGGTAAATTTTGGAGGAAGCGATCACATTCCAAGACAGGGAGCCAGGCTGAGCTTCAGAAGTTGAGCTCCTATAAGAGTGCACTGTCATGAGCTCTATGTGTCCCATGAGAACAGCCTGAAACCCTCCCAAGGGTGGTACTCCTAATGACTGGGAACCTTTCCTAGACCTCACCTCTCAAAGTTCACACCTCCCCACATGGCCAGACTAGGGACAAAGCCCTAACTCATGAACTTTTGGAGGACAAACCATGGAAGTCACCCTCACAGAAATGCCCAGAATATGGTTTGATCAAATGTCAGGGTACCCAGGGCCCAGTAACACAGACACATAAGTTACCCTTGGTAGTGGTTTCCAGTGTGGACTGTGAGGAACATTTGTACACGAGTCTGTGGAAACACATGTTGGCTCTCAGAGCACAATAGCTAGGTGGAATGGTGAACACATATTTAACTTCTTAAAAACCATGTAAACTGTTGGCCAAAGATGTTTAGCATGTTACATCTCCATCAGCAGAGGAGCAGAGTTTCAGGTAGAGCTACTCAAGTGATATAAATAAATGTGGAAGATGAATTTTTTTTTTTTTGAAAATGAGACCTCTGTCCTGGTAGGCCTTGCTGGAAGGATGACATTTGAGCAAATCTTTGGGATGTGAGACTTGTGTGACCAAGGACACTGGAAAGGGGATGTGGCTGGCACACAGGAATTAGGGGGTCACAGCTAAGGAGGTGAGGGGGCCTCTATTAATAGGTCACTGTAAAATTTCGTTGCTGTAAGTGAAATGCAGAACTATTTCAGGGACAGAGAGGCAAAATGTTCTCTGACTTACAGCTGTGTTGACTCTCAGAGGGCAAGGACAAGGCAGGACCACTCAGGAGGCTCCTGGAGGTGATGGGGCCCAGCCACCTGGTGGCCCTGCCCCTGGTGGCCCAGGGGCAGATTATGGAGATAATTATGAGAAAGAAAGAATGGAGAAAACATTGCCAATGGAGGGAAAAAAAGAGTTAGGAGTCAAGGGTGAATTTAAACTCTAGACTTTATGGTCTCATGAGGAACCATGGTCATAGGACCAAGAGTAAACCCTAGGGTTTCTCCAGAGAATTTTTTTTTTTTTTGGTACTGGAGATCGAACTCAGGACCTTGCGCTTGTGAGGCAGGTGGAACCACTGAGCTAAATCCCAGGCCCCCAGAGAGTTTAATAAGCACTCAAAGCTGACAACTCAAAGAAGGTAGCTCAAAAATTAGAGGAAAAAATTAAAGCCAGGCATGGTGGTGCTGGGTGGAACCCCAGCAACTCTGGAAGGCTGAGAAAGGAAGACTGTCAAGTTCAAGGCCAGCTTGGGCAACTTAGTCCAACTCTGTCTCAAAACAAAAATAATGAAAAGTATTGAAGATGTAGGTCAGTCCAAAGGCCTTAGGTTTAATCACTAGTACAAAAAAAAGAAAGAAAAAGAAATATCCTCTTCCTAAGACTGCAAGAAACTTTGCCTGTGCTCATCTATGGTGCTGAAGGGAAAGGAGTCATCTTGCCTCTGACAGTTCATAACCATAAGCCAGTGCTCATACAGGTTTGTGTCCTGAATCAGTATCACTAGCTGGACAGAATTCCCTCCAACTCAGAGTTGAGTTTAAGATGAATCTAGGGGCTGGGGATTTAGCTCAGTGGTTCCACTGCCTCCCTCAAAAGCACAAGGACCTGAGTTCTATCCCCAGTACCAAAAAAAACAACAACAAAAAAGATGACTCCAAACTGGGAAAGGTGCCTTCAAATCCTATGGAGGAATCATCATCTTTCATGTCAAAGAAGCCCACACAGGGATTTCCAGCAGCCAGCTAGTACTCTTTCAGTAGCAAGAAAAAAATCATTTCCAATATACCCTCACACAGCTCACAGACAACATTACATGCATAAAGAAGTGAGATCCTACAAGTGAGAATAAAGAGAAACAAGAGGGCCAGGGATTTAGTTCAGTGGTCCTGTGCCTGCCTGGCAAGTACAAGGTCCTGAGTTTGATCGCTGGTACCAAAACAAAAAAAGAGGAAGAGAAAAAGAGACAACAGAAACAGACTTAAACAAACTTCCAAACTGAGAATTATCAAGGGCAGAATGCAAAATGTTTGAATAACTCTAAGGCAAGATTAGAAATATGCACAGAGAACAAGAAATTACAAATAATGAGCTTCAGTTTTCATGGGGCATCTGGCTGGATAGAAGTTCTAAAAATTAATGTAATGGATTGAGGGTGGTATCGCTGCTTCTGGGACTGAAGATGTCTTCATTGTTGGGTTTCAGAGAGGGCAGTATGGAAGACCTTCAGTAACTAAAAGTATTTTCTAAGGAAAAGAGACATGAAAGCTGGCAGGCATGACTATGCTAAATTCCTGAGAAGTTATATTCCAAAAGTGTCAGGCCCTCATAGTGAAGAGAGAATTGACTGAGTATCAGAAGACTGGGTTCCACCTCTCCCAGGGCCAAGGAAGAGGCTTCTGGGCCACTGTACGACTGCTCCCAGCACAGAGGAAGGGGCTTCTGGACCACAATACCATAGCTCCCAGCACAGAGGAGGTGAGCCGCGCAGGCAACAACAGCACCCCCGAACCCCACACCCCATCAAAATGAGAAGACACATAAGCAAGCCTCAAAACCAGACTTCCAGATCACCTACAGCAACGCCAAAAGGAAATGAGATCGAACACTCTGATACTCAACCACCTGGACCCACTGAACTGGCAACAAAAGAGGATCTGGGAAAAATGAAATCAGAAATAATTTCTCAGATAACAACAGAGATTGTGCTCATAGTGCAAGACATGATCAATAAATCTAGAGAGGAGCTGAGGAACATGATGGAAGCCCAACATAGGAAACAAATGGAATCCATAAAACAGATGCAAACAGATTTCCAGGAGATTAAAAACTCCACTGAAAGTCTACACAGCAGAATGAGCCAATGTGAGGACAGGATCTCAGATATAGAAGATAAGATTGGAAAAAAAAATTGCTTCAAAATTGTAAGGGACCACAAGAAATCAATCCAGCAGCTGCTAGATGATGCAAAGAAGAATAACATAAGACTAACTGGAGTCAGTGAAGAAAGAGGAGAGAGTGCAGATGACATAAAAAACTGTTCACAGAAGTGACGGCAGAAAACTTCCCAAGGAGGGGGAAAGAACTCACACAGCCTTTGGGGGACAGTTCTCACTAACTAGGAAACTCACATTTGGCTGGTGGACTTATGCCCCAAATAACTGACTTCTGTTTATATCCAAAAATAAAAGACTTTGTTGTTTATATACTAGTAGGAAAGCCCTACTTCCTATCTTGCTGAAAACCAAGAGTATCCCACTTCTTTCCAGAACACAAAATACGAAAACCATTTGGGCAGTTTTTAAACTTTGTCTGTTTTCCAAAATGGTTGTGCTTCATTTACTTGAACAAAACATTTTAAAATGCAGTTGTCATCTATCCCATGCCTCCGAGAGCAGTTTGTTTTAGGATAAATGGTGGCCTTAGCTCAGATCACATGCTGAAAGGATTCGGTGCACACCCCAGCCCTAATCATGGCCTGTAATCTCGTTTCACATTTTCTCTCTGGCTACTCTGCTGACCCTGCTGACCCCAGCATTTTCACTGTGCTGGCTAACAGGACAAGGGATTGAGCCAAACAAAAGCACAGTCTGAGGACTGTGTCTACCCCCTGTGCCCCATTCAGGTCTGCTGCTAGATGAGTAGAAGCTATCTGAAATCCAGCCAAAGCCTCTTGATGGAAAACTCTGACTTCCAAAAAGTATTCTTGGTGCTTTTTAAAATACTGTGATTAGCACAGGTTGAAAGAGACTGTTCACAGCCAAGAGCACGGCCTGCTAGCCAGCCAGTGACCAGGTTCCTCACGCCTCTCTGTATGGGGTTGGAGTGGATGGTGGGTGTTTTCAATACTGTGAGCCAAATGGGCTCTGATGCAACACTCAGTTCTGCGAATGTCACAGGAAGAAGCTGCAGGTGACAAACAGGCCTGACTGTACCAACACATCTCTACCCCAAAAGGTGGAGAAAGGGTTTGGCATGCAGATAGAGTTTTGCCAACCCTATCTGCAATCGAACAGTTACCCTTTAGGTCCCTTACAATTCTGACTCTGTCCCTAGCTTGGCCCTCTGGAACAGGCAGCACTGTGGGTTCCGGTTCCCCAGGCTTGGCGAGAGTAGGGATGAGGGTAGAGGGAGAAAAGATTCTACCCAGGCCCCAAGGTAAAGAGGAACACACTAGGTGGGGGAAGCAAATTCACACTTTCTTCCCTTTTTCTTCAGTTTGGGTGTTAACATCTGAGGCTTCTGGACTCAGTTCTTGTTAAATTTCTGTAATCGGGGATAAATCTTCCAGCTCTGCAGATATAGCAGGTCTCTTTCTAGATTGCATTGTGATGAGAGGCAGCCTGTGGATCCACACTGTCCCCCCCACACACTCCCAAAGAGAAGCACCAGACAAAACACGAGACAGGAAGGAGAGGGGAGAGAAATGCTGGGGACAGTGGGCTGATGATGACCTCACTCCTGACCCCTGAGCTCCCAGCCCTCTACGTATTCTCCAGGAGAAGCGTGAGTCATACTGAACACCCAGCCATCGCTGGAGCACCAACCCCAGGACAACCTCAAAAGGAAAACTCCTTCCGCCCTCCACCAGCGAAACTCTCAGAAGGGGCAGTATGAGCTTCTCCAGCTCCTGGTCTGCTTTCAGTCTGTGCCCATGTCAACCCCACTGCAGCCAACTTTGGCTTCCCCTCTTTCGCAAAGCTTCCCGGCCTTCCCAGCAATGTACCTTTGAGTGCTCCCCAAAATCTCTACTTTTGTTTTTTCCTATTTTGAAAACATTCTCTCTCTCAAATTTCATCCATCTCTTAAGTCTGCATCTCTTTGTGATCAACTCCAACCTCTTCCCACCTTTCCTTGAAATTTCACCGTTTCTCCAGGATCCCAAATTCAACATGTCCCAAGCTGGATTAACTAAAAATTTAAGAATAAACATATGTTAACAAGATTTCTGTCACTGTGACAAAACACCTGAGAGAATCAACTCAAAGGGGAAAAGGTGTATTTGGGCTCACAGCCAGAAGTTTCAGTCTATGATCAGCTGGGCCTGTTGCCTTTCGGCCTTGTGACCAGGCTGTACATCATGACCAGAACACGTGCAAGAGGAAGCTGCTCATCCGGTGGTAGCCAGGAAGCAAAAAGAGAGATGAGAAAGGGCTGGTTCCCCACATCTCCTTCAGGGACATGGCCCCCAGTGACCTGACTTCCTCCTACTATGCTTCACTTCCTCAAAGCTACGCCCCTTCCCAGTAACGCCACAGGCTTGCCACAAGGCCTTTGGGGGATACGCAAGACCCAAGGCCTAACAAACCATTTACTTCTCTCACATACACAATCTCACACCTTTCTATTCCTCATCCCAGCACCCATGTGCTAACCCTACTTCCTATTTCTGCCACCTGACCTTTTAGCTACGCCCTCTGCCTGCAAACCGGCCCTTACTCCGCCTGTCTTGAACAAAACCCGCTCAGTTTCTATTTGATGCGTCGTTTGGAAGTTACTCACCCACCAATGACCATCTGTGAGGCCCTGTACACCACAGCATGGCCCAAAGGTGTCTGTGTTTTGAGTCTTGCCACGCAGCTATGGAAGCTTTAAGGGTCAGGGCACAGAGAAGGAGTTAGATGGGGTGGGTGTCTTGAAGGACTGTCGGGACCCCAGCCCCTCCTCTTCCTCTTTCTCTGCTTCCTCGACACCATGAGGTAAGCACCTTTCTTGGAAACAGGCTCCCACCAGGAGCATGTCTCACCATGGGCCTGAAGGCAACGGCCCAGCCAGGCATGGCTCCAAACCTCCAAACCCATGAGCCAAAATAAAGCTTTTCTCAGGTTTTTGCCACAGGACCAGAAAGCTAACTAGCACACTGTTGAAGTTTTAAGGCCCTCTGTGATGCAGCTGCCCCCTGTCCGCTGGCACCATCCCCTGCTCCTCCTGACTCCCACACACACTCCCCACTGCACCTGGCCTGGAGGCTCACTGTTCTCTTCACAGGCCCAGTGATCCCCTTTTCAGTAACGCCACCTTTTAAATCCCTGACAGACCAAACAGTGTCTCCTCTCTCTCTTTTCCTGCCTATTCCTTAACTTCAATTTAAAACCCAACCCCATCGGGGCTGGGGATTTGGCTCAGTGGCACTGAGCCTGCCTTGCAAGTGCATGGTCCTGAGTTTGATCCCCGGTACCACAAGTAAATAAAACCCAATCCCTCCAGGACACCTTCCCAAATCACTGTGGCCAGGCACTGCCCCTTTGCCCTCTGTACACCAGTGACCCTTGACCTATTTCATTTGCCACCTGCTGTGGTGTTTCTCCTGGCCAGTGGGGAGGTCTGGTGGGCAGGTGCCAAGAGCCCCTGAGGATGAATCCCACTCAGGCCCTGCCTGCTGTGGGTAACCAGTCAATATTTGATCAACTGAATAAGCATGTAGGAAGGATATTGTTTTTCCCACTCCTGGAGAGTATATTCACAAAAGTCTTTTTGTTTTGAGGTGGGCTTTGTGCACCTATTTTTCCATTGCACAGACCAGAGTAAACACATATTTCATTGGTTCCTTTGGTGGGGGCCTGGGTCTCATACAGTCCAGGCTGGCCTGGACTTCGCTCTGTAGCCCAGGCTGACATTGAATTTGTGGCGATCTTCCTGCCTCAGCCTTCTGAGTGCTGGAATTACAGGTATGTGCCACTATGCACATATTTGGGGATTCTTAATAAATATCAAATTACTCTTAACAACAACAAAGAGGAAAGCAGAATTGCAGCCCCTTCCCAATGGCCTTATGCTTAAAAAAAAAAAATTAAAGGAGCCATAGTAACCTGCAGATTATTTTACATAACCAAATTTCCTCAGTGAACTATATAAAAATATTTATATGGCAGCGGGGAGGTGGGTTGCATTTATGTGCAAATAATATGAACGTATGGATAAGGACCAGATGGGAGAAACACCGATATGCTAAGGGGGCAAAACTTTAGATATGACTATTTGCTCTATTAAAATGTTTTCCCTTTATGGTTTAAATTATATATTCCTTACATCTTTAATGACTCTAAAAAAATCTAAAACAGAATATTTTACTGTTAAGAATGAGAATTGTTGACAGTGTGATGGCTGTGAACACTGTCAATGTGCTCGATGCCACTCAAAAGTGGGAGAGGGCCAGGAGGGTCTGTGGGCCGTGAAACATCTGCCCCAGCTGTAGCGAACAGGGAGGGGCCAGGTGCTGGTCCCCTTCTGCCTGCTGGACCCTTTCAGGGCTGCCCACTGGCTTTCCACAGGTGAGGCTCCCAATGTGGGAGTTGGGAAGCACTGATCAGCACTTCCACTGCCATGGAAGCACAGCTGGGCAGATGTGCACAGGACTAACCTATACCTGCTCCCACATGGAACCCTCCTGTCTGCCTTTGGGGACTGGCACCATGGGCCCTGGAATTCTTTTTAAATATCCCCAGCCCTTTTTATTTTTTATTTTATTTATTTTTTGGTTTTTAAATTGAGTTTATTGGTACATTTTAGGTGTACAATGTCATGACATTCATCATTGGGAATTTGTACCTTTCCATGATACATCTTTTTTTTTTTTTTGGTACCGGCGATTGAACTCAGGACCCCCTGCAAGGCAGGCACGGTGCCACTGAGTTAAATCCCCAGACCTACATGATGTATCTTGGTTCTTATTTTTTCCCCATTCCCCTGCCCTCCCTTCAACCCCTCCACCTCTCCTTATTTACAAAGACTTTGTTTCTGTTTTTCCCTTTTCTCATATTTATTCCTTCCCCTTCTTGCCTTTCCCCTACCCTTTCCACTTCCCCTTCCCCTTTGGGCCTTTTCTTCCTATTTCACATTGTCTATTATACATTTTGATTCTTATTTACACTTTCAGTTTCTCACACCAGAGAAACTATTCGGTATTTACACAGGTGTGTCCTAGTCATTTCACCTGAGAGTATAGCCTCAGTGTGCATCCACTTAGCTATAAATGTCTGTTTTCTCATTCTAAAAAAAAAAAAGAAGAAGAAGAATGAGAATTGTCCAGAAAGGTGTTATTTAGAAATCCTAACTCCAAAAGTAATTGGCCATATTCTCCTCTTTCCCGGAGCCCTCTAACATCTAACATCTCTGGCCTCAGATCCCAGCACCCTGCATCTCCGAAGGCCAGATTTCTAGCAGCTTCCTCAAGGGCCAGCGACCAGCTGTGGCTGGAGCTCTTTGTTGTGTTTTAATTGAATACTCAACCACATGAAGGTCTTAGATGGCTCCTTTAATAAGGTGGGAAGCTTCTGGGCTGCATCAGACTGGGAGTTCAGAAGGAAGAAGAATAGGCTTTGACACAGTCCCCTCTTATTTCAGAAGACCGGATTCTCTAGAATAAAGTCTTGGAGTAAAACTCACCTCTAGGATTTACTAGAGTAGAGACTTCAGTTTAAAACAACACAACTTGTCTCTCGGTTAATGTTCCTGTGTGTCACAGGCTGTTAACTATACAGTAATTCCCATCGAGATCTACCGCCCATGGCCAGAGAGCGCTTTCTCTTCTTTCCACGCTGTGGGAGAGGTTGTCCAAGGGACCCTGGTGGGTGATACCAGAGTGTGGGGCGGAGATACCAGAGGCCGAGGCGGGGATGTCTAGTCCCAGTCGGAGGTGGCCTTCCGTCGGTCCCACACACTCGCCCCGGCAGGAAAGGCTGTCCACACCTCCTGGAGGCCAACCGAGTCCCTTCCCACTCAGACTCCCTGGCTCCCCATCCAGCCCGTGTGCTCCCAGACAGCAGACAGCAGCAGGGCCGCTTTCCCTCGCCCGGCGCAGAGCCTGGGGCTCAGCTGGACCAGGCAGGCTCCAGGGCTGGTGAGCCCTCGCCCAATGCGTCTGCCAGCATTGCAGACGCCACTGAAAACTGCTCCATGGTGGATAAGTGTCTTTCTCTGAAGTACATAATAATGTGAAGTCAGGGAAGCAGCAGAGCAGTGGACGTTCGGGAGAGGGGATGTATCCGTCCCGTTACTTCAGGGTGGTGAATTGTACTAAGTATCTTTTTCAAATTAATGCTCAATTTACTCACAGATTATTTTGGAAGTTATCATCATTGCTGAGGCCCATATTTCAAATGCATGAATCTTGTTTCTTATGGTGGTGGAGATATATTGCCATTTTAAGCTTTTTTTCTTTCTTTTCTTTTTGTACTAGGTATCGAACCCAGGGCCTTTGCTCTTTGCACTGAGCTACATCTCCCATCCTATTTTTATTTCTGAGACAGTGTCTCACTAAGTTGCCCAGGCTGGGCTCAGTGAGCCAAGCTCATTGGAGCCAATTTTTTTTTTTTTTTTGGTACAGGAGATCGAACTTGGGACCTTGTGCTTGCAAGCCAGGCGGTGGAACCACTGAGCTAAATCCCCAGCCCCCATTCGAGCCATTTTTAAGTGTAGGGTTCTGTTAAATACATTCACATTGTCACACAGTCATCACCACCACCCATCTCCAGAGCTTCATTTTCCCAAATTGAACTGAAAATTGTCCCCATTAAACAGTAACTCCCTGGTCCCCTTTGCCAGCTTCTGGCCACCACCTCCTTATTTTCTGTCGCTACGACTTTGCCTGCTCTAGGTGTCTCACACAAGTGAAAGGCCACAATACTGGCTCTTTTTGTCTTGTTTCATTTAACATGATGTCCTCAAGGTCCACCTGTTTGCGTCAGGGTTTTCTTCCTTTTTAAAGACTAAATAACGCTCCCTTATATGTGCATGCCACATTTTGCTTATGCATTCACTTGTTGATGGTCAAACATCAACACCAATTGCGTATTGTGAATAAATCTAAAATTTTTAAGTAAGACATTTAAACAATTTAAAGTAGTACTAAAATGTATGTAACACAAACTAGCAGTCTCCTGTCCAATCCCAATTCCTTTCCTGTAGCTCTTCAAAGGCAGTAACTTTCACCTCATTCAGCTCTTTTCCTTACAGACCTATAGCCTAACAGACTTGCAGCTCCTTCTGTTGGGTTTGTAAGTTTTTCCACGTAACCTACTGACTTCTCATCACAGAAGAGATGGCTGTCCTGCACTCCTCGCCGCACCATACACAGGAATCGCCCTTTACAAGGATGTTGTGCATTTGGGCACAAAATGATGTCTGTTACAATACTCTTCATGTTATTGTCGAGGCAGGAGACAGAAACACCCGTACTATGAACAGAGAAAATGTAATGTAAAGAGTTATTAACTATGACTAGGAAGGAAACTACTAAGAGGAATAAGGATACTAAACATGCAGACACAGCAGGTTCAGGGAGCAGCTGCTACTCTCGATTGAAGAAGAGCATCCAGGCTGAGCGCCTGTGCTGTGGCAGTGGCGTGGTGAAGTCCTCGAGGCCCTGTGGCTGGGCTAAGCTGCCACTGAAGCTCACTGGGAAGCTGCACACCGACCAAGGTCCTATGGGAGGCCTCACCATAGAAACGAAGAAAAGCGCGAGGTCCAAGAAGCCCCTTCCTCTTGCAGTGTCCTCCGGCGCCCTCTACAGACTAGGTAGGCAAGACGCTGTGAGGGTGCTTCAGGAGAGTTTAGTGTCTGGTTGGGTATCACCAAGCAGGGCGAAGGGATGGAGTTAGCGCTGATGGGCAGTGGCTGAGGACTAGGCTGGTCTCATAGTTGACCTGAACCCCCCTTAACTTGTCGATCATCTGGGTTGGGTCTCTTATTTCCTCTTTTCTCATTGATAATCTCATCTTGGTGGAAGGAGGCACTTTTTTTTTAAGCTTTTTTTTGGTACCGGGGATCGAACTCGGCAGACTTGTATGTAGCCCTCCCCTGCTTCAGTATTGCCTACCCTAAGCCCTATCTATGCCTTCTGTTGCATCCTCTCTAAACTCCAGCCTGCCTATTTGTGTGTGGCCTGTGGGCTAAGAATGGTTTTTGGATTTTTATATGGTTGTAAAAAACCAGGAAACCCAATAGAACATCCAATTGTATTAGGAAGCCCATAAATCCTAAAATACTCTCTGGCCCTTAACAGAAAGTTTCCTGACCTTGGGCTTATAGGACAGTTGTATTAAGTGGGTATGTAAATAAAGCCCTAAAACAAAATAAGTTATTCATTTATTCCCCAGGTTGAAGATACACACTTCACACATGTAACGGATCAATGGGTGTCAGTATATTGATGGCATTTAAAACGCCCTGCGACCTCCTGAGATGAAAGAGAAGCAGCCTCAGTGCTGTGCTCTGGGGCACCACACTTTTAACAGGTCAGGGGTAAGTAGGTTATCAGCAAATAGTACTGGTAAGAGCTACATGAAGCACAAGAAAAAAAATCAGCAGACCGTAGAAGACTGAAAACTTGCTTATTTTGTTTTGCCATGGGGTCTCATTATGTTGCCCAGGTTGACCTTCAATTCCTGGGCTCAGGTGATCCACCTGCCTCAGCCTCCTAAGTATCAGAGATCACAGCTATCTGCCTCTATGCCTGGCTTTGAAAACTGAGTTTTAGCTGGGTGTGGTGCACACATCTACAATTCCAGCACTCTGGAAGGCTGAAGCAGCAGGATTCCAAGTTCAAGCCCAGCATAATCAACTTAAAGTGACTTAGCATATCCCTGTCTCAAAATAAAAAATAAAAAGGACCAAAGATGTAGGTTGATGGAAAGACCCAGGTTTTATTCCCCAGTACCTTAAAACAAACAGAGTTTTAAAAAGTATTTCAAAAAGGAAAATATGACCTACAGTTTTAAATGCTAAGGAATAGGATGACCAAGAATTACTGGATTTTACATGGAGGTGACAGCTGTCAATGCAGTGTTGGGACAAAGACCTTGAAATTTAAGAGAAAACAGAAGAGGAATTAGAGACCAAGGATAGAAAATTCTTCTGAGGCATTCTGCTACAAAGGGAAGCAGACATAGGGTGGAAAGAAGTGCTTAGGAGGGTTTTGAAGGGTGTTAATGCAAGCAACCAAAATGCTTGTAGGTACCAGGTAGAAGTGATGGTAGGATCAATGAAGTCTCTTTCAACTGCTTTAAAATGGCATTAATTTTTTTTTTAATCAAGTAGAGACCACGGTAAGCAATTTAAGCCAGGATGGCAAACTACAGGTTGTAGGCGAAGTCTCACCTACTGCTTGTTTTTGTATAGCATATCACTGAAGAATGGTTTATACATTTTCAAACAAATGGAGTAGCTGGGTGTGGCACATACCTGTAATCCCAGTACCCGGGTAGCTGAGGCAGGAAGATCGCTGTAGTTTGGGCCAGCCTGAGCTACAAAGCAAGTTCAAGACTGTCCTGAGCTACACAGTGAGACCCTGACTCAAAAACAACAAAAAAAAAGTTGGAAAAATTTAAATATGCTGACACACAAAACAAGATTTCCATGTCCATAAAGTTGGATTGGACTACAGCCACATTGTTCCATTTACATACTGCCTATGGTTGCTTTTGTGCTACCAGGGCAAAGCTGAATGGTTTCAACACAGTAGTACTGTACAGCTTGGCACTACTGCCCAGTGCACAAATGCAGTGACACTTAGGACAGTGTTTCAAGTGCCACAAACACTGCTTCACAGCAGCATTTGTTAGTGTTTTCAGCAGTGTGATCACATGTGAAAACGGTGTTCTTCAAATCACCATCAGGGCACAGTGGAGGATGGCTAGGTTATAGAATTACGCAGCATCATGTTTACTATTCAGTGATGCTATAGCAATGCAAAAATAACACGATAGCCACTGATATTACCAGACAGTATTTCTTATAGGGGAACAAGTCATTAGAAAGTTTAAAATGAAACAACTTATTCCAGCAGAATTTCTTTTTAAAAATTGAGAAATTCAGATGAAGCTGTAACCAGAGCAAGTTTTTGAGTTTTTCTTTGCTCTTGATGAATCAAAATACTTTTGCCAATATTTAGTTAACTTCTCAAGGATTCAATGCCAAGTTTGAAATGACTGAAGAATTAGCTCCTCCCTCCCCTTTTCTTATGGTGCTTGGGTTGAAACCCAAGGCCTAGCACATCCTAGGTCAGTGTTCTCGACCACCAAGCTGCACCTCAACCCAAAGAATCAGCTTCTATACATACATCTTATATATAAGATATCTTATATCTACATATAAGATAACTTACATGCAAGAAGTGGAAAAAACATTAATTCAGTAACACCTCAAAGTAGAATCTGCTGGGGCCAGGGATTTAGCTCAGTGGTGCTGATGCCTGCCCCGCAACCGAAAGGTCCCGAGTTTGATCCCTGGTTATCAAAAAAAAAAAAGTAGAATCTGCTAAGATGGATGCAACTAATATGCGTGGAGTGAAAGTGTCCTAAGGTCCTGTTACTACTCGCCAGCAGGCCCTCTGCTGTAACTACCTGAATGTATCTGGTGTTACTGATCCAGTGGCATCAAGAATGAACGTCATTTGCTGTCAAGGACTTTACCACCACTCCCATGGACGGTCAGGTAGTGCAGCTGAGTAACCTCACTGGCCCTACCACACAGCAGCTCAAGGGCTTAGAAAACTTAAGTTTTATTGTTATCTTTTGAGTTCAGGGCCAAGACTGAAGTTTTTCTTACTGTGAAAAATACAATCACTATTATTGAACACTTAATAGCTTTGGAAATCAGTTTTTGTTGCAGGCTTGATGATCCTTCATAGTGAACTGAATCTAAAATTACAAAACAGTACTTATATGCAAACATACAGAAAAAATAATTTCTTGAAATTATTGCTTGAAAATAATTGCTTGAATCACAAATAACATCAAACTGCTTATACACTTCTCATACTGTTCAAAGGAGCAGGCGACAACCATGTTCCCACATATACTGACAGCATATAGTTTCCAACAGGGTATTTCAGAACTCAATACACGTACAAAGGAAAATTCCTTATTTCAAAATCCAATTAGGTGCAACTAAGATTCCACCTAACTCTCAATTAGAAACGATTAATCTGCAACACAATAACTCACTTAAAGGCAAAGAAAGAGAACAAGGGAAGAATTTAACAGAACTGTACAAATGCTTTCCAGATCAGTGTTTAAAACCATGCTCATGCCTGGATACCAGTATTTGGCAGTACCTACCTATTTGAAGAGACATTTTCAAAGGTCACATAAAACCTAACATTCACACTTGCAATTTTGACAACAGTGAACTACTTCCTCACTTTGAACCCCAATTAACCAAGGTGAAAACTCCCTCAAAGGGAATCTATCCTTGTTACTAGACCTGTATTAGAAAAAAAAAACTATACTCAATTATTACTGTACTTTGAATTTTATTAATAAAATTTGTGGAAAGGTTTTACATACCCATGTACTCATGTTGCCTCTTTGCCCCAAAGCCTAAATACAAACTCTAGCATTTACAGCAAGTCTTTCACACCTTGAGCTCAAGGGCAAAGGGTTAGATCAGAGAGGAGCAGAGGCAGGAACATTCAAATACGGACACCCAGACAGGGTGGGCAAGGCCAGTACTCCAGTGTGCCTCTGACTGGCTCTGCTTAACCCACTTCCACCTACTCATCTGCTTTCTAGCTTCCCAGATTTTGCTGTGTGCTCATGTGTTATTTTTGTCTTGGCCTATGGTTACTAAACATTTGTTCTATCAATAAGAAGAGGTCCACGGCTGACTAAGGCAGCCAGCCAAGTGGCTCATGGCTTTCGGGCACAAAGACCTTAAGAGCTGTGCATCACAGCTCTGCCACTTTCTACTTACGGGACCTTAAGCACTTACTCATCTTTAAATTGGGGGTAATATTAACACCTCATGCTTGCTACATAACTAACTGCTTTTATTCCCACTGCAATTCTTGAAAGGGGCTAGGGGGGTGAAACTCAAACTTGGACCAGAGAAGTTTCAAATATTCCTCCATAAACTAGCTTTGGTAAGCTATTACGGCAGAATGAAAAGCATGTGTTCCAGTGGAGTGTGAGGGCACATGCCTATCATCCCAGCTACTCAAGAGGCCATGGTCAGCATGGACGACCAAATAGTTTTAAAAGAGCTAGGGATGTGGCTCAGTAGCAGAGCACTTGCCTAGACTGCATGAGACCCTGGGTTCAATCCTCCGTACCACAAAAATAAGCTGTGTATCCTTCAAAATCCAAAATTCTCTGGAACTCACTATAGATAAAATTAAAGTGGTAAAACAAACATTTTGTTGAAAACCTTTTCAGTGAATTGGCTTTCAAACCTTGAAAACCATAAAAATGTTTGCTCCCCAAATGCAAAGGAATAAAAAAAAATTTCAAGAAAAACACATTTACTATGTTCATCCCACACTTTCATTTTTAAAAAATTTTGTAGACTGCGTAGACTTTTGGGGGTTTTTTTTTGGTACCGGGGATCGAACTCGGGTCCTTGCACTTGCGCAGCAGGCAGCGAAACCACTGAGCTAAATCCCCGGTGACTTTTGGGTTTTTAACCAGTGTTAAAAATACAGCTTTGAGACCCATCCAAACTACTGAGCCAGTCTCCATGGGATAGATCAGAAATCTCATTTTAATAAACTTCACAAGTGATTCAGAAGTCTTTATATCTTGAGCTACTACAAACCACTAGACCCTGTAACCCAATCACCTCAAAGGGCAGACTGAGGAACTCAAGAGGTACCAATATGCAGGGCACACAGAGACAAGTGCTCAGAGGCACACCCAGAAATATGCACTTCTTCATACATTTTGTCATATTTCCAATGGATCCTTTATTTTCAAAAATTCTGAACTTTAAAAAAAGGTACTTATAATCATTGGTTCATTCATTCAACAAGCATTTATTAACATCTAGAATGTGCTAGGAACTTTTCTAGGTACTTGGGATACAGCAGGGAACAAAAGAATTCCCTACATTACATTCTAGTGAAACATGTTCTGCTCTTGCAGCAAGGTAAGTGGTTAAAAACTGAATGGACAAATACCACAACCTCAGCAAATCAAGAGCCCCCAGTCTGGCAGATGTTCACTGTTATTTTTCAATTTGTATCTTTCTGCATCCTAAAAATAGCTGGTGCCTGCCCTTTGGCAGAATGGGAAACAGATGTAAGGAGACAGAGCTGGTCTGAGATTAAGTTCTTGAGAGTATTTTAACATACAAGGAGTGATTTTTTAAAAAAGGTTTACATTTAAAAATGAATCACAGTAACACACAACCATTAATCCCCTCAATACTGCCCTCCCCCAACTTCAAATGCACTTACCTCATCATTCTTAACACTTTCTGAAGCAGTTCTGGAAGTTTTATGAAAAGTGTGTTGTTATGGCTATCTTGATGTCCTGAATCAATTCAAAACATTTACTTTTCAAAACATTTACTTTTCATGGTCACTTTGATTTCACATGTTGCCAGATTCGGGGAATAAGGATATACCATAACATTTTTGAGTCTGTCTTCCTGCTGGGATGGCACTCAGCAGGGGCATTCATGTATCACACCTTGTAAAGACATGGAAGAGGACTTCCAGAACTGCTTCAGAAAGTGGCAAGAACAATGGGATACGTATCTGAATCAGGGAGGTATATTTTGAGAGGAATCGACATCTTTTACTGCAATAAATTCTTTAACAATTTGCACATTCACTGTATGTTTTGATTGCTCCTTGTACAAGTGATTGTGCTCTGTAAGGCACATCTTACTTTGACTTCGACATTTCTCTATAAAGTCCCCAACTTACAACATTCAAGTGGTAAACTTTCACAGGTGTACAGTATATGACTGACTTTATCAGATACAAAGGAATCCGACTTACCAATGTTCTCCCAGAGGTTTCCAATCAGACCTCCGGAGGTCTGATCTACCCCATGGGACTTAAGGTACTCCCTTTTCTCCCCAGCTAACTATATGCTGAAGAGGGACTGAGTCTTACACCTACTGTGTTCCCAGCACCCAGGTCAAGAGCCTGGAAAGATAATGACTCCATTTGTTGATTGCTTCCATGGCATGAGTGCAATGATTCATAAAGGTGTGTGCCCTTAACGTATAATGCTGATGCTACAAATACTGAGGCAAGGCAGAAAGTAGTTACCATCTGCTTACGTGAATTTAGGACTATAAATATATCTTCAAAATGGAAAGGTTTCACCTTACATATGGGATGAAAACCTGCATACCCATGACTTAGAAAAGTTTATTTTCAAAAGTAATTGCTACTTTAAAAAATTCTTAGTGATTTTTAACTACCGACATAGTGAATTTTGCATGTTTCACCCATTCCACATAACCTAGAAGTTGGATTGCTCATCCTAATTCAACTATCTGTGATGCATGGTAAAGGTACTCTAGCCACTGACTGGGGGCTACATGCCAGAAATAAGGTCTGAGTCCATCAAAATAGTATCATCAAAATAATCAGAAATTGCACTGCTAACCATTTCTAAAACAGCTAAAAGCAATGGCAATTATAGGAATCTGGTTTTACGTACTCACAAGCAGTGGTAATCCCCTCTATAAAATGTATAAATCAGGCATGGTGGCACACACCTGTAATTCCAGAAGCCTGGGAGACTGAGACAGAAGCTTCGTAGGGTGGTCAAGACTGGCCTGGACAATTTACAGGACAACTTACTCTATCTATCTAAAAATGAAAACAGAAAGAGCTGGGGAGGTAGCTCAGTTAGCCCTTAGGGTCAAGCTCCAGTAACAGAGAACAATCAACCAATCAAACCTAGTCTAGACCATAATACCCTTCTGGAGTATTTCTAAAGTGTCCACATCCTTCTCTGTTCTCAATTATGAATACAGTTTTTATCCATTCCCTAGGAGTTCAATGTACAGTATACACTGTTCACTTCCCAAAAGATGTAAGTTTTGGAACAGTAATATCTTCTTGATCTCTTTTCTTCCCTAGCTACCATGGAAAGCAGCAGTTCTTTGACTCTGAAAACATGTGACAAAACTACATTGTTTTGGGATAATTGGTTTTTGTGTGTTGAATGTAATTCTAAGAAGTTACCTGAGTTGGATTTTAAAAATTGAGTTTAACATGCTTTCAGTATTAGAGCTTTTAGAAAAAAATCTTTCTCTTCACCAAGAAAATGTTTCTAAATAAATCACAAGGATTGAAACATAAATCTGTAAAGTTTACTATCATGGAAATGCTGACATTTTACAAAGAAATTGAAGCTCAGACAGAGTAACAAACCTAAAGTCTTGAACAGAGCTGCAATTGTTCTTGTCCCTGTACTACAACAGAAAGTACATTCAGGATTTATATCTTTCAACAATACACAAAGGTCTGTGCCCCTCTCTTCAGCTGTACCTGGAACAGAAATGTTTCAGGCCTAGGAATATTTGCATAGACTTTATTGGTTGAACACACCAAATGCAAAAAAAAAAATTTTTTTGGCACCAGGGATCGAACTCAGGACTTTGCACTTGCGAGACAGGTGTGGAGCCACTGAGCTAAATCTCTGGCCTCAGAATCCAAAATTCTTTTTTTTTTTTTTTTTGGTACCAGGGATCAACTCGGAACCTTGGGCTTCCAAGGCAGGCAGCAGCACCACTGAGCTAGATCCTCGGCCCCAGAATCCAAAATTCTGAGTTGTCACGTCAGCACTCAAAACATTTACATTTTCGTATATGTGCTGCCGAAGCAAGCACCAAAACATTTACATTTTAGAACATTCAGACTTCAGATTTCTGAATTAGGGATACCCAACTTATATTTTATTTACAAGTTAAATCTTTTGTTCTGTTTCAAAAGACTAAATTCATGAACTTATTTAATCCAGTAACTAATTAGGACAGCACCTGCTTCACTTTTAGGGACAACCTCTTTTCCAGTTCATTACAAGGTAAGGTACATTTATTGAGGTGTACCTTTAACATCTAGCTTCCAAGATGAAAAACAAAACAAAACTAAACACCACTGTAGTAGTTTCCATTTCCAACTAGACTGATAGAGCTATCCTGTCCTGGATATCACCTTCTAAACTGGGACCACTTTGTTAGTGCGACATACCCAGAAAGAACACAAAAGTTCTTGAGCACTGGAAATTGGCACTTAAACTAGTCTAATCCCAAGAACATGGCAGAACAGAATAAATGAAATTCAGAATCATCTATAAAAATAAGTGAAGGGCTTATTAAGGGGGAGAACCCAGAAGTTATTATAATTTATAGAAATTTATTCTTTAAAAATACTTTCACGTACACTTCAAAATTATTTTGTTTGAGGGGAACAAGATTATCCTAGTCAATGTTAGTTTAGAACATAAGTGACGTGTAACAACACATTTTGGAAATAACTAGCAAAAGAAAAATGCACGTTTATACTTATGTAAGAGATATGTAAGATCTCAGATTAAATGGAACCACATTAGAGTAATGTAAATCAAAACCTGTGATTTTCTGATTTCTCCATTACTGTAATCTGTAACACTGCAAAAATGAGTTACCCCCATTTGCAAATCATAATTGGCCAAGAAAAAGGGAAATTCTATCAGAAAAGTGATAAATCTGAATCATGATACAATATGCATCCTCTTTTATTTTAATGTTTAACATACTGTAGCAATTCTACCAATAAAAAAAGTTACTATTTCAGTAAAGAGTACTTTTATGGGGGGAAAAAAGCTGAGCTTCTTGTCTAGAAAAATCCTTTCATTATCTTACATTACCTAATACAGCAAAAAGCCTTTAAAAATGCATTAGTAAAGATTCAATTTGCATGGGAAATTCACTTCCCACAATATGGCTAATCATCTTTTTCACTGAATGATTTTAAATGGCAGAATCCTCCTTCAGAACAGAAAAATATAGCATCTTCAATAGAATCTCAAGACATAGTTATATTTACAGGACACTATCTATAATCAGAAATCACCAAGAAGGAAAAAAACTATCATTTCATTGTCCTTTTCCTCTGCAGTCAAGTATAACTACAAAAACTAAGGAGATCCAGGAAACAATGAAACATGTTCTAGATGAAGTAAGTTTCCCAGAACAAACAATTCTCATAAAATAGGTTTTTTTTTTTCTTTTCCCCCTGAGAATCAAGTTAATGTATCACTGGATTACAATCGAGGCAAAGACAAGAGCTCTAAATCCTCTATCATGTCAAGATCAAAATCATGTAAATACTCTGCTTTAAAAAGCTAAAATGGTGCTCGCTTTGGCAGCACATATACTAAAAATCTAAAATGTACAAATGAAGAAAACATAAGTAGCAAGGCATGGTGCTTCACGCAGAAATTTGTATTTGGTAAAATATACAAGAAGTGATATTTGGGAAAAAATTTATTGCTCTTGATGGAATATAGCACCACTTTTAAGAATAAAAGATAGTTAAGATTAACCATCTTTTAATTAACAATATGCATTTATAAGAAAAGTATTTAAATTAGTTCTGGAAAAAGGTAGTAAGTTTGAGGACATTTTTGTATTCTGTGTTTTAAATGTGTTACCCACTTTTCTTCATTAAATAATCAGCAATTTATTTCAGTAAAGTAACTTACACCAGATTTGCTATTGTCATTCTGATTACCACTCAACAAATACAAAATCAAGGGACTAAAAATTTTTTTCTTTATAAAACAAGTTAGAACATTATAAAGTATTTTCTTATGCCAAAAACATTTCAGGTAATTATTGCTTAAATATACAGTGATTAAATCTGTGAAATTTTCCAAATCACAATTGAGAAAATTTCTTTAGTATGCTAACATTTTTCCTAAGAGAGAGAAATACCTAAGGGATGTGTGAATATTGCCTACCCACTGTGGAAAAGAGCCCAATATCCCCCTGAATAATTTTTAGACTAATGTCACCATGGTGATTCAGGATTTAGAAACAAGGAAACGACATGATTACACACATGCTATACAAAGCCAGCCAGATGATTTATAATTTGCAGCCAGCACTTTACTCAGTCCTTAGAAAGCAGAATTTTAAGTAAATTTCCTTATTTTAAAAGAAAAAGTCTGAACAGATAAATTGCTATGCAGAAGTACAGTACAAAGGTATTTTTTTTTAAAACGCAATCTTCTATAAGAAGTAAACTGTAAAAGCCAATCTAACATCAACAGGGATTTCCTCTGAGACAGACTTTATCCATCAGTTGTTCTTTGTTCTTCAGTTACCTGAAATAATCAGAATTACTATACTGGTAACCTTCATAGTAAAATGTGATACTTTCATATTTAAAGTAGCTTGACTTTCTTACAACAACTACTTTAGGAGTGGCATTTCTAACAATTTTACCCAATGTATGCATCAGTCATATCTGGAAGCAGGCACAAGAATTCTAATAAAATCTGTGAAGATTAAGAGTACTATGCAAGTAATAATGCAGCATGATCTGTACCCTGGGGGGTGGGATGGGGAGATTAAAAAACCCTATGAACGAAAGGAACTACAGGTATTTATAGTTGACATAGAAAAAGAAAAGAGAATCTCATACTTTCATCAGACATTTTTAAAAAGAAAAATGTCTTGATTTTGTTTCCAACTTACAGTCATTCTTTACCTATATATATTGATTGGGGTGATGCAGAAAGCCACAAATGAGAAAAGGGCACTAAGGTTTTAATAAGGGGAACAAAGTGTTGTTTTCACCAGTATAGATTCACATTACAGTACACCAATATTGACAGCATTCTCTTGTCTATTTTTGGTACAGAAGATAGTATCTCTCTACATAACCTTGTAAGGCTTCAGTAACTAAAATGTAAAACAAACAAAACACCCCTCGAAAAAACAAAACAAAAACCCAGCCTATTAGTTTACATTTTATTTTAAAAATTCTGAAAGACACTGCAACTTCTAAACTTTTAGTAGTGCTACTCATATACAACCATCTGGTCAAGAACCCAGTAAAAGTGCCCCCTCGAGGAAGCTTTGCAACAGTAGAGTTGTGCAATATGGATGTTTCTGACTACAAGAAAAAATTATACATGGCACATTTTCATTCATATTTTGTAATGTAAAAAGTTACAAACATACCTAATCAAATAAATAATAATAAAAAAAGAATTTGAATGTATTTTGTTTAGTATCCTAAAACCACTACATAGAATAATGGCAACTTTCACTCACAGATTATTTACATGGTAATACCCAGTGTGGGTACACTGCTACAAAACTGAAAACAGAAGGAGTAAACTTGAAATGTTTTCCATAGTAAAGATCTAGCAGCATGACTATCTAATGCTGTTTTATCCCGACTGCTTCAGAAATGTTCCATTTTAGTCTGTGTCTTCATCCAGTTCATAATTGTCTTTATCATAAATATCTTTTACTAGAAGAACCCGTACAAGCATATTTTCCAAGGTGTTTCGGTCCAGTGAAGTAGATGTGTACCACACAGGGCTATCTGTAGAACTAGAGCATTCTGGTTGCAAATAAAAAACATCCATTCTCTGATTAAGATTCTGTGGACTTTGAGGGAAAGGAGAGAAGGTCAATTTCATGAAATACATTTAAAATCCCCCCACAACTCTATTTTCTTTCAAGAATATTTTTGAAGCTTTTTTGGGGGGGGTACCGGGAATTGAACTCAGGACGACCTTGTGCTTGCAAGGCAGGTGGGAGAACCACTGAGCTAAATCCCCGGCTCTTTCAAGAATAATTCAGGCCCAGTGATCACATTATGTGGCCAGATCCTTTGCCTCGTTGTTTACGTTAAATATTGTCATTAAAATATTCTGAAAATTATTTTTGTTATGAAAGAGTATTTCTCTATTGCAATTTAGACTCTATTTCGCTAAATGCAAGACCCTACTAACAGACATACCATTATTTTAATGGTGTCAATTATAATTTGAAGATGCATCAATTTAAACATGCATCCTCACTGTCAGGGTTAGTGAAATGTGAAAAATGACAATATATAAAATAAAAACCCTTACACCATTACACAATAGAAAAAATTTACAATATCCAAAACAGTTGAGATAGGAATTTCCATCTAACAAAGTTACTACTACTGGAAGACCCCAAGACTGTCACAGCCAAACACAGCTTCCTTAAATCATGATAAGAAATACTACCAACTTATTGGTGACATTTCCATTTTTAGGAGCTCTTAAAAATCATGCCCAGGGCGCCAGGGATTTAGCTCAGTGGCTCTGCTGTCTGCCTCGCAAGAGCAAGGTCCAGAGTTCGATCTCTGTTATCAAGAAAAAAAAATCATTCCCAGAACCTAACTGTGATTTTATACAGTTTTTCACAAAAGGAGTTGCAGTTTATCTTCATCTGAAAATCAGAGTGCTTACTTAAAACAATGGACAAAAATAAAATAGAGCATTTTAAATACATGCTGATTAGACTAGGAAAACAGCAGTGGCATAACTTAAAAGTATAGTACTTTCAGAACACTACTGTATTTTTTAGAACTCTGTAAAGAACTATTTTCTCTTAAATGTAATCATATCCTACACTATCTTTTCAACAGGAGGCGGCAGAGGAGAGCTAGCCACCAGTCTGTGTAAAGTTTTAGTGTAACACAGCCACATGCCACAAATGTGTACATAGCATTTGACTGTTTTCTAGCTCTAACAGCAGAATTGAGTAGGTTCAATAGGGATTCAAGAGCTCAAGCCTCAAATATTTATCTGACCCTTTACCGAAAAGTTTGTGCTCTTCCTTTGTATAATCACTGGAACAGCTATAATTTAAAAGATGATAGCAGCAATAACTTCTTCAGTAGAGAGTGATTTCTTAAAACATGAATTCTGCTGCTTCCCAAGCACAAGGACCCAAGTTCGATCCCCGGTACAAAAGAAAAAACACAACATGAATTCTGAAGTATGATGTATGAGCTGGGTATTTCATAATAATAGGACTAAAAAGTTAACTAAGTGGATTTGGAAATAAGCAAGGAGAGAGAGAAATCTAAAGAATCAGAGTGAAATGGTATTTATTGGTAGTGTTAAAGTCAACCAATTTACATGACCATTTGAAAAAGTAACTATCATTAATGCTTACCTTTTAGACAAGTAACACTCATACATTTTCACAGGGCATCTAGAAGGATTGGCTGTGTTTTCAACTTGTTCAAATACTGGCTCATCATCTTCATGTTTTCTTTTTCCAGCAGTAATTTTATCTTAGAAAATAAAAATTAAATAAACCTCCTAAAACCAACCTTGAAGAAAAATAGTACTCTTTACTTCTAGCATCTGTTTTAGCAAAATCAAACTACATGCCCTTCAACACTGTATGAATCCTCTGGCTTCTAGTAAAGCACAATTTTTCAAACAAAAGAAACAGACATTAGAAGATATAATTTTTCTTGTTTTATAAAAGTGATAATCCTTAGGTTCTTCACAAGTGACAAGGGGTGAGGTGGGGGGGGGGGGGAGCTTTGCTAAATCAAGGTTTGAACATCCCCACCACAGAAAAACCTCAAAATAAAAATCAGGTAGGGCTAGGGATTTAGCTCAGTGGCACCACACCTGCCTTGCACGCACAAGGTCCTGAGTTCGATCCCCAGTACCGGGGGTGGGGAATCAGGTACATTACCTTCGTTATCTGTTCCACATAAGGAAGATACTTGGTATCGAAGACAGGCTTTGTTTTCCATTGTTAAAGGATTTTTTTTCCAATGCCTAAACACAGTGCCAAAGGAAAGTCTTAAGTGTTGTTCCACTGTTTTTAGGCCAAAATACTTAGTGTTAAAGTAGAACAGGGTATTCAAAAGAGCTACTGGAGAGTGTGATCCTAGTTGTTTTATCCTCCAGAGATAATCTTCTTCAACTCGAGAGAATATTGACCCTTAAACAAAGAGAACTACTTTAAAATAATTATAAAAAAAGTTTTTACTTAACCACCTAGAAATAAAATTATTTTAAAACAAATATATGCCAGTCCTCTTTTCATCACCAGGTCAACTGGAATGAATGTTAGAATTACTTGTGTAGCTTTTAATAAAATAAAGGCTAAGAAACATATCAGACTATGGAACTATCATTTCTAGAATGAGGAACTGGTTGTGTGCTTCTGTCCTTCAGCAGGACAAGCAGATAATGGTCAGAAAAGAATTAAAACCTGTAGAATTCCTTAAAAAAAAAAAAAGTGATTTCCATACACACACACACACGCAAACAGAGTTTCTTCATACATCTGAACCAGTGGTTTAAGAGAGTTACATCATAATCTCTATTGTAGGACTTAAAGACATAAACATCCAGTTTTGTACTCCAGAGAAAGTTATACATCTTATGAAATTCATTATAAATACTTATTTATTGACCATATCCATTTCTAGTCCAACAAGAAGAAATGAACAGATGAGCTCCCAAGTTAGTACTCTAAAAAACTAATTTAAATTATTTTCTAATTCTTTTAAATACACTTTCTGGAAAAATAATCTCAACACAAAGTTAGCAACATTATTTAAAATAGCATTACCATCTGGAAGTATGCTTGGTTGCCAACTTCGGAGTATTTTATTCAATTCTTGCTCAAACATCTGGTATCCTGGATCAATAAATATGTTGTCCTTTCGATTACTACCACACAAATACTACAAGAAAAAGAAAGTCTTTAAGGAAAACCAGTTAATTACAAACAGTGAATAAATTACAATTCATATTTCTTAGAAAAAAAGCTTTATGTCTAAGAAAAGCTCAAGCACAGTAACAAAACGAGATTAATGGCTTCACATATACACCTAATGAATCACAAAGAATCATAAACTGTCAATTAATGTGTTGCTTAAACATTCAAAGCTAAACTGCACACCCCAGAATATAAAAACTGGATAAGAATCTTCAGCCTATCACATATGACTCTAGTGTTTATTAGTTCATAGAGAAAGATGCAGATTTTAAAGGTTTGCCATCACTGCTCTAAACCAAGACCAGCAAACAGATTCTTTGTGTTATATCCAGCCCACTACCTACTTCTGTAAATAAAGTTTCCTGGAAATACAGATGCTGGTTCATTTACAGAGTCCTGCTGTCTTTATGTCAACCCCTTACTATCTCTGATAAAGGCTGGTTTGTTGATAAAATGGTACACTTGAATGTTGGCTGCAGTCAGAACCATGGTCTGTAAAGCCTGAAACACTTACCATCAGGTCTTTTATAAAGTTTTTTCATCCCTGGTCTAGACATACTAATTAAAACAGATATTATTTCATTGGATTAAAAAAACAAGACCCAATGATAAACTGCACACAAAAATCCTTTCAAATAAAAAGATACATGAAGAATAAAAGGAAAAATATACCGTTTATACATGAACCTGAGACTACAAATGGCATCATTTGAGTTATCTAATGTTACCTCCATTAGTCAGAAGGCATAATGGCTGGCATTATTCCAAAAGAATAGAAAAACATAGCAACAAGTGCCTTTCAAATAGGATGACAGTTGACTGATAAAAGCCTGGGAATTAATGGAGTGACAATGCCAAATCCTTCCTTTGCTTCTGGTTGGTCAGCAGGAATTCTAAAAATATTATTTTCTAAACTATGTGTATCATTATTGCACTGACTGGTTAAAATATTATAATTCAATCTATTTAATGGGACTATACATTTTCGTAAAGTAAGGCTCCTAGATTTTTTAAGATGCAAACTTAGTTATACATTATATAAAACAATCTCAAAAGTAAAATCCCTAAGTTTAGAATAGCAAATTTGTATCTTTTGTTCTTACCATAAAACAACAAAAATAATAATGAGGGAGGCCGGGGATTTAGCTCAGTGGTGCCACCACCTGCCTCGCAAGTGCAAGGGCCTGAGTTCGATCCCCAGTACCAAAAAAAAAGTAGTAATAATGAGGGAAATGATCCTGAGATAATATTTTTATCTGTGAACCCAACAAGAAAGCAAAAATAATTCCAATGCACATTTAGAATCTTAGCAACAAGTCAAAAACTACTAAGCTCCCAACTCAGCTCTACTAAAAGTGATATGCCAACACTTGGTCCTTCTGAAAAGGTTTCTCTGGCTAATCCATGACAAATTAGTAATCTCCTGCTCATTTTTACAGAATATATTTTATTAGTCCTTGTTGTAGTCTCAGAAGCAATAACATTATTTTGCTGTAATTTTCCATTAAAGGCAGTCCCAACTTATAAACACCCTATCCCCCACCCAAGTCCCTTACATTGAATGGGAACCTACAGAAGCAAAGGAAGCCAAAGGAGCAGCTGGAAAGGACAGCAGCAGCTCATAGTTATAATAAACCCCAGAAAAAAATCTCTTGATAGGACTGTTTGAACAGCAGTTATTTTATTTTTGATTTTTTGAGACAGCATCTCACTGTGTAGTTCAGACTGGCCTTGAACTCATTTTGTAGCCCAGGCTGGCTAAGAACTTGTAGAAATCCTTAACAGCAATAATTTTAATAAAATATGTTCAGAGCTGGAGATACAGTTTAGTGGCAGAGCACTTGCCTCGCACACGCGAGGGACTAGGACTGATCCTTAGCTTAGCATCAAAAAAAAGAGGAAAACAAAAAACAGAATGTTTTCACTTATACAATTACTTTAACTAGTAAGTATTCCTTTTTGGTGTGTGGAGCTAGAAATTGAATCCAGGAGTCTGAGCACGTTAGTCTATCTGAACTATATCCCCAACACTTTTTGAGACAGGGACTCACTAACTGCCCAGGTTGTCCTCAAACTTGAGATCTTCCTCCTTCAGCCTCCCAAGTAGCTGGAATAACAAGCACTTGGCATGGTGCCCAGCTAGACAAGTGATTTTAAATATTCTAATGGTCATAAAAAAAAAAAAGAAACAGGAATATTGAGTATTTTACTTAACACAATATATCCAAAATGTTATTTCTTTTTTAAATTTTTTTTCAAAATGTTATTTCAACATTTTAAAAATATGAGTTCTGTGAAATCTTGTATGCTTTTTACAACTTTAAACACTTCTCATTTCAGACTAGTCATATTTCAAGGACCCTAATTCTTATGGATTAAAAATAGTTTGCCCCAGTACCAAAAAAAAAAAAAAATAGTTTGCAGGACAAAGTAGCAAACTGGTAAATAAAAACTTAAATAGAAATTATAATACTGGTATTTAAGAAGAATGAAAGTCTTACAAAACATATTTAATAGGCAGCTAGAAGACCATGGTTTTAGACAGTATGTTCAGACCATTAACATGTTTGTTCAGACATGTATTGTTACCAATACGACAGATATGTATTGTCAAAGAATGTTTGGGGAGCTAAAGGAGGAAACATAGTATTTAAATATATATTTAAAAAATTATAAAATTAAATGTTGGGAATATAAAATGTTCATAATCTGAGTATATCTAGAACATTTTATTCGTCTCTAAAATCAGTTGTCTTATTAAATGTTATCTGAATAAAGCTTTATTAAAAATGAAAATTCATTATTAATTTGGCTACAAATTAATAGTTCTACACAATCTACACAATCAATAATGTTCTAGCCTTTGGCTAGCTATATCCCAGAAAAGTATTGAGTGTGATCTTTAAAACTACCAAAAATCTGGACTGATGACATAGGTCAGTTGGTAAAATTCTTGCCTAGTATGCTCAAGGCTCTGGTCCATCTCTGGCACCAAACACACAAATATAGTAATATTGAAGGGGGATGGGAGCAAGCCTTTTTTTTTTCCCAGTACCGGGATTGAACTCTGGACCTTGCGCTTGCAAGGCAGGTGGCGGCACCACTGAGCTAAATCCCCAGCCCGACAAGCAAGACTTTTGTATGTTTAACTCTAGATAAAAGATGAAGATTAAATATTCATCAAGGAATGTTTCTGTTAAGGCTATCTATTGTATCCCCCATTACCACAAAACTCTCCACCCTCCAGCCAATGAGTTCTTTTTCCAAGCAGTTCCTTGGAAAACTGTTCCATTGTATAGATTCTTCTTTTATTGGGTGCCATTGTTCTTCCTTCAACTTTTATATCTAGTAAATTTCTACATGTTCTTCAAAACTCAATTATAAGCTAGGCATTATGGCACATGCCAGTAAACCCAGAACTCTGAGACTGAGGCAGGAAGCTCTTAAGCTCCAGAACAGCCTGGGCAATTCAGAGACTTAGGAAGATTCTGTCTCAAAAAGGCCTTAGGTAACTCAATGCAAAGCCCCTGGGTTGAATCCCTAGTGTGTGTGTGGGGGGGGACACAACACATTATGTGTTACATTTTTATATATTTTCATATCATATTATTTCAATTATACATTCTGGCAGAATTTACTTGTCTCAATTCTGTGCTACTAATATATCAAACTGCTATCAGATTCAAATTTATGAGATATAACTGGGGAAAGCCACTTTATTTCCTCATCAGAAAATGATAAAAGGTTATTAAGAGATTAAATGACATCTCCAACACTTAACACAGTGCATGGAAAGCAATAAGCAGTCAACAAACATAATAAGCTATTAACATGCTTATCTCAATTTCCAAAGCCCATTCCAACATCCAGTGTCCAGTAAATTGGTATTTAACTAATGTCTGAAGAATGAACCACTCAAAGAAGGATTAGCAAAACCACCTGATCCATTATTTTTTGCTTAAAAAAATAAGCAAAGTCTTAAGGTCCTGTGAATACACAAAGTTGAACTTAAGAAGTCATTAAAAAAAAGTCATATAAGTCAATTTGTTATGTATTTTTAAAACTTAGGAAGTGGAGTTTACATTTTTAAAAAAATCCTATTTATAAAAGACTTGACATGTAAAAAATAAAAATCTTGGGAAAAATGTGGGGAAATCACATAGGGTTCTAGAATACACAGGGAACTTCTCACAAAATCAACAGGATAAACAAATTATTAGATAAAGGAGTAATTCACAGAAAAGCAAATGCAAAGGAGCAATAAACAAAAGATCCTCAACTCTTACAAAAGCAACATTGTGGTATCTCTGAAAAATTTTTTTTTTCTCTGAAAATTTTTAAAAATACATTTTTCTTATGATTCAGTGATATGCTTTCTTTTTTAGGAATCATTTTTCAGAAATAAACGCACCAGTTCTTTAAGAAATAACTATTTACTCTTGTATACATTCACAAGATTTAGCCCTTATAACTAACAACATTAATCTTTCAACAGACCTATTAGGTCTGGAATGATAGTGTACACCTGTACTCCCAGCACTCTGGAGTCTGAAGCAAGAGGATTGCAAATTCAAGCCCAGCCTGGGAAACTTGGCAAGATCCGGTTTCAAAAATAATTTTAAAAGGGCTAGAATGTAGTTCAGTGCAAAGGCCCTGGGTTCAATTCCCAGTATGGCAAGAACAACAAAAACTTCCACTTTAAAATTATCTTATTTCTCTCATTAGATATAAACAAAATGACAGAAAAGATTTAACAGTTTATTCTGTATACATTCTTAAAGTAACACGAAACAGGACTTATTTCTGTAAAAAGAGTTTTCAATTAATTTTAACCCTTCAATGCATAGTATTCCATTTTTGGAACACCTACAGCAACAGAACACAGTAGAATTTTTTTCTTCAAATTCTTGTTCCTTGAATTTTTCTAAGTAACATACAAATTTCATGCAAAAATTCAAAAAAATTGCAATAAGTTAAAGCTGCTTGTAAACATCACTGGTGCAAATAAATCAAGTCTGCACAAATGTGTCAGAGAACAAATAGTGCAGTTTTTAAAAACTGTGGTCAACATATAAGTTTGTCATCTGAATTATTTTTAAGCATACAGTTCAGCAATAAATCAATTTTTTTGAGTAAACATTAGTACATTTTGAAACCTACTGAACTGAGCATAATGGCAGAGTAAGAAGGATGGCTAAGTCAACACCACCCTGGGCACCGGAGACAGAGAGAGGCCTTGTCTCAAAGTTTTAAAAGGGACAGGGATGATATTTCAATAAGCACTTGCCTAACATGCCTAAGGCCATACATTAGAACTTGGGGAAAAAACAACCCCACCAGAAGCACAAAACCCAAGCAACCAACCAACCCAAAAAATTTGCTAAAAAAAGAAATTCTGACATATGCTACAATATGGATGAACCTTGAGAACATCATGCTAAGTGAAATAAGTCAGACACAAAAGGAAAAATACAGGGGCCAGGGATTTAGCTCAGTGGCTTCGCTGCCTGCTGTGCAAGCGCAGGGACCTGAGTTCGATCCCTGACAGCAAAAAAAAAAAAAAGGAAAAATACTGTGTGATTTCACTTACATGAAGTGTCTACAGAGGTCCTATTTATAGAAACAGTAGAATAATGGTTGCAGGGGGCTCGTGGAAAAGGAAAGAAGTAATTGTTAATGGATAGACTTTAAGTTCTGCTAAAATAAGGGAGTTCTACAGATGGACGGTGGTGATGGCACAGCAATGTGAATATACTTAATGCCACTGAATTATACACTTAAAAATAGTAAAAATGATAAATTTCATTTTATATGTATTTTACCACAGTAACAAAAATTGTGAGTAAAGAACCTTTCAAAAGATACAAACAGGGCTGGGGATTTAGCTCAGTAGTTCCACCTCCTGCCTCACAAAAGCAAGGTCCCAAGTTCAATCCTTTGTACCCAAAATTAAATAAAAATAAAAGATACAAATAATCCATAATCATTTATTATAAAACTTAGTTCTCAAATCTCTACATAGAGTTCTAATAAAAAGCAATCCAGCCACGGATTTAGCTCAGTGGTTACGCCACCTGCCTCTCAAGCACAAGGGCCCGAGTTCAATCCCTGGTACCAAAAAAAAAAAAAAAGCAATCCAGACACTTAACTTCCTCTGACAGAGTTTTCCTTTATGTAAGTCAAGAAAACTACAACATACAAAAATTTGTGAAATTAAGTAAATTATTTTTAACAAAAAATTTATAACTTTAAAGGCTTTCCTAAGAAAAGAAAGTTCTAAAGTCAATGATCTAAGCTTCAATCGAAGAAACTAGGGGTGGGAGAGAGAAGCAAATTAAGAAAGGACATAACAAAGATCAAAGATCAAAAAAGAGAAACCAAATATAATGGATATACCTTTAGCTAAACAACATCCAAACAAACTGTAGTCCTAGCCCAAGTGGGCCTATCCCACCAACTACCTGTTTTTCGTTGCTACTGTTTAATAGCCATTGAGCTAAGATGTTTTGTTTACATTTATGATTGGTTTTACTTAAAGTAGTTATCTAAGCAGGTACACAAAATCCTAGAATTTTGCCTCTTGGTTTGCTAAAGCCTAAATTATTTATTATATTGCTCTTTAATTTATATCTTCTTTTTTTTTTTTTGGTACCTGAGATCAAACTCGGGACCCTGCTCTTGAGAGGCAGGTGGTGGCACCACTGAGCTAAATCTCTGGCCCTGCCCTTTAATTTATTATATTGTTCTCTAAGAAAAAGTTTGCTGAATCCTGAGCTGGACTGTTCAAAAAAGAGAAAGAATTTACTAACATCAGCCATGGAAGTATGATCACATCCTACAGTCATTAAAAAAAATAATAAGGGAAGGTTATCAACTTATGCTGAAAAATTTGACAAAACACAAATGTTTTGAAAGACAGAACTACCAAAATGACCCAAGAAACAAAAGAAAAACAAAAACAGGCCTAGATCAGCTGAAGTAATTGACTTGGTGATTTAAAATCACCCTCAGAACCCCCATCAATCAATCCCAGGCCCATATGGCTAGTGAAATTCATGAAACATTTAAGAGAAAATACCAATTCTCACAAATTCCTTCTCAAAATAGGAGGAGCATTTCCCAACTCATTTTATGAGGCCAGTTTTACCCCATAACCAAAACCAGATAAAGACAAGAAAATTATGGAATTATTATCCTTCATGATTATCTACAAAAGATTATCTACAATATGTTAGCAGATCAATCTGGCAATATGTAAAAAGAATATATCATCATCAAGTGAAGTTTATCCCATGAATTCAAGATTGATTTAATGTGATTTATGAAATAAAAAATAAAAATACTGTCTCCAAAGATAAAGAATAAAGAATAAGCAAAATTCAATAACCATTTATTATAAAAGTTCTCAGCAAAATAGTAAAAAAAAATTCTCAATTAACTAACAATAGAAAAGAACATCTTCAACCAGATAAGAGAAGCTACAAAAAACGAACAACAACAAAAAAATAACCCGATAGATGGTAATATACTCAACAGAGTATAATACACACTTAATGAAGATGGAAGACTTCCCTACCAAGACTAGAAACAAAGAACTGTTCTGGGGACATGGAAAACAGGGTATTTTAAATAATGTAACAAAGCAAGAAAAATAAAATGACATGGAGACTGGACAAAAGTAAAGCTGTTTTATTCACAGACAGTGAGATGTAAATAAAAAATTCTAAGAAAAAAAACCTATCAGAACTAAAAGCCAGTACAGAATAGAAGATGAATACATAAAAATCAAATGCATCTCTATACTATTTGGTAATATCAACGGAAATAGCTTAAGCAGCAAATTTTTTGGGGGGGGTACCGGGAATTGAACTCAAGACCCTGCGCTTGTGAGGCAGGCACACAGCGCCACTGAGGTAAATCCCCGGCCCAGCAATAAATATTTGACTAAAGGTTAAAACATGGGTGGGCCAGAGAAAAATTCCATTTTGTTGCTGTTCTTTAGTCTATTTAAAAAAATTGTATCATCTACATGCTAAGTTTTAAGATTCTTTCCAGCAGGCTTTTATGAATACAATTTTATACAGAATCCCAAAACACAGCAAAAAAGTAATATTGGGTTAAAACAACAAGAAGAGCCTAGAATTCACTCTCTCATTTTCTTGCTGATTAACTTGGCAGAACTGCAGTGCTCTCTACAATAATACTTTACTATTTGATCTGGTCAACAGAATTATCTAAGATTAAAATAAATGTTTTTCTTTTAAGAGAAGAGTAAGATCAAGCTCCTAAGTCGGCTCCTGAGGACATTTGTGTGTAATAAGTAACTTCTTCGGAAACCAGAGGGTTGAGATCAGTGCACCTCCACCTGGTGCAGTGTTTATAAAAGCCATTCCTACTTTTTACACCAGGTGTAACAAAAAAGGAAGGGAGGACACACATACACACACACACAGGTCCACAATCCCTAGGCCAGAACCACTGGGTCAATGTTTTGGAAGTCATGTTTTTGGATTTTTACAGAGGAAATAGAGGGGATGTACATAATTACATAATGCTTGTATATAACAGTCTGGATTGGCACCCTTCCCTTATTGAGAAATATCAACAATTTTATAGTGAATATTCTGTGGATGAATATTAACACTTAAGCGTAATAAATGAAGACTACAACAGCTTCATGACTCAAGATAGGTTTTACTGCCAAATGTATTTTAATAATAAAGTAATGGGGCTGGGGATTTAGCTCAGTGGCACCACACCTGCCTGGCAAGCTCAAGATCCCGAGTTCGATTCCCAGTACCCCCCCATAATAATAATAATAAAGTAATGGGTAAAATCTGATTTTTTTCAAAGATTTAGGGGTTTTAGAATGGTGTTAACTATACCACTGAAGCAAGAGGCTCCATGTGTACATAAAACTAGCAAAGGAGAATAAAATCTGTATTTCTTTGTGATAGCCCTTGAATACAATGTAATTTATAGCCATAGACTCCAACTCCAATAACATTTACAATATCTTAGGCAAATTTATCAATACTAAATATGGATGAAGTTTACCTAAAACCCCTAAGAATGATCTTTTTTTATGACATGATCCCTCAAAGTTACTAAGTAGTTATATAAGAAACACATCAGATGTCCACAGTAAAACAGACCTTCTATATACAAAGGTAAGACATTTTTCTGTGCAAATGCAGGTCAGTATAGGCCTACAGCCCAATTTGGCTACACAATATACTCCATAATGTGAATTCATTTATCTGCAACACGTAAGGAAGAAATAATGTCATCTCGATTATCATCTATATATGGTGGCAAAAATACAACTGTGTTAGACTGGTTACAAAAGATACATGGGTTCTGAGTTGCCTGTCCATACCCTATTTTCCCACAATTTTTTTGGTTTTAATGCACTGTTTGAAGAACCTGAGACTTTAAGAATACATGTACTGTGTTACAAGTAGAAACACAAAGTAGCTAGGACAATCCTGTATATTATCATGGTACTTCTAAATAGATCAAGTTTTTGTCTTTCTTGGTAAGCCAGTAAGTGGATGAACATTTTTCTTTCCAAGAACTACAATAACTTTTAATCACATTTTATTTGAAAGCAATCAATGAATTACTAACCTCCTGTATTCCAAGGCAAAGATAATAGATGCTATCAGGTGCATAATTCTCTCCATTTGGCCGTCGGATCTCATTGACAAAATGGGCTAACCCATAATTAAGTTCTGATGTGGTGTGAGACAGTAGATCTTCTTTTAATTTTACTGATTTAGCTAAAGAAGATATAAAATAAAAATCAGCAAGTGCTATTAAACTTATGTCTTACTTAAGGTTAAGAAATTTTCTGAAACTGATTATTCTAAGAATTTTGGGTTTTTAATTTTATTAGTGCATGCATTTTACCATCATCTTGGGGAGTTGGTTTAAGAATTGTGAATTAAAATAAAATGCAGTTAGAACTGTTTCAAGCTACACTCAGGTTTTTGTAATTAAAAGGTAGTAATGGGTAACAGAAATCTTCATTTTTGATGGGACTTAGGAAAAACAAAATCAAAACACTTACGAGATTTTAGTTCATCTAATACCAGGAGATCTTCATCAAGTTGCCTAGTTTTGACCCAGTGTTTCCATGCATTTACACCATATGTATATTTGAAAGGAAAGCTGCATTCTGAGTTGTCAGAACTATCATCGTGAGACTGGTATCCTGATATAGCTTTTCTCTTGGCTCCCTATTAGTGAAACATCATTGTAAATTCTTTTTTTTTTAAACCTACAATATTTCATGACTTTATGTAAGCCATCTTTCAACAAAGGCAAATTAGAAAGAAATATATTTATTTGATTTAGAATTGGTTGGTATTTCTGAATTTGACAATAGTTAATTACCAATAACATTTCTTGAAATGCAACTATATTTTGTACAAATCACTTTGTTCAATGAAATCAAAGTAAATTTACTGTTGGGAAAATAGATGAGACAATAAACTAATCATCTATAATAAAAGAATTCTAAATAATAGTGTAAGAAAGAAACTAAAGACCTTTTCAATAAGAAAGGATCATTAAAGATTCCTTTTCACTTTTCTTTTTTAAACGGGGTTGGAGATCAAAACCCCGGGCCTCGTACATGCTAGGCAAATGTTCTACCACTGGGCTACATCCCCAACTCCCCCTTTTATTTTTTTGATGGTACTGTTTGCAGTGCCATCAATTTATCAGTCCAATTTATCATTCCTTCCTTCCTTCCTTCTTTTTTTGGGCCATTTTTCTCTTAAGGCTTTTGGTGTTTTGTCAAAAGACTATGCCTACCAAAAATCGTGAAGACTTAGGCCTGCGTTTTTGTAAGATATTTACATTTTTACTTTTACATTTGAGTCTATGACCCATTTCAAGTTATTATATGCAGTATCGAATAAGAGTTCACCTTCCTATTACAAATACTTTTTTTGGTTTGTTTTTTTTTCTTCTGGGGGAAATTATGAAAGGTGTGTCTCTCTTACGGTGTCTTTTAATTCTGACCTATGTTCAAAATCAGAAACAAAATTGCTGATAGAATAGTAAAATAAAATAGCTTGCTAGAAAATAGTCTTCCATCCTTTATCAAAGAGTTAAGTTTACTTTATTTAGCAATTGATTTCTATTTTAGCTTATCAACAACATAAATTTTAAAAAGAAAACTTAAGAGGCAATAATATTTATCCTCTAGGATGTAACAACTACATCTGAGTCATTTTTATTACTTGGAAATAAATTCCTTTGTCCTTTTAAACTAGAAAACACTAACTTTCCACAATCTCAGGCACACCAAATAACCACTGTATTCTCTGTGCCTATAGAGAGACTGCTATACACAGGTATTAAGTGAATCCAAGAATACCATTAAATTCTGTACCTTTTTTTTAGATCGAGGTCTGGGTTGTTCTTCATATTCTTCTCCAAAAACAGGTGGTAATAAAAATTCATTTTCCATATCAAGCTCTTCAGCAGCTAACAAATCAGAAAAACTCTTATTTTAAATGTAATAGCACAGGTTTACATTACACAAGGAAGCCAAAGAACTAACCACAGAATATAAACAAGCATTTGTATAAGGATAACCTAAGCCAGGCTGGGAAGTGCATCACATGCTTTAGCTGAAATGGCCTGTGAGTTCTCATAAGCCCTGTCCTGACTCCAAAAAATACCATCAACAAATATCAAAATGGAATTTTCATGGAAGTGTGCTATCAGAAAAATTGTTACAACCTGAAACTCAATTATAAGATCTTAAAGGTCACTGTGAAAATCTGTTTCAATCTTTTTCCCAACACATTTTTTTTTTTGGTAATGGGGATTGAACTCGGGTCCTTGCACTTGCAAGGCAGGCAGCAGCACCACTGAGCTAAATCCCCAGCCCCTGCAAATACATTTTACATTCTACTCAAGTGCTCAATAGCCACTCGCAGGGTAAAAAATTATTTAAAAAGGTAACATTTTTTATGGACGATGTGAAAATACTTTTCCCCTTGAAAGTAAACTTAATTTTCAAAAATGCCCTAAGAAAAAATGCTATTAATACTTTAAATTTTATTTATTTATTGGGGGGAGGGTTACCGGGGATTGAACTCAGGCCCTTGCGCTTGCAGGGCAGGCGGCGGAACCACTGAGCTAAATCCCCGGCCCAATACTTTAAAATTAAAAAAAACCAAACTTTTTTTTTCTATTTTCAACTTTCCATAATGAATCACTTTCAGAAAGTTCTTTTTTTAAAAAACTCAAAGTAGCTCAATTATAGAGTACATTCCAGCACTGTAGAAAAAAAAAGAAAATGAAATAATTATGAACCCTACAGGCAAGTTAAGAATATTAAATAGTTAATGATCATAAGTACAATTATGATTCCATAATGTAATTCGATAATCATAAAGTCATATTTTGAGTACCTCTGGGAAAATCTATTTCAATATCCAAATCTGGTTCATACTGTACATCTGGCATGCTCGACTGGGTCTCTGGGTCAGTGTTTTTCATGAGATCTGAGCCAATTATGTCAGTTTCAATAATTACACCTGTAATCAATCCATAATTTCATTAGGAGGCAAAATAGAAAACCCCAACAAGATCTGCATTTAATCTGCCAAGTTAAGTCATTTAATTGAAAATGGAGTAAAAATAAATACTTATAATAATGTCATAATGGGAAAAGGCATACAGCTATCTTCAACGTACGTTACATGAACTTCATAATTAAGTACATTAAAACTTTTAATCCTATAAATTTTCACTGTCTTCAAAAGTTAATATGCTTTGATAGTGAAATAATTTCAATATGTACAGTATTTCTAAAAGCAATCTCTTGTCAGAAATAAACTGAGGGTAAATAATTGCAATTATCAAACATTCTCCTTGAATTTTTTTCAGGGGCTGGGTATCGGGGATCAAACTAAGGACCTTGTGCTTGCCAGAAGGGCGCAGCACTGCTGAGCTACAACACCAACCCTTCTCCTTGAATGCTGACCTAGAAGTTTCCCACATCATTCAATATATGCTTTTTTTCAAATAGCTTCTAGTGTCTCAATCAGTTGTTTAACTTTTTTGTTGTTGTTGAAACCACAAATCAATACCTACACTACAGGATGTGAGAGACGGAAAGATAAAGAGACAAATACACACAAACTGAAAACAAAGGTTTCACAAAACACCCTTTCTAAGAAGGATTTGCACTGACATTTCCCCCATCCATGTAATTAAAAAGTCACATGCCACTAAATTAATTGCATAACTCCTTAACACAGTGCTTCAGAAACACTACTACAATTATGAAATACTACAACTGAAAAACTACATGTTTTCAATGTCCTAGAGCACTGGTGGTGAACCTATGGCAAGTGTGCTGCAACAGGCTATTTATATCATTGAAAGCTCAAAAAGGATCACCATCACTGACCGGGCAAAAGAAGTTAAGCAGTTCATAGCTGAAACATTTTGGGTATCATCAGAGAGCTAAGAGTAGGAATAAATATTCTAAGAGACTTAGAATCATCCAAAACATATTCATGTAGAATCATCCATACCATGTAGCGAGTCACGTCCTAATAGGGGTTAGGATAAATTCTGGCTTAGATAATCCAAATTATTTTACTAATATAAGGAGTAAAACGAATTGGGTACAACTATTACAAAACAAAGATTTTGGATCATTCTAAAGTCTACTATAAATTAGTTTTGTGTCTGTGCTACTTTATTTTCAAGAAAAATTTTGAGGGCCAGGGATTTAGCTCAGTGGTACGGTGCTTGCCTCACAAGTACAAGGTCCTGAGTTCAATCCTTGGTACCAAAAGAAATTTTTTTGAGTTGATTTTACAAGTTAACCAAAGGGAGCATAGGCTGGGCTGGTAGTACCCAGTTAATAGTCCCAGATACTCAAGAGGCCAAGGAAAGAGGATCTGAGTCTAGGAGTTGGGAGACTAGCCTAGGGACAAAGCAAGATCCCACTTCAAACACACAAACAGATGCAGCATACAATTTCTTAGAGATCAGACCTGACATAAGAGGGCACTGGCAAGACGTAGAAGGGAGGAGCTCTTAATATAGTATACATTTCTGTTATGCTTCCCTTCACTGCCATATCAAGTTCAAGTACAATGATATGCCTTGAGAAGTACTGTAATAATATTTGTTAAAACATACATGTACACAACCAATGATAAACTTATTGACAAAGTCTAATACAGTGTAGCTCACTATTGATGTTAGATGCCTCTGTTTTCCCCTCATCTTCAACCATCATATCTGTCATTGAAAGCAACTCTGTATCAAGAGGATCTGAAGAAACTTTGCTTTTTAAATCTTCAATCACCGCAGGAATTTTCTCACTGCTTTCCAATGGAGCAGGCAGAAAAACAGGAACAGGTACCTAAATTAACCAAAGCATCGAGGGGTAGGTTTACAAATCATTAAAAAATATGTTTCCATATTTAAAATCACTTTGGCTGGACGTGGTGGCACATGCCGGTAATGCCAGCACTAAGGAGGCCAAGGCAGGAGGATCACTGCGAGTTCGAGGCCAGCCTGGGCTACAACACAGTGACTACATAGCAAGACCTTGTCTCAGCCCCCACCCCCAATCATTCTGATACATGACTTACTTTACAATGTTATATTGAGAAAAAGCTTTGTACACAACAAACCAAACTAAGATGGCTACTGTGACAAGAAAAACCCAAAATATAAACAGCTATTATTTGAAATACAAATTAAAGGAATATAATTTTTGAGGTATTTCCATCCATCCCCTAAAGGACAACAGTAGCCAAACTCAGATACAGTGATTTAAGTATAACAAGAAATTTGAGATGAAATGTAATAATGTAATGTCATTTTAAATCAAACTATTCTATTTCAACTCCAAATCTGTCTTCACAAACGTGTTTTTCAAAAATAAAACACAATGCACAGAGCACACTGAGACATCTGCTACACTTCATTCCCAATAGATGAACACACACCCAATTAAATACAAAGCATGATCACAACAACAGGGATTCAACCAAATTTAATTGTGGACAAGATAGTCTTACCAGTTTCAGTGAGCTAGTTATAGAAACTACATTGTTTTCACACCTGTGCCTGATAAATCTCAAAATGAAAAAAGAAATTAAAAGCCTGACTTACTGGAACAGGAACAGTAGTAGGAACAGGAATATTCTGACTGTACATGTGCATTGGTACTGGGATATACACTGGCACAGGAATAGGCACTGGAACATATTCTGTCTTCCAATTATCATCTATAAACACGACACATGGTAAGAAACAATGTTAACTAGCACTTACATATAGCTGCTCAATTTTGAAATAATTTGATAAAGAAGCATTTAACTACCTCAGTACCCATTTAAAAGAAAATTCCTAGTTTGTTAACATTAGATAACTTCAAAACAACAAAACAAAGTACCAGCTGTTCTAACTTAGCACAAACAGAATTTAGGCTTTTTATAAAATTAAGAAATTTCCTTTAAAATACAATGTAGTTCCAGACACCCTACCAGACTGCCCTTACTCCCCCTCAAGGTTTTTAAATCAACTGAACTAGAGCTAACATTGTCAATATGACAGAAATACATATTTGGGTTACTTCACTTCCGTCTGACAGGAAAGAAACAGATTATCATTGTAGACCATAAAGAGACAATTTTCTCAGAGGAACACCATAAACACCGGGTCTCAGAAAAACTGATCACAAATGATTTTAGATGATATACTGTATACTCAAGGTAACAACCAAATCAGGTAAGCAAAAATTAAAAGAAAACAACAAACTAACCTAACAAATCTATTCTGTACTTTATTACTCAAGAAAAGCATTCAGTGATAAGCATAGTGAAAACCAAAATTTCCTAAGTTACCTGTCTGACAAGATTTGGTCTGCATGTGAGGTTTACAGTAGGTAGCTTTTGTCATTGTTAGAGGTTTGCAAAGAACTGCTTTGTTCTTCATCTCTTTGTTGGGTGTTGGAGAAGGGGGTGGTGCTGAACCCTGTAAGAAAGAAAGAGAAACATTTCACTCTTGCCTGCAGTTTTCATTACTTTCTAGCATTAATGAGCACCTGTTTTCTAAGATCTATGGAAGGAACATACAAAAGTGAAAGAGTAAAACAAACTATGTTGTTATTAGCTTCAGTACAGTGTTAATCTGGGACAAACAATGGGAATATGCTAATCACTGACAAAGTAGTAAAATGAATTTATTCTATAGTTGTTGTTGCCTTCAAGAGAGTTAGCATCGGTACATTATTTTTAAAAAAATAAAAAGACAATTGTCTTTTAAGTACAAAATCAAGGCTATAAACTGAAACTTGGCTTTTAAATTTATTTAAAGAAAAGTTATTGCAGTTATTATACCTTATATTCTAGCTCCCTCTACTGGATAAGCATCTTAAAATACGAAACTAAATTTGAAAGGATAAACAATTAAAAGAATTATCAAAGATATTACCAGCCAAGATACCCCAGCAACTGCCATTTTAGAAACCTACATCAATTAAAATATAGCTAACATTGTCAATATGACACAAATACATATTTGATTTCACAGATAATCTAATCTCTATTTTACACTAGGTTCACTATTGTGTTAAATGCACTGCAGACAAATCAAATCTTCAAATAAATAAAATCTGAAGTGAGATAAAGATCTGACCATAAAAGGCTAAAAGTAAAGTACTCTCGATATCACCTACTGATAAGAGAAAACCACTACCAAACCAGTGCTGTAAGGAGGAATGCAGTTAAAAATTTGTATTAACTGCTCAATACATAAACTTATTTAAAGACAGTTTAATATTCCTTAAAACTGTATGGAGTATTTCTTTATAATAGGACAGTATTTCAATTTCACAGCATCTTTGTTTCACGCACTCTGCTGAGACTATCAACTCTTAATTGTAACACATATAGTCCAGACACAATATTCCCATACTGTACAGCACCATGGCACATACACACTATAATCATATACAGTAAACAATATTGGAAACATACTGTACATTGTATAATAATGCGAAGTAAACACAATATTGTATTATTGTATAGTAATGAAAATAAAGTTCTAGAAAAATATATTAGGCAAAAATTAAGCATTTAAAGTTTTGTAACGACACTAAAATGTTACTGTGGGTGAAGCTCCAAGATCTATGATGAGACAATGCCATGGCATGACCCATTAAAACTAAAGAAGTGAAACTAGGTTTTGTGGCTTGTTGGTAGCGTTTTCTCTAACACCTGGCTCCAAAATGTGTCAGCTTTGCCTCAAATCTTTTAAACATTTTTATATAAGGGATATACACTGGGATGCCTAAATCTGAGGCTGTGCTGAAGCACAGGGTCACATTTTTCAATGTTGTTAACAATTTTTCCCCGAAACAGAATTCTAGCTCAAGAATATCTTCATAAAAGGTCTAAAAGAGCAGGGGAATTGGGAGGGGTAGGGGAAGGGAAAAAAGGGAAAGGAAAAAATATGAGAAGAGGAAATAAAATGGAAACAAGGTCTTTGCAAATAGGGAAGGGTGGAGGGGGTGAAGGGAGAGCAAGGGAAGGGAAAAAAAAAAAGAACGAAGAGACTCATGTATTGGTACAAGATCTCAATGATGTATGTATATGTATTTTATACCAAAAATGTACCAATAAACTTAATGGGGAAAAATTTAAAAAAAAATACATAAAAATAAAGTTCTCTAAAAAAAAAAGAATATCTTCATGCTGCCAAAGCCTTCACTCATTCACTGTGCAATGTGCATTGTTTTTAAAACTGTTCTTTACATTTTCTGTAGTATCTTTAAAGCCTTTGAAAATTTTCAGTCTGCATAAACATTTCACCAACAATTAATTAATAGCAAACTGCCTGATGATGTCTCAGGCTGTCTCAATATCATCGATAAGTTGTGTAGAGTAAGTGACATCCAGTTGACCATCAGGTTATTTCCTTGTTAGCATCATGTGTGTACCTTGATTAAGGGGTTAGATGAGACACATTGTATTTGAGGGCATGAAAAGAACTACAGGGATGGACATTTTTGAGCTCCTCAGAGCAATAACAAAGCTTTGAAGGCAAAGTTTTCAGTGTTCACATTCTAAAATAAAATGGCTATGGAACTTATTTGAGACACTATCAATGCTTTTTCATCCCACCTCCAACAAAATGACATACAGCTCAGGTTTTTCTCTTTAAGTATCCATGCATAATGAGCTCTGTAAATCATTAGGGGTTAGCATATAAAGCTGTTCTTGGGATGAGTATATAATGCAAAGGCTGCAAAAACTATGATTTAAAACTAGGGGATTTGGGCCAGGGATTTAGCTCAGTGGTTCCACAGCCTGCCCCACAGGCCAAGTAGGCGCAAAGTCAAGTTCCATCCCTGGTAATAAATAAATAAACAAACAAACTAGGGTATTTGAGAACTATCTGCAGGTTTGTTTGCCAACAACCTTGTAAAATAAGCATGTGTCATTAACATTGAAAACCAGTTCTTCCAATACCCTTTTCTTGTACAACATTTGTATTTCCTTAGAGTCCTAATCTGAACAACCTACCTCCTTACCTCCACTTAACTTTTTTTGTTTGTTTCGTTTGGTTTTTTGAGACAGGGTTTGGCTGTGTAGTTTAGACTGCCCTTAAACTCACTGTGTAGCCCAGGCTGGCCTTGAACTTGCAGCAATCCTCCCGTGAGTAATTCTGAAAGCCTGAGTTATCGCCTTTTTTTCTTTTTTTCCTGTTGCAGTAGCTACCTTTGATCTGTATGAAGAGCTTTTCTGCCGCCCAAGTACCTTTCCTGGTCTGTGTTATACCTTTGTTGACATGGACTGGCCCTGAGCACAACTTTCCGTGATCTTCAATAAATGCAGCTGCTTACTACTTACTACTGGGTATATGTCCTTGACAATTCTTTCCTCATTATACACAAGAGCCTGGACTACTACTGACCCATTCAACTGTAACAAAAGTGCCATAAATATTGATTTAGTATTACAAATATATTTAGGTTAAGTAGATAAATTCACAAATACAGAATTCATGTATAATAAAGATTGACTGTACTTTAAATTTGTTAATTTTTTTCTTTTCCTTTTTGGTAGTCCTAGAGGCTTAAACCCAAGCCTAGTACATGCTAGGCAAGCACACTATGACTGAGTTAGAGTTATAATCACAGTCTCTTCTGTGTTTTTCCTGAAGGTCTGGAATGGCACTATAAAAGTCCTGTATTTAGCTAACAGCTCACTAGTTACAAATAACATATACAGCCGAGGAGGTTAGCACTAGGACGAGCTTCTACTCTGTTATCCTAGACTCAGTAACAGGAAAGTCCAGAATTATAAATATCCTGAGATTGCTCAGTGTTGTAACCCTTGCCATTCTGAAAATATTACCTCACATCTACTAATTATGCCACTTGTTGGAAACCTATACTTGACTCTAATCTTTCAGTTTCAGAATGTTTTTACTTTTCTTCTACTTAACAGGTAGGATCTATAGCTATTTATACTGATATTGAAGAAGAATCCACACTAATGAAAATTACAATGACAAAAGTTACCATGTGTTAATACTTGCTATTTGCCAGGAACTATGTAAAGCACCAAATCTTATTCCATCCTCCTAACATTATAAGAGGTAGGTCTTTTTACCTCCTCCCATTTACAGAGGAAGAAGCTGAGACTACAAAGTTCTATAATCTGGTAAAGATCACATATCTTAGAATTATGAAGTCAGAATTCAAACAGATTTGTCTGATGCCAAAGTCTATGTTATAAACTACCATACAGAGTGCCTCTACGTTATGTGTTAGTACTTACTATGGTGACAAACCTGAGATAAGTATTTTCCTGATTTTACAAAGAAAACTCACAAAATAATGAAATATCTTGCTCAAAATTATCCAGCTAAGCTCTCATCTTCTAAAGTTTATAGATTGAGAGTTAAGAGATTCCAAAAACTTACAAAGAAAAGATGGAAGAGGGCTTTGTAGGACAAAAGCAATAGTAATAATGCATCCTGACATTCCTTGCCAAGTAATAATGCTACTTCATCACTGTCAGTTACATAATATGGTTGAAATGCTATGGAAAGACAGTAATATGGTACTGAGAGAAGTTTCTTGAAACCTTGGTCAAAGCCATATACCTTTGTTTTATTTTTTCTCTTCTCCTTTAAATTGTGGGTGTCAGTTATCTTTTCCCAGAGACCAGGATAAAAGGAGAATGCAAACTCCTTGAGAACAAACCTTTATGTATCTTTTTGTTGTTGTTATTTTGTTTGTTTTTTGAGACAGGGTCTCACTATGTGATTCAGGCTGGCCTTGAACTCACTATGTAGCCCAGGCTGGCTTCAAACTCAGAGATCCTCCTGCCTCTGCCTCCCGAGTGCTGGGATTACAGGCGTGCGCCACCACACCCGGCTTACCTTTGTGTTTCTTGCCCACTGCTGAGTCCCAGAGTCTGTTGAACAAATGAAATATCAAGCACAAAATGGGCTGAAATAAAAGAAATTTACCTTTCCAGCTTCCCCTCTGCCTCCTCAGTAGACAGCTGCCCATACCCACTTATACACACATTTTACTCACTTGATAAATTAGCATGTTGCTGTGTTTCTTAGACCTCCTTGGATGGAAGAATGTTGTTCTAGCATTCATTCCCAGTGAATGATATAAATGACTGAAAAGCACACCAATGAGATAGTTTCTAGCCAGGAGTGGTAATGAACAACTGTAATACAGCACCTGGAATGTTACCAGGTTTGGGGGTGCTGGAGTCTCCTTCTGGAGGTGGTTTTTAGGTTCTTTCTGTCCTAAGCAAAGAACTGGTCAAGACAAGTGCAAAAGGTAGCAAGGTTTCACGTTTATTAAAGGTAGGAAAAAGACATGCTCTGCAGAGCAAGTCTGAGCCAAGTAGCAGTAGGAGAAGTGCATTCTCCAGGATAAGAGCAGATAGATCACTGTGTAGACAGAACACAGTGGCCAAAGCCATAGACCTTTGTAACAAGGCTGGGAAGTTGCCTTACTGTGCTCCTTTATTGGCTGGACAAAGGTAACAAAATAGGGAACAACCATCTTTATATTCTTCAGTGTGGATGAAAGTGTCTGGTATTAAAATCTGGTAATTCAACAGAATATGTTGCTACTTTGAAACTAAAAATTTTATTTCCACAAGGGAGAACAAATATGGGAAAGGGAAAAAGAACTCTTTTCTAGGATTATGTCCAATTATTAACATCAAAAACAAGCACTGAACAGAATAAATGTATAACACGATTTTTCACCCAGTCTTCTGTTAGTATCCTTGAGGACTGATTTTGAGGTGCCCAAGATACCAAAATATGCACATGCTCAAATCTCTTACATAAAATGGTATGGTATTTATGGAGAACTAGAACACATCCTCCCTTATATTTTACCTCATCTCTAGATGACTTATAATACTTACTACAGTATAACTGCTATGTAAATAGTCTGTTATACTTTCTTTCAGGGAATAATAACAAGCAAAAAGAAGCCAAAAGATTTCTATATATGTTCAATGTAACATGTTCACAACGATCATAGGTCTAACTGCATGATACAAAATACCAAGCCAAAAAACCCCAAAAAACCCCAAATACCAGGCAAACAATGCAGGAGTGCTGGGGAGACTAAGGATATGTGAAATAACAGGAAGTTAAGGCATGGAACAACATTAGTTCATGCATGTTTGAGTGTGACAATTTCAGGTTTGTTTTTCAGAACTTTCTGGAAAATTCTTTTCCAGTATTTTCAATCCTAGTTTGGTTGAATCTTCAAATGGGGAACTCAAAGATACAGAGGGTCAACTTATATCAGTGACCCACATCTTAGGTTACTTATTAATATTAAATGAAGAACTTTTCTAAAATAAGAATTTCTGGGTTGGAGCCAAATCACTGGAAGATTCTGAAAACTTGTCAGCTGATTGTTGCTGAAGCTAGGAGCTAAGAACTATCTATTGTTTCTTACCACAAGAAGAACTGACCCAGAGACTTAGTGTGATGCTAATAAATGACCCTGAAGCGTTTCCTTCAGTTAAGCACGCTAGAAATCCCAGTGAAAAATACCATCCGGCAATTCCGATACAGACAGCATACAGAAGGCAGGCAGGACTTCACTGATCTTTCAAGGTGTGATAAATGCACTGCTTCCATCTTTAGTAGTCATTACAAATAAATGGCCACTTCCAACCTACAAAGTCTTAAAATGCTAACATAAAAGCACAATTTGAAGCATTACACCAAAAGAAAAAAAGATAGGAAAAAGGATACACTGTGTATTACTCAAATTGAAAACCTCATAGATCCTTGGAACCAAAATAGATCTTCAGATCTCTATTTGAGAAATAATGGGGCCAGTCTTTCAGCCTCATTTACATTATTCCAGCAAAGATCTCCTTCAAGCATGACCCTAATGTGTAACTCTGCCAAATATGCTGTGCTTTACACATTACTAGCCTACTTCTCAGGCTTATCTTCCTGGCAATCTACTCAACTGTTTACAATTAGTTACATTCTTTAGGAACAGATAGTCAACATATTATTGCTACTGTCTTAAAGATGTATCTATTATAGAAACTTCAAATACCATTTCTCTGCAATGTGAGAAGGATAATTAATCCACTTTATATATCTTAGCACGTCTCTCTAGTATTAATAATCCAGCTGAATGCTTAAACTGTCACAAAAAAAGTAAAAATTTTTTTTATTATTATTATCAGACTAAACTGGCCTAATTATTCTTACCCCCAAAGTATAAAATCACAACTTAGCAATTTACTTAATACTTACTGTCATTTTGGTTCGGGACGTCTGACAGCCCTGATCTAAAAAAACAAATTTAAAGACAAATATCATTTTCTTCAGAATTTTCTAAATCCTTACTTCTCATCAAATTTGACTGATTTTTAATGACGTCATTGAAGAAAATATTTTATACTATTTTAGAATACAAAGAATCACAAATTTGAATAGAAAGTATAAAAACAGAGTATTAACTCTTTTCTCATTTTTCCCCTCCAGACAAACATTGCTTTGGGGAAATACTATGTTCTTGGATTTATCTCTTAAAACAAAAAGTCACAGCTTCTAAAGACTTCATTATTCAAACAAGCCAACCCCAAGAATTTTTAATTTGCTAAATATGGTTTTCATTCAAAATTACACGTTACATAGTAAGTAGATGATTACTTTTTAAATTTTTTGTTGTAATACTCTTTAGCTTCTCTCTAGCCCAAATGTACCCTGTTTTTTTGATTAGCATTAAATTTTTTAAAGGAATAAAATAAAATACAATGCATCTACAGAAACATCATATGGAAAACTTTGACACAGAAAAACTATGGAATTTAAGTTGGTATTAAACTATCTTCAAAACTAACTATGCATTATCAGTTCTTTGGATTCAAAGCTAAGAAAGTAAAGATTGATAAATAGCATTTTCAAGTTGCCACCTAAATCATTACATACCATAATGTAAGTTTTCGGGTCCTTTTTGAGTTGTCATGTTGGGCTCATTCTGCTGACAGTAGAAACGTAACAAGCAGTGTTGATCACAGAAATGTTTCATCTCCCCACGCCACTGTACTCGCTCTTTAAGAGTGCCTTGTGACTTACAACAATCACATCTTGCAGCCTTAACAAAAAAGGGAAGGTTTTCAGGCATTTAAAATCAAATTTAAAATATCACACATGTACAAGTGTTTTTAAAGATTTCTAAAAGTTTAGTAGTGATAATGGAAAAATGTGATAAGATAATGCTAATAAAATAATGAGTCATACAGAAATAGTAAAATTAGTAACAAAGAAGAATAAATCAGAACAATTTTTCTGACAAAGTATATTTGCCAGAAGTCAAAAGCTAGTGTTATAAAGGTAGGATAATGAAATGAACACTGGTAAACCACACTGATAGAACTGACATCATTTCTAAGTAATTTTGAGGGCCCTAACAACACACTGACAGAAGTCTCCTACACCATTGCCCTAAAATTTTCTGACTACTGAACACATTTCCTAGTTTACTGGACAAGACCAGAGTAACTTTAGCCCTTTTTTTTTTTTTTTGGTACCAGGGATCGAACTCGGGTACCTGCAATTGCGCAGGAGGCGGCAAAACCACTGAACTAAATCCCCGGCCCCAAGACCAGAGTAATTTTAAAGCAACCTCTTATGGGAAATTTAGAAGTGTTATCTTGAAGTATTCTAGTTTTTAAAAGTTTCATATAAATTTTAAAAACTTTAATAAATCTTTTTTCTGTAATAAAGATGAATCCAGAACATGCCAGACAAACCCTCTATCCCTGAGCTATACACTCAGACCTTTTCTAAAAATTGTGTTTTGAGGCCAAGTCTCACTAAGTTTCCCCAATGGCCTTAAATTTTGCATTTTCACGCCTTAGTGTTTTACAAGTAGGTAGGGTCACAGATGTGTACCATGACTGTCCTAATTTGATTGTAATAAACAAGAACTTCAAATTCATGTTTTAAAACAGCCAATGTATGGCCAGGGACTGAGCTCAGTGGTTCTGCGCCTGCCCCACAAGCGCAAGGACCTGAGTTCCATTCCCATCACCAAAAAAAGAAAACCCAGAGTACAACTACTTCAAACAACAATTGTCTTCTTTTTTGGTACTGGGAATGGAACTCAGGGGCTCAGCCTTGGCAGGTGCTGCTGAACTACACCTCCTCCACTAAAACAACAATATCCTAAGACATTCAATTTGACCTACATTTACATAATAAAACAGCCCCAACTGTTCTATAATTCAGCATGAAAAAACCCCTAAAATTCATATACAGAATTATATATTACAAGTTTTATTCTAGAGACAGAACTTTAATTTTTTAAAAGATCCCATTTTCCTTAGATTTTGCCCCATCTTTATTATTTAACATCTTAATAAATACATTATAAGATGTAACTAATTTCAAATATAGTTATTATAATTAAGTTTGTGATCTAGAAATAAATGACTATACTTTTAAAAACTAGTATTTGGAGCCAGGTGTGATGGCACATAATCCCAGCACTAAGGAGGCTGAGGCAGGACTGCTGTGACTTCAAGGCCATAGTGAGTTCAAGGCAGCCTGAACAATATAGCGGTGAGACTCTGTTCTCCAGAACAACCCCCAAAATTAATAAATGCATAAACAAACAAAGTAAAGGGATCTATGGCTTAACAGCTTAGAAATTTTGATAAACCAACAACTACTTTAGAGTTCACAGTAATTTTCGTTGTGGTTTTTTCATGATTTACTCTAAATAATCCCAAATAATATAAGAGTTTTATAGTATGGATTTTGAAATCTCTCACTTTATGTCTCGCATGAAATTCATGAATAACACCACGTCAAAATGTACCTCAGCAGAAGAGCGCTTGCCTAAGATGCATGAGGCCTTGGCTTTGATCCTCTGCCTCACAAACACAGACTATAAGGTGCTGGTAAACACACCCTCTAGGACTAACAAAGGCAAAGGTCAGGTCGCAGGGGCCTGCCCTGTATTTCTTTTGCTAAATGAAGATGTGTAGAAAACACTGATGATGATTCACTAATGCCAGTATCACATCTCTTATCCAAGAACTTGTGAATCCAAATTTATTCAGCGGGTAGCAATGTCTAGTAATCTTAGTAACAGTAGCACTTAATACCAAGACAAATCATACTTTCCTCAATAATAAAGCTCTCAAAAGCCAAAGACATTGGCGTAGGAAAAGATTTTATGAACAAAACCTCAGTTACCCATGAACTAGCACAAACAATCATCTCTTCTTACTAAAAATCTTCTGCACAGCAAGAGAAACCACCAGCAGTGTGAAGAGACAACTCACAATGTGGGAAAAAATCTTCACCTGCTCTTCCTCAGACAAAGGTCTACTATCTCGAATCTATAAAGAACTTTAAAGATCAGACCTCCCAAATTTAAAGACCCAATCCAAAAATGGGCATCTGAAGTGAACAGACATTTCTCAGACAAAGAAGTAGAAATAGCAAATAAACACAGGAAAAAATGCTCAACATCACTGGTCATTCGAGAGATGCAAATGAAAACAACGCTGAGATTCCACTTCACTCCAGAAAGAATGGCTGCTATCATGAAATCAACCAATAACAAATGCGGGCAGGGGTGTGGGGAAAGAGGAACCCTGCTCCACTGCTAGTGGGAGTGTAGACTGGTGCAAGCACTGTGGAAATCAGTATGGAGATACCTCAAAGAACTAGGACTGGAAGTCCCATTTGACCCAGCTATTCCCCAGCTGGGTATCTTCCCCAAAGAATTAAAAGAATCATACCACAGTGATATATGTGCACCCATGTTTATAGCAGCACAATCTGTAATAGCTAAAACTTGGAAACAGCCCAAATGCCCTTCAACTAGAGCCTGGATAAAGAAAATGTGGTTTTTTTTAATAAAATGGAGTACTACTCAGCCATAAAAAATGAGAAATTAGAAACATTTATTGCTAAATGGATGCACGTTGAGGCGATACTCTTAAGTGAAATCAACAGGACACACATGTGTAAATACTGAATAGTTTCTCCAGTGTGAGAAACAAAGTGTAAATAAGGATCAAAATGTATAATAGATAATGTGAAATAGGAAGAAAAGGGGCAAAGGGGAAAGGGAAGTGGGAGGGGTAGGGGTAGGGGAAAGGAAAGAAGGGAATGGAATTAATATGAGAAAATGAAAAAAAAAGCAAAGTCTTTGTAAATAGGGAGGGATGGAGGGGTTGAAGGGAGGGCAGTGGAAGGGGGAAAACAGAAGAACCAAGACATTATGTAAAGGTACAAATTTCCAATGATGAATGTCATTATATTGTACACCTAAAATGTACCAATAAAAGGATATACAAAGGAAAAAAAATACTGACTTTAAACATAATTAGGTAAATGAAAGTAGAAGCCAGGCATGGTAGTACACACCTGTAATCCTAAGCACTCTGGGAGGCTGAGGCAGGAGGATCACAAGTTGTAGCTCCACCTTGACAACTTAGCAAGACCCTGTCACAAAATTTTAAAAAGGGCTGGGGATGTAGCTCAGTGTGTAGGCCCTAAAGTCACTCCCTAGTACCAGAAAGACAGATGGATGGAGGACGGACAGACAGACAGAAAGAAAGGAAGAAAGGAGAAAGAGAAAGAAAAAAAGGAAAGGAAACAAAAGAAAAGAAGGAATTAATTTTGTCCTTTTATCTTCTGAAATGCTGTTTCACTGAAATTTCATCGCTGAACATCACATAAATGAAAATATTAGAAATAATTATTCTTTAAAATAAGTAGCAAAGGATTAGGAGTGTTATTCAGTGGTACTCCATGTGATTAATCTGCATAGGGCCCTGAGTTTGATTGTAAAAAACACAAAAAATAAGTATTAAAATGGAACAAATGACAATATGTATAATAATATAGTCTTTGGCCAAAGACCATATCTTTGTTTCCCAAAACAGAACAAAAAAACCAACAGATTTCTCTATTTTCATAATGAATAATATAAAAAAGGCCAGAGAAATACATTCAGCGTGTGCTGTGAACAAAAATACTGACAAGAAATCAGTATTACATCTTATCGTTTGTCTCAAACAGTAAGGTAAATAATGAAAAGGTGCAAAAATAAAATGAGGGGTGCAGCAAGGTGATATGCATAGATTGTCCCACCACCACAGAAAAATCAACCAAATAAAATGAAGAAAAACTAACTAAATAAAACTTTTTGTGCCGGAGATTTAGCTCAATGATCCCACTGCCTGCCTTGAAAGCACAAGGTCCTGAGTTTGATCCCAGAGTAGAAAGCTTACCTAGCATTTACAAGGGCCTGGGTTTGATTCCCAATATTGCTAAATAAATAAATCCTCCTTAAAAGGAGAAGGTTATATTTATGTGTGCTGAACTAAAATTAAGTTTTGTTTTTTCTGAGATGGGGTCTCACTATGCAGTTTAGGCTGGCTTTGAACACACTATGTAGCCCAGGCTGGCCTCGAACTCTCAGCAATCCTCCTGCCTCGGCCTCCTGAGTACTGGGATTATAGGCATACACCACCACGTCTGGCTTAAAATCAAGCATTTAAAACTATCAGTTGCATTTTCTGAGTCACTTCTCTCAACAAAACTACTGTCTATAATACAATGAAACACTCATTTAGACTAATGAATCCATGCGAAGGCATATTAGTATGCTCGTGCTCTGTGTATTCTGGAATTTGAAAATGTATTCAGAAACAAAAGTACAATAATGAAGGTGCTTTTTTAAAAAATGCTCCCAAACTCTTAACCTCCATTATTTTACGTACCTCTGCCACGTAGGGAAGTTATCTCCCTGTTTTTATTTCCCAAATACAAATTAGAATTTTGAGTTGTAGATGCAAAAATCACACCAAGAATTCCTACAATTCTCCTCACAATATCATCTGAATACCTTCAAAATGTGATCTAAACAGTGTTTTACTGACTGCTTCTAAAGCAGTCTCCTGAAATTGGGAAGTCACATCTATCTTCACATGCTTCAGAACTGTACCCTAAATTAGCCCTTAGCACTGAGATAGTTTCCCCTATTATCAATACAGGAATTCATAGTATTATCCTGTTTGATATGTAACTATCCGAAGTCTAAATCTACACTCATTTTACTTACATTAAAAAAAAAATAAGACAACAGGCCAAAGGGGATCTACTCAGGGTTTGGAGGAGCAGTCTGCGCTAAGACATGCACTCTCTTCACTCTTTCAAATCACATGGTTTGGTCCCTTGTCTCTTTTCAAGATGGGTCTCCAAAAATTCATGATTAGGGAAGCAAAAAAAAAAACAAAAAAAGTTTTAAAAACATATCCATTACGCAAAATAACCACTATTCAACAAAGATAATGGAGTCATCAAAAATATTTCTATTTAGTGAAATAAAGACAGAACAAATGATGGTGAAATAACCCATTACATTAAACTGTATCCCTAAGTTACAGGTATAGCCTAAGGTAACGTCTAAGCTATAGAGAAAAAAACAGTGAAAATTCTACTTCAAGGTATAGAGAACCAAACTGCAAAACACTTATGAACAGTGTGATCTGGGCTTAGGCTTCAACTGTGTACATTTTAAAAATAAACAAGTTAGATACTTATTATGCTACTTGTTATGAAGTTTTTTAAAAAAAAGATTCCTCAAAGTAGCTGCTGTAATCAAAATTTGGAGTAACTTGCCTTGTAGTACCAATCCTGAAATTTTTTGCAGCAGTCTTCACTGCAGAAATCTCTCACAACACCATCAAGTTCTTTAGTTGCTCCCTTCTTACAGAGCTGAGAACAATAGTTGCACGTAACACATCTTAATCCTAAACGTCTTGCAAAATCTTGTTTATACAATAGTTTGCAACCTGAAAAATACAAGGTTTAAATATTAAACAAAAAAATGTTTTTTGAGCTAAGACAACTTGTAAGTCTAATAGATTATTAGTTTTAGAAAGTATCCAATATATTCACATAAAAAAATCCTCTTTCTCTCCTGATCAAAATTCTACAATCTTCAGCAGTCAACACCAACCTATAAAAACTGATACAGAATATGGATATAAGAAAATACCTTATCATATATGTGTGTCTGAAGAATCAATGCTTTAAAAGACAGTAAAATCTAGTAATGTCTCAACTGTGGTATTCCATTTACTGTTTAAATAAAAGTATATTAAGTATCAAAGTAAGCACACCACTAATAAGAATTTTAGAGAAATGAATAATGCCAACTGCTGAGAGGCTCTGAGTAAATTCACAGATATGTTCAGCTAAGTAAGCATTTTAGCCAAATTTTCTACTTACTTCTCTGTCACCCAATGTGGATCCTTTCTGGAAGTAAAACTGGTTTACTGACTTGTCCAAAGAAAATCCTTTGTTATCTATTCTCTTCATGAAGTATTTTTTTCCTACTATATTAGTGCATTATTTTAAGTGCTTTTTTACTTACCTAATGCAGTCCCCATAATGTCCCTATGAGGATTAAACAATTTTCCCTGCTTTCATTCATGTCACACCATATAAGCAGAATGACACTCTATTTAGATGTAACTACTGAAATTCTATCCATCTTTTAATAATGAACTCAAATTATACCTCTACCACTAATTCTGTCCTCATAACCTAGTTTTAAGTGATCCTTCCTACATGTAAACATGAAATGCAACTGTTCTTTAATTTAGCCATGATTTAATGTACTGTGTCATTCAAGTACTATATTATAACTTGTTACCTTTAACTATATCTAAAAGCTTTGTATTACAATTTTACCTTCATTAGTTTTAACTAGATTTTGATGCTATTTTTATGTTATTTCTGATAGGTTCCTGTAAAACATTAGGTGGAGTACGAGAAAGCAAAAAATATGTTATTTGTCAGGTAAAAATACATAACCTTTTAAGCTTTTTTATTATTCATCTAACTGTTTAAGACCCTCTAACTGAAAATGATGTTAAGTGTCAATTATCTATTTGCTGCTCTCTATGTTAGTAAAATCTAGACAGAAAGGTAAGTGGTTCAGATCACTGACACATAAACAATTACATCAATGCCTTTGGACTGACGAAATTAGTTTAAGACTATTTCTCTACAAAAACTCAAGTGTAAAACATAATTTAGAATTATTCTCTTCAACATTTTAGAATTTATTATTTTCATAATAGCTTTGTTCTCAACACTAAAACAATGTTTACCTTTCATTCCAGGTGAAATGCATGCATTTAATCCAAATAGGATTGTTTAATAAGCAGTACCTTTTTACATACAAAACATTATGCATGATAAGTATAAATGGAGGTGCCAGCCAAATGAATGGATAAATATTTTAATTTTGTTGTCATTTCCTACTGTCAGTATTTAGGATTTTCCAACTTTTTCTTTTCCCAAACTACCAGAAAATCCATAGAAAATGCAGATCCAGGGGGAAAAAAAGAAAGAAAAAGAAAAAGAAAAACTCTCATTGGAACATAAGTGAAGATAGCAGATAAGAAAGCTGAGAGCTCCGTGACTCAGGCCAAAGAAAAAACAGAACGTAAAAGCCAGCTCAGAGGAAGAATGTGACGCTGTGGAATGCTAACAATGACAAGAACCTCAAAACCATATGAGCTATAATTTTGGTTGCTAACTCTAGATGTAGATTTACAACTCGTGTCCATTTCTATAATCTGCTGTGTGGCAGCAGAACAGCCTGAAACATGAATGAGTAACAGGGAAATTCTTGAATTTCCTTCCTTATAACAGCACCTAGTGTTTTCAGGCATAACGCATTTATAACCTAAAATTTCCTACTATAACACTGTCACTATATGTGATTTTCTTTCTGGTATAGATTAAGTATTCCTTTTTCTGAAATACTTGGGACCAGAAGAGTTTCAGATTTTGGAATAGCATAGACTAATTTACTGACTAAACTTCTCTCATCTGAAAAATCCAAAATCAGAAACACTCCAAAATGTTGGCACTTAGAAATTTTGGATTTCAGATTTTCAGATTAGGGATGTTTAACCTAAACATTGAAAACTTTTGAAGGCAGGGAAAATGAAGCTAATGCGAAACGATTCTAACCCACTTGAAAAACCAACTTTTAGGCCACCACGTAAGTGTAGGTGGCATGGTATGATGAAACATTTATTTTCAAAACTTCCTTATCATGGAAAAAGTGTTTATCAAATTCTTAGAGATAAAACCTTTGAGGTTTAGAGGTCTACAAATACATACAAAATAACAAAGCATGTCAGTAGAAAACTGAACTCAATAGTTTTGGTCAGCTACATTAAAAATTGTGCAAGTATTCATATTTTTTAAATATTTTGGCAAAAAAACATTAAATATCAATAAAAATTATAAACACTGTATATACACTTGCCTTCACTACAGAAAGGTCTCTTAACGCCAGAGAAATTTACTGTTTCATGAAGAGTCTTCTCCTCTTGACAGTATTCGCAATATGTAACTATGCAATGCAGCTTCTTATAGTCATCTGAACAAGTTTTGCTGCAGAACTGATGCACTTTGTTCTAAACGCACAATGGGAACCTTGGTAAGTATATGACAACCACCTTAAAACAAGTTTAAGAAATAAACAAGCCACTTTTAAAGACAAATTACATAATTTACCTATTGAATGTCAGGATCATCAGGGATACTTTTCCTACAAGCCACAGACACCTAGTTTAACCAATTCTCTGCTAAGTTTTATAAACACAGTTCCACACAATTCAACAACCATTAACCACCCTAAAATTACTCACTGAAAGTATCACTAAAATAAGAAAGTAGTCTGGTGTTGCTAATAGAATTGGAGAAATGGCAAAGAAACAATGAAGATATGATGTGGGTAAATTACAGAAGGATGAGAATTATGATACTAATAACATTTTCAGTTAAAAATAGTATGTTGAGTAGAGGCAAACAGATCCAATCACATTCCTGTTACATCCTAATTCTGTAGTAACAGATCTATCACGGCTAGATATTAAATCTGGTGCTATCACATAGTATGATCAGAAACTTGAGACTGAGTGGGTTCCCTTAAAGGGAACATATTTAGTAACTGAGTTATTTCTTCTGGTCCCAAACCCACAATAGCCAGAGCTGCTTTTCAAATATTTAGCCAGGCAGTTACCAACAAGGTAAAACTTTCAAGGCAGCTCTTCTCCTCTGACGCTTAGGAAAGATACAGACTAAGTTTAAATCATTTGCCTAATACTTCTCAAAGATATGAAAATCAAAATAAGGTGAGAATATCTAGGAATCAACTCAGTAGTTAAGGCAATCATCAGCTGAAAGTTGCCCCAATAAGTATCTAACTTACATGAGAGAAAAAGGGCAACAAAGAAACCACAAAATTGCCATCCATGGAGTAAGAAGCAAGAGGAACCTGGAACTCTCGTTCTCATGAGGTTCAAGACAACCTCAACTCTTACACAGCATAATGGTATCTCTAACTTACAGCACTTAGCAACCACTTAGCAAAACACTAAGACTACAAAAGTTGGGTAACACTGACTCTCACATGTGGAAAGGACCTCATTTTCATCTAGTTTTATCAAATCCAGATTGTACAATCTACATTTCCTACATAACATTATTTTATATGCTTTCTAATAGATGGCCTTCCTTTCTTTCCTTTTTCATTCCTCCATCTTTAAGCTTTTATTCACTATTCTTGGGCCTTCAACTTTTTGCTGTCACGTAAAGAGAATATTAAGTCACTAAAAATCATCACTGAATGCTAACAACAGTCTCCAAAAAAAAGAAAAAGACTCATTTAAAAATGCTCTAGAGACAGTACCAAATAAAATAATAAATTAATAATAAAGTAAAAAACTTCCCAGGCATTAAGATAATGAAATTTCTGATTTCCAAGTATTTTAGAAATCATATGGTCCACTTCAGGGAAGCACTTTTTCATCTAGACCCAGCTACTCAGTGAGTTGCCAACAAGCACCAATAAAATTTTGTGCAGGAACAGTCTGTTGTTAGTTCTACATCTTGTACAACATTTTATCATCCCTCCATGCTCCACCTCCCATACAATTCTGCCTCTAAAAGAGTGAAAAGAAAGAATGACCAAAGATGAGCACTGCTCAAGAAAGCAATGGCAGTAGAGCTACCTTGTCTACCTATCCATCCACAACTGCCCCCTTATGGAAACAGAAGTACAATGCTCAGAGTCACTAAGAGCAAAAGGACATGGCAAAGTAATCTAGTCAGAGAGATAAGAAAGAGAAAATAAACTAAATATATTAGGATTCATAGCCCTCTACTCTTAATAAAACAAAATTATAAAATGTTAAATGACAATGTGGCTAACAAATTCTAATTTTTACAGATACTGAATGACACAAAGGTATTATAGTACACATATCTATGAGGACAGAGAAAAATGAAAAACAATGTAGTCACTTTAGCTATGTAGCTAAACAAAATGACATTTTGTACTCTACAGTGAATGTAATATATTACTGTGACTGTGACTTCAAGAATTTCTTGTCAACCTCAAAGGAAATAGATCCTGCTGATCTACTCTACCTAAAGTAAATAAGCCAATTTTAAGACCTTAAAAACTTACTCTTCTCTACTAAGAAATAGGCTTCCAGATGGTAAAACCAGTTTTTTAAAACTAGATTTTCATTTTAGCACTAGATAATACATATAACAAAATATGACTTGCCTCCCATTCCAGGATTTCTGGTTTTGAACAAAAGGAATTTTTGCAGTAGTTGCATTTCAACTGAATATCATTTGGTGCTACAAATGGACCATTTGGAGATGACTGCATGCTTAGAGCCTAAAATAAAGAACAAAATATACTGAGCTGACAGGTACTTTAGAATTTGTTTGTGACTGCTATAAAATTCCTACTATATACAGAAACGAATATGCATCTTTATGAATATTTTTTCAACACAAAAACTATACTTATGAATTTTGTCTCCAAATTATACTAATATAATTAGTTTTATAAAACTGAAATTTATTTTTGTTTTAATCAAGAAATTATATACCTAAAATAAGTATGGAAAAGAAAAAAATACAGTATAATTATGGTGTTTGTTCTCTTGAAAATGTAATCAAATAATACAGAGGTTAATTGCCAAACTCCTGAATCAGCAAATAAAACCCAAAAAGAAAACACAAAACCTAGGTCCTGCTGCTAACAACTTCCAAATATCTAACTAATGATTTATCTCACTGCATCACTGGCACAATTTTCATTCCAAGTTCATCAGTGAAAACAGCCTATCACTTTTAAAAATTAATCTTTTGTTCTTCAAGTTTAGGGGAAAAAGATTTACAAGCCAATATTCATACCAGGAATTTATTGTTAGTTTTATTACACTTTTTAAAAGTTAAAAATAATTTATAGAGTAAGACAGGAGCTAACTAAGCATATTTGGACCTTAAAAGGTTTTTTTTTAGTTCTTAATACAAATGGTGAGTACATGGGTATTTATTCTTTTGAACCACAGACACACATACATATATTACATATAATCTAAATTCATGTAATAGTTAATTAAATGATTTATTCAAGGTACAGTGAAGGAAGAAAGAAATCTATCATTTTTAAAATATCTATATACACTGTACAACACAACACTCGTGAAAAACTACAAATGCAGATTTAAGACATTTACATAAAAACAACATTATCCTTAGTTTCTAAAATATTAACCCTGATTAAAGCTAACTATTCTTTTTTCACAGTACTGGACTATGTTATAGTCTAAACATCTGTGTACCCCAGAATTCCTAAGTTGAACTCCTAACCCCCAAGGTGATGCTATTAAGAGAAAGGGCCTTTGGGCCACCCTTCTGATCTACTCAATGCCTTCATTAAAAAATAAAATACAATAAAAAGGTCTACTGGACCTTGTCTGCCCCTTCCCCCACGTTAGGAGAAGGCGCCGTGCATGAGGAAAGGGCTCATCACGGCACAACCTTCTCAAAGTCCCTATCCCGGACTTCCTTCCCAGCCTCCAAAACTACGAAGTATGAATTTCTGCTGTTTATAAGGTAAACCTGCCTGCTCTCAAGTATTTTGTGACAGCAGCTAAAACAGATGAAGATCTTATTTTACTTTTAAAATGAAAATGAAAAAAAATAAAGCTAATAAAGACAAAAAGTTCAAAATATATGACTTGCTTTAAAATTAAGAAAAACTTGTTGTCAGTTTGTCAACTTTGTTTCATATGCAGGCAGTGATGATGCTGCCTGCAGGCTTGTCTGGATGCACTCCTCAAAATCAAGAGCCTAAATTAAGCACTATTTCTTTAAAATATACAATGTAGACAGGGGCCTCATCAAATAAAAAGCACTACAAATTTCAATAATATGATAAGGTAGTTAGAACATTTTCAAATACCAGTTCATTACCAACAACATCAAAAAGGAATAAAGACAGTTTAGCATCTGGCAAGGAGTCTATCACTGACACTGTCCTTCTCTCTTCAAATTATCACTATTACTTAATTTCTAATTTAAGAAAATCCAACAAGGCAGAAACATTTACCAGTAAGAATGTATCAATGGTTGGCCATGATCTCAACTTCTAAAATAAAAATTTAGTCTTGAATGTGGTTTACAATCTAAATTCAGTGAAGATATAACTTAACAAAAACATTCACTTTCCTACATTCAAAACGACCTCAATTTAAATGCTAAGAACTGTTGTAATAACTATCATAACATATTTAAGAAACTATATTTTCAGTTTAAATAAATTAACATAAAGCACAGTACCTGGAACAAAGTAGAACTGTTGGATGAATTAACTCATGAAGCATGGCTTTATGCACACTTGGTTTGAATCTTTGGGCAATACCCTGAAATTTTCACACACAACAGGTAAACCTACTAGTACTACCTAACTAATGCTTGAATACCCTGTAAACTACTCCTTCCTAGTGGTCAACCAGGTTATCTTTGAACACTTTAGTAACACTATCTTCTGAGAGTGTTATCCACACTCCAACTTCGAAGAACTATGTAAGAAAAGTTCATTACATTTACTAAACTGAAAAATGTTTCCCTGCAATTAATCCTATATAAAATTAAAGCCTACTGTAAGTCTCATCCCCTCCTTACTGGCTCATTTCTAAGAGTACTTAACATCTTCAGGCTAAATATACTTCATTTATCATAAAGCAGAGTTCCTTTTCAGATTCACATACTATTCAAACCATCTAATAGGAAAATACTATATATCAAGCACTGAGTTCAACAATTTTAAAATTTATTTTCCCTCAAAATCTGTACCATAAAAACAATTCAAAAGTCAAACATATCTGTGCTAAAGAACTGGTGAAGTCAGGTCTACTGTGATTCATTCTAGAATTTCCACCCTCCAATGTGACCCTCCATTAAACTATGTAAAAAATTAACAGATCTGACAAAGATAAAGGATATTACACTGATTGTTTTCTACATGTATTTTAATGGCAGTGAGGGTTATACAAAATAAACAACAAACCTGAAATTTAGCCACACAACTGGAATTGCAAAAATTATACAGTTTTCCATCAGGCATTGTGGCTTGGTATTGAGGTAAAGAGTTTCGCTTACAAAAATGGCAAATAATTCCCAAACCTAGGAGAGAAAAGGTACATATCTGATTTCTTCATAAAGCAATAAAAGTTGTTTTGTAAAATCTTACAAGACTGTTGAGCTTTTTTTTTAATGGAACTTTCCATAGACCACTCTTTTATTATATGTACTTTAAATATTCAAGATACTTATACTTTTAAAAATATTGTTGCTGTGTGTGCACACCTGTAATCCCAGCACTCTGGGAGGGTGAAGTAGGAGGATCATACACAAGTTGGAGCACAACTTGGGCAACTTGGGAAAACCCTGTCTTTAAAAAAAAAAAAAGCCAGGCTGGGATGTAGCTTGAGTGAAGGTGGGTTCAGTCTCCAGTATTGTTAAAAGCCATCATAGGGGCCAGGGATTTAGCTCAGTGGTTCTGCCGCCTGCCTCCCAAGCGCAAGATCCCGAGTTCGATCTCTGATACCAAAAAAAAAAAGCTATCATAAAAGACAACTTTTAGTACTTTGTCTCTAAAACATGCATGGATATATCAAAAAATCTGTTTTAGGTAAACTTCTGGATGGAACAATTTTAGCTAAGAACATCAATAACTTAAAAATAAAAGCAGTCTTTAAAAAGCATAAAAACAACATCAGAGTAGTTGTTTCTGAAATAATTATGTTATTAAGATGTTTTTAACTGTCCAGGGGGCCGGGGATTTAGCTTAGTGGTTCTGCTGCCTGCCTTGCAAGCGCAAGATCCCAAGTTTGATCCCCGGTACCAAAACAAAGATTTTTTTAACTGTCCAAATACCTGAAACTTACTTTGTGATTTTGCATATTTTGTCTTGTGACTGTTCATGCAAGCAGTTGAACAATATGGTTCCATATATCCATTAGGACCTATACACTGAGTCATATCAAAAAACCTGCACTGTGTTCGGCAGCCAGTACAAGTTGTCAGTTTCCCATATTTCTAAAATTTGAAACACATAAAGATAATTAACAAAACCATAATTTATTTAGAAAAAACTCATTTTTTGCTTTGTAATCAGTGTATTAAGGAGACATTCATACATTTCAACAACTGCTTAAATTGTGATACCAAAGCGATTCATCATAATTTGCTGTACTATTACCATTAAATTAGTTACTTTAGGCAAAAGTCAAATGGGTTAAAGTAAGCCTGTAACATACTTAAGGAACACCTTCTTATATTAAACATGCAAATTAGCTTTCCATGTAGTCTCTTCACTTTACTTTCAAAGTTACCCAGCTCTGAAGTCACTACTCAAGGGCTTATCATGGTCCAAAGATAAGGGAAAAAGAATATAACCAGGACTGATCAACATAGCTTTATATATATTTTTATATATATATATATATTTCAAAAGATGGTACAACAGAAGGGAATGCAATCCTAGAAATGCAAGCCCTTAAGAAGCAGCATTATTATAATAAACCCCTTCTTCAGAAAGGTATCATTTCTATTACTGATACCACAGGCTAAATTATATTTTATGCCACCTTCAAGTAATAGTTGAGGAAACAGAATGCAGAGGCATCACAATGAGTCCCACTTAATACAAATAACTAGACAGACCAACACTTCTACAAATTGTTTCCTTTTTCTGATTGCCAGTTAAATAGTTTTAATCCACAGCTTAACAATGAAGGGTCATACACTAATGTCAACATATATACCTAACATTTCAGTCTAACCTTGTCTATGTATACAACTGCAATCAATTACAAGGTATGGCCTAACAGACACCAAGGTTAGGTACTTTTTACAGGCATTAAACTTCATCTTACACACTGAAGTCATCATACACACAGGGCAAGGTCAGAGCTTTTATATTTGTATTTATTCTTCATTTAATTTTCAAAACACTACTATAATTGAATATTGAAACAAAAACAAGTAGTGAGCAATGATTATAGTCCTTCGTGTGTTCATTACAGTACACAAAATGCCAGCAGTGAGTATTATTCACTGCCCCATTAAGAGGTTTGACCACCCCTGGGATGATGTTGTCATCCTCATAGGCTTCTCCATTATAATGGCGCTGTCTTTCCTGATTTGGATCTAAGTCCACCAGTTTTACCTGATCCATTTCATCCGTCTCTTCTACTTCCTTCTTCATGGGTAGGAGTTTTTCCAGCAAAGAGAGTTTATCAGGAGAGAAAAAGCCATTTTCAGGAAAGTTTACCTTAAATTCGATAATTCGACGACCCTTTTCATATGGTCTATGATCATTGGCATGCCTTCATTTAGCACACACTTGATGTCTCCATGCTTGACAATCTGACCTGGATGAGAGGGGATGACTATGGTTCAGTTGTCAAGAGTGGATATTGGCTTTTGGAAGCCACACAGTGCTTCAATCAGCTGTATATCCATACACATGAAAAGGTCTTCTCCTTGTTGAGTGAAAACAGCATGGTCTTTCTGATCTAACACAATGGTAATGCCTTCTGGCTCCTGTCCTGGTTCTTGGTCTCCTTCACCATGGAATGTTATCTTCTGGCCATCTTTCATGCCTTTGCCAATGTGAACTTCTAGAACCTTCTATCTTCCTTCCATTGCAGCTTTTTCATCTGTCTTTAGGACTGATGTGTTCTCCATGGCCCTGGCACTCCATACACAGACTGAATTTGCTGAACCATTCCAGGTCCTCTCTGATGAATTCTTATTTGCATTCCAGTACCTTGGCAGTTGAGACAGCACTCCACAGCTCCTTTCTTACCACCTCGGCCTTCACATTGGTCGCAAGTCACGTTCTTTTGCAGAGCCAGTTTCTTTGTTGTACCTCTATACAGATCTTCTAAGGCAACCGAGAGCTGATGTACCACATTTTTACCTCTCCTTTCTCTCTGCATCCTTCCTCCTCCTCCAAAAACATATCCATGGGGGAGCCAAACTCACCACCTGCTCCACCCTCCTTAATTGCCTGTTCTCCTCCTTTGTCATATAATTCCCTTTTCTTGGTATCAGAGAGAACTTCAGAAGCTTGAGAAATGTTTAAACTTTTCTCCTTCATTTGGATTCTTATCAGGGTGGTACTTCAAAGCCAGTTTCCTGTAAGCCTTTTTCAATTCTTCTTGGGTGGCACTGGGTATAATCCCCAAAACATCATAGCAAGTGATTTCTTTCACCATTTTCTACAGCCGGGTAAGCAAGCTGGGCCGGAGTGGGAGAAGCGGGAAAGAGCACGACGTAGCAGTGCATAGCTCAGGCTGAAAAAACTCATTTGTTATTACAACTTTTGACTCTGCAGAACAATTCTGTTAATCTCTAAAGAGTCAGGAACCTTCATCTATACACACATCTATATATATACAGTTGCAACAACTGCTAAATTAAGGTCAAATTAGGTCATCAGCTAATTCTTCAAAATTAGTGTTATTCTTTATTAACTGAGTTTAACAGAATCTCTATATACAGGTTAAGTAAAATCTGAAAACCTAGGAAAGGCAGTGCTGTTTCATTTACAGTGAGGACACACTTCTTTTACATGGAGCATGAAATGTAAGTCTTAATAATCAAAAATATTGCGAAGAAGGAATTTGAAGATTTAAAAAACTTCTTCCATTGAGCTGTTAAACAGCTCCAAGCATTTTTGGACTTGTTTTAAAAAATGGTTTACCAGGCCCCAGGAGTTTAGCTCAGTGGTTCCACCACCTGCCTCATAAGCACAAGGACCTGAGTTCAATCCCCAGTACCAAAAAAAAAAAAAAAAAAATGACTTCTGGTTATTGCCTGAAAGTTAGTATGTGATTAGTAGTTTATAATAAACTTTATCCTCCTGCAATGAGGTGAATATTTGCCAACAGGGAGGTACCTCAAAGAGATGAGATAGATTATGAAATTAACACCAAAAGTGATACTTCTAGGAAAAAAGCAGAATTGCTGAAATAGTCTTATAAAAACACAATTCAGAAGAACTGCTGTTTGTATTAAAAAATTAACTTCATAATCACAATTAGAAATCAACCATAAGAGATGTCTTTAAGTGCAACTTATATTTATCCCCTTTCTGAATAGTTACATAAGTCAGTCATATCTATCTTTCCACCTAATGTTTATGTCCTTTAACTCCACCTTCATGAACAAGAGGATCAGGTACAACATAAAAATGTAAGAAGAAACGAAGTGTTCCATGGATGAACAACATATGCCATAAACCAGTGGTACGGAAAACTAGTGATAGGGAACCTATGGCACTCATGGTGCAGCGGGCATGCAGAGCTCTTTGTCAGCACGAGAGCCAGTTTACCCCAGCAGCCGAGGAACTGGATAACATCTAAACTAAAAGTTCAATATTCAGGTTTACTGCAGGGCTGGCACTCTGCAATAAATAAGTGGGTTTTGGGTTCCAGTTTGGGCACCTGGTCTCTAAAAGGTTCACCATCACTGCCACAGATGATGATGAGTAGGCCAAAAATAAATACATGAAACAGACAAGACTACATGGAAAAATTCCACAGACACTATGAGATCTCACCAAGTAAATGTAGTTAAGTGTTAAAAACATAACAATGAGCACAAGGACCTGAGTTTGATCCCCGGTAGCCAAAAAAAAAAACAAAACAATGAATGGGGTAGCAATATAGCTCCGTTGTAGAACACTTGCTTAGCATGCATGAGGCCCTGGTTTTGATCATAGCACCCCAAAAAAAACCCAGGGGCCAGGGATTTAGCTCATTGGTGCTGCCACCTGCCTCACAATCGCAAGGTCCTGAGTTCGATCCCCAGTACCAAAAAACCAAAAACCAAACAAAGAAACAAAAAATCTACAAGTAACATCCATCAACTCTGAAAGAAAACTTTCTCATCACAGAACAAATATAGCAGGTATGAGAAAAAACAGCTGTTTATGTGCCAGGAATGTATGTCAGTCATTCTGGTACTGTAAGAAAATAACCCATATTGCCTTTTCCTCACTTGCTTAAATATCACATAAAGGATGCCTAAACTTTACTTTCTTTTTTTTTCTTTTTTTTGGGGGGGGGGGTGGTACCAGGGATCAAACTTGGGACCTCTAAACTTTACTTTCAAAAGCAGAGATGGATTATCTGATAAATCTCAAAAACAAATATTTACCAACAGACAGTAGAGGAATGGTGACAAGGAACAGTCAAGAATGGCCATGAATATATCTATGAGATGTGATTAAAAAAAAAGTTTAAAAATGTATTACAGTAAAATTGATCCACTTCAAAAAAAAAAAAAAATCAATCCACTTCAAAAATACTTATCTCATCATTCTTGCCCCTTTTAAAAGTGTTTTTAGTAAATGCCTTTAGTTGCACTACTATGGTTGATGCCATGTCCTCAATCAATTCAAATATTTACCTTTCGTGGTCATTTTGACTTTGGGAAAGACCCTTAAGTTGCTTGGTGTCAGATCTACTGAATAAGATGAAAGAGGGCACACCATAACGTTTTCAAGAGCAAGACTCTCTGTTGTATGGCACTCATCAGTAGCACTTACTGCATTTTTTATCACTTCTCATAAAGATATTCACAAAAGACTTCCAGAATTGCTCCAGAAAGTGCCAACAACAATGGGACAAGTCCCAGTGTTTCACCAGCTCAGCTATCTACCCTGAAAAACATATGTCCCTCTGGACCACCGCTTTCCATCATGCCCCAATTTTCTAGATCTTTTGTCACTGGGCAGCGAGATGCCAGATATCCATTATTTGGCCAACCACTGCAGTACAACCATTCTGCTGTTATCCACGGACACATTTCAAGCCAACAGGGTCAGGCTGGCAGCAGGCATGGAAACCGGGAGACAAGCTAAAAAAGCTGCATCCAGACCTTGGAGCAGGAGTAGCAGTTGTTGGGAAGGTCTTGGAAATTACTGAACTACCAGATGGAATGACTCATATGGAAGCTTAAAAACTTTCTGGGGAAGCCTTCAAACTTGGCGCCACGATCCGATGGCTCCGGGACCCCCAGTCGCAGCCCCAGCTGCGTCATCATGCCATCTGCGTGGGAGTCGGGACAGCACTGTCAACCCCGCTCTATACTCAATGACTTGGCCTTTACGTACACTGTCTTAGCCACATTCCCCTCCATTTCAGCTGCACAAAATGCACAGAAGAAACAAATTAACTCAGTTAACAAGTTTAAGCTGAGGACAAGCAAGAAACACTATGACTTTCACATTTTGGAAAGGGCAAGTTCTCAGTAACACAGCTACCTCTGGACCCTTAACTCTGATTGGCTTGGTATTTGGAGCTTCTGTTAACATTTAGAGACTCCCAGGATGTGTGGTCACGGGGTTATAGCTTTTGGGAAAAAGCCAGTGATCCAGCAAAGGTGGGAAAAAGAGATACACATTTTACCCTACTGATTACAGAAATCCACACCAGAATGATACAGTTAGCAGCTTTTTCTAGGGAAATGCTGTTCAAAAGGCTCCTAACTTTTATAGTCATTTTGTTTTCTATTTCTGAATTCTTGTATCAGATCCAAAGCTCTATTGTACAGCAAATTATTCTTCAAAATTACTATAACCAGTTGCAACCTGTATTTCTTTTTGCAGCCAGCACAGTGTGACCCAATTTAGGATCTGAGGGGAAAAGAACACAGGCGTGGAATAATCAAGTCAAAAACCATGTACCGTTTTTTTGGAGGGCTGAGGATGCTAAAAGCCCACAAATAAAAGATGACTCTTCCCGTGAATCTCTAAACATAGAAACATTTTCCAGAAAATACAGAAGTCCCCCAAAGGGTCCTTTCCTTGTTCATTTAGGTAGTATGGATGTTAAGTGTAAAGTAAATTATGTTCTTAATACTCTTAATCAAACCACTTAAATTCAAAGGGGAAAGGGAATCATCCAAGTCAGGAAAATACTCTCACTTTTTTTTTTTAAAGTGTCCCTCTAATAACTAATTGCCACTTATTTGAAATCCCCCCCTTGTGTATTTCTTGTCACCTACAGAATTATATTTCATGAGTGCTGGAGACTTAAGTGGTTTAAAATTTGTTTCCATTGTTTGCAGATTACTGGACATCAGAGATTCATTGCACTTCCGAACAAGGAACCTTCTTTTCAATTTCTGTGTAATTTGCAAGGCTGTACAATATGTACCGATGCAAGCTTTTTTCAGTTCAAGAGAACAAATGCTTACAAATACAAAAAAAAACCCCCCAAAACAAAAAAAACAATGGGACAAGTGCATTCAAAGTAAAGGAGATCATCACTTCTCCACCTTTTAGCTAAGGTCAAGTACAAAGTAAGGGAGATTAAAGGTAATGTGTCTTTTACTGTGATTTAAAAAGAAAAACAACAGGGCCAGGGATTTAGCTTAGTGGTTCCAGCCTGCCTCGAAAGCGCAAGGTCCTGAGTTTGATCCCTGGTACAAAAAAAAAACAAAAACAAAAACAAACATAAAAAGGAAAAACAACAACAACAAAAACCCCAACAGCATTCACTGTACTTTTTGATCATATTGGGAATTATAAGTCTACCGATGGTATAAGAACAATAGAGAATACTGTTTTGTGTTTCTTGGGGTCTATTTGAAGACTTAAATTTTCTATTAGAAGTAGGACAAAAGAAAACAGATCAATAAAACAATGGCACACAAATGTGTTTAAAATTTGGAATCGCTGTATAAATTAAACCTAAAAAAAAAGATAGAGGAACACCAGTAACTATGTTAAAAGGATTATAGAATGAAAAATAAGAGCTCTCTGTAGATGTATGAATGAAGCTTTTATGTATCAGCACCTATGAAGAATTCCTTTACAAGTATAAATGAAGCTCAATCATCTAATTATGAATTTGATTTTTGTTATCAAAAATTTTTAAACTGACCAAGTGAGACTATCAATTGGATTCAATGCTGACGCTTGTTTTATTAGCAAATTGATTATAACAGTTTTAAGACATCATGTGAACAATAAGTTAAGCAAATGGTCCATGTTGACCAACACGCTTAGCTGGAAAGAATGAGAAAGTACTATAAGAGAGATGAAATCATTAATATTGGGAAGATTTCTATACTGGTACTTTTACAGTTACTGCTGCTCCAAAAAATGTTTACCTCACTTAAGATACAATTAAATTAATCATATTTAAAAGTCATACAAATGTTCTATGCATCCTACATATACGCAATTACTGATTTAAAGGAATAAAATTAAGCACAAACATCAGTAAAGGGGCTGCAGGTAACTTTAGTGTAAAAAGTGACAGAATTGGATTGAAACAAGATATTAATTATTAAAGTAAAATGTAGACCTGACAAGGAAGTGTATGTCAAATTGACTCATTTTCAGTCTTCTCATTTAAAAAGATGCGCTTTGTATTTTAAACACGTTTAAACACATAAATATAAAAATTAGCCTATCACATGATTTAAAACTTCCTAATTTTTCCTTCTATATGTAGGGAATACATGCCATTATGTATATTTTCACCTAGCCAGTGGATCTCCTAGGAAGGTACTTATGAGAGTAAGGTTTGATGCACCTGTTGATGCAAACCTAATCAAGGAATGGGGCCATGATGCAGACTGCACAGGATACACTTCCTAGCAACTTTCAAATACAATTTGAACTTAGCTTCGATCCATAACAATGAATGGAAAAAAATCTTTAACTGAAATGCAATGTTCTCTTTCATTATGATTAGAGGCAACAAACCAAACAGCTTAGTTTTCTTCATATTCAAAAGTATTACATGTATTTAATAACATTCTGAAAATGAGTCTGAAGAATCCTGATTTAGATGAAGTGACGATAATGACATGAGTTTACACTGTTTTTATACTAAGATTAAGTGATAAATTCAAAGTTCATACTTGTTTATTCAATAAAAATCCTAAAATAATCTTTATGTTAGATCTATTTGTGACAAAAAAATCACACATCATTATTGATTATAAGCCTTCTTTCAATATACATATTGTACTTGTATGACAAGTTTTCTAATTGACATGGGACACTAAAAATGGTGGAAATAAAGTCTGAACAAGAGATTTATACAATATCGAATATACCCCCTCCAAAGAACTTAATAGATCTGGAGGGAAAAAAAAAACTGCCTTTATTCAAGAGAAACCTTTCAGGGACCACAGTAACCAAGAAAACCAAGTTATCATAAAATAATGGGACAAACATATCAGACATTATCACTTTTGAGGTATTCGTGCCAAAACTGAACTACTTCAAATGCAAGCCTGAAAAAATACACAGTACAAACACAAACTGAGAGGCACCCTACAAAATGGCCCGTGTTAGTATTCAAAAGTGTCACAGTTATGAAAGACAAAGACTACGGAGCTATTTAGATTAAAGCAGACCAGACTTCCAACCTAGTTACAATATATTAACAGGGATTAGATTTAACCTCATATCGTAACAACGAGAAAACTGGGCAAACGACACTGAAACAATGGTTTTGAAACTTTGCTCAGGACTGTAATCCTAAGAAAAGGAAAACAAAGAAAGTGAGTCATTTAACTACCAAGACTTCTATCTTGGAGGCAGTTTGGGGAGGGAAAAGAGGCAGAGAGTGGCAAACAAGACCAATACTAGCTTCCCTGAGCTGAGGAAATAGATGAAGTTTAAAACAAGTAGGAAGCAGTGTAATGAAGACAAGGTAAATGCACCTACATATATAAAACTGTGGACATCTAAAGAAGTATTCTTGAAAAACAAAGACTGGCTAAGAACTGATTTGTGCACATGTTATAAGAAATCATCTGAGGCATGAGAAAGAACTTAAGATCCACGTGAACAAGATTATTTATTCCTCAACCACATACAGGGCTAGGAATACTCTGTTCTGCTGTTCAAGAGAAGGAAGACCTTGTAAGACAAGGAGATCCAGGTAGACTACTCAGAAGGTATAACAATAATAATAGGAATAAATTATCCCTAAATTGTGTTGTACCCAAAGGTTATTTACAAAGCTTAATGTCCAGACACTAGACAGCATGTTAAAACAATGTACAACACAATTTAAAATACAACAAAACCCAGGAATCAACAATATAAATTACAAAATACTCAGAATCTAAAACTACCAGGCGTGTGAAAATACAAGAAAACACAATTCATTAATAAGGTTAAAAAAAAAACTGTAGAAACATACCTAAAAATGAGAGATATGAAAATACAGCGGTACTGTGGTTCACAAACTTAATTCTTTTCACGATTCTGGTCACAAACTGAACTGGACAAGAACTGAATAAAATTTCCCCCTAAGGTCAACTTTGAACCTACCCACTGAATTTGATTCAGTTATTGTCCAATTCAGTTTACAACCAGAATTGTGGAAAGAATTAAGTTTGTGAACTGAGGTACCATTGTCGTGGGTGAAGATGCTAGAATTATTATACACTGGAGTTCAGGTATTTAAAAATTAATAGAGGGGCCGGGAATTTAGGTCAATGGCTCCACTGCTTGCCTCGTAAGCAAGTGCAAGGTACCGAGTTCCATCCCCGGTACCAAAAAAAAATAAAAATTAAAAGAAAAAAATTTAATAGAGGTAAAAGTGAACATAATTAGGCAAGGAATATAAGATATAAAAAAAGGCAGCTGTAACTTTTTGATATGATAAAACATTTGAAATAAAAACTACACTGCACAGTGTTAATGGTTGGAAAGGATCAACAAACGAAAAGACACAGCAAATAAAAACTCTCCTATTTAAGGTTAAAAAAAAGGGAGTACGGGGGGGTAAAAAACCAAACAGAGCCTTGGTAACTGAAGTACAATAAGAAATCTAATGAATCTGGAATTGGGATCTCAGAAGACAGTGAGAGATGTACAAACTATTTAAAGAAATAAGGCCAGGAGGGGTGGGACATGCCTGTTAGCACAGCTATTACAAAGGCTGTGACAGGTGGATTGCAAGCAAGCTCCAGGCCAGCCTAGGAAACCTAGCAAGACCATGCCTCAAAATAAAATAAAAAGGGCTGAGGATACAGTACAGGGGATAAGACACAGGGATAGGATCCTGGTTTGGAGCCTGGAAAACAATCTTTATTTACTATATAAGGGACATTAATGGAGAAATCTGAATAAATTCCAGAGATTAACTTGATAATAGTTTAACAATATAAATTTCCTTTATTTGGTCACCATTGTACTACAGTTCCTATTGTATACAGGAGAACATTTGAAAAGCTTTGTTTTTAAAACATTTAGGCATAAAAGAGAGGGACTGGAGGGGATGATTAGGGATTGAACACAGGGGCTTAGCTTGTCAGACGTGAGGCAAGCCTGTAACATGGAGCCCTTTATAGTCTATTTTGAGATAGTCTTAGTAAGTTGCCCAGGCTGGCCTCAAACTTGTGACTCTCCTGTCTAGGTCTCCTGGGTAGCTCAGATTACAGGTGTGTACCACCAAGTCAAGCAAGAACAATTCTTATAAACCATGATTAAATGCCTACTGTGTACAATACAAGGAACTAGGCACTAAAAATTTACTTATGTCTGGAAATAATCTTGAGTCCATAAGTGTCTCAAAGCAAATGACCACATCAAAAGAAAATACTTATATCCAAAATTCCACAAAATTAAAAAATCTTTATTTTGGAGATAAAAACATTTATCATCTGATATATTTTAATATACCTGTATAATCAATGTCAACAATAATGAAGAAGAAAAAATTAATTTTAATACACCTCAAAATTCACATGGATTTTTTAGATATATGTACTAGCAGAGCTTGAAAACCTCCAGTAAGTACTTAAAATGGGCCATTAACTAAGGGCTTAAAGTGGGCCGTAAATCCCACCTATGTTCCTGCTTACCTCAGGCTGCATTATGTAAGAATCCTGCATGTGATCTCGAACCTCCTTCAGGAAGCTTGGATGGCTACCTACCTAAAAAAAGATTTTAAAAGACTTTATAAATATATATATAACTACTAGGTTGAAAGGTAAATGAACATTCTGTAAAAATTGTTTCTCAATTATCTGTTCTGACTTATAAACTCATTTCAACTTTTAAAAATACCTATCTGTCCCATCTTCTCTGCTGTACAACTTACAGAAGACTTATTCAAAGAACTTTAATTTTCCCAGGAAAAAATGACAATGATGAAACAATGGGCTAAGGTATTAAGAGAGAGACTTGACTCACCACTAATAGAGAATAATCACATGTCTCTTAGATGACACTAAGTGTTCGAAAATCTCTTTAAAATATGCTAAACTAAGTGGTGACACTTGCCTGTAATCCCAGCACTTGGATGACTAAGGCAGGAGGACTGCCAGGAGCTCAGGGCCAGCCCTGGACTATATAGTGATTTCAAGGCCAGCCCTAACTACATAGCAAGACCCTGTCTCAAAATGCTGAACTATAATGAAATTTCAAAGTAAGTAATCTGGAGATTAGAGTTATAATTAATCAACTGCAAAATGGGTTTTTTGGGAATTCTACTAAAAGCACGAGAACTCCCAGTCCTTAATATAGTAAAAATTTACATCCTTATTTCTTACAGAAAAGTTTAAAAACATTTGCTTCCTGTTTGCCATCAAAGTCAAAACATCATGCTAGGAGAGGAAAATCTCTGAAAGGCAAATAATAAGCACTATAGTTTCCTATGACAGGATCTAGATTTCTAATTAGATGGATCAGTACATTCCAGAAACTAATTAAGTAAGGACACAAACAACAAAGGCAACCAAGTTAAAAGTTAGAGGCAAAGGTCAAAAAGAAAAGGTCATCACATAAGTTTAGTTCCCAGGCTTAAAAAAAAAAAAGTCATTTACTAGAACATCTCATGTAATGGTTTCCAAATCCGTCTGATTGTATTTCTTTATCAGTAAAAGATATGCATGAGCCTAGCACAGTGGCACAAGCCTGTAATCCCAGCCCTCTGGGCAACTGAGGCAGGAGGACTGCAAGTTTCAGCACAGCATAAATGGGCAACATGAAAAAAACCTGTCTCAAAATTTAAAAACTGAAGAGTCAGGGATGTAACCAAGTGCAAAGGTCCTGGATTCAATAACCAGTATTTTTAAAAATGTAAAAAGATATGCATTGGTGCCCACCTACTTGTGAATTATAAACATATAGTATGTGAATTATAAAACATGCATAAATAAGTTTTAGAGAATAAAAGGTAGCACGTTATTTTAAAATAATTTTTATTTTATTTAATAATGTAGGATGAGGGTATGGTTCAGCAGTGAAGCATATGCTTAGCCTAAGCAAGAATCTGGGTTCAATCTCCAGCACCAAAATAATAGTATTAAAAATGAGTGAACAGGGCCGGGGATTTAGCTCAGTGGTTTCGCCGCCTGCTGCGCAAGAGGAAGGACCTGAGTTCGATCCCTGGTACCAAAAAAAGAGCGAACAAAGAACACTTTTTATAGCCCCTAGAACAGAATCACTTGGTGTTAGTCCGGGTTATATAAGGAGTAGTAAGAAACTCCTATTCCTCTCTAAGGCAGGTCATGAGCCAAAGCCAGAAAAAGAGAACTCTCACACCTAAGCAGCAGTAACAAGCTCCTCCTACCTCCCAATGATGTCAAAAGAGGCAGAGCACAGAGCATACACTTCTACCTTCACTTAGGAATGATGAAGTGTGGCCTTCTTCTCCTTGCCAGAAGGCTGTAAATGAAGCCAGCTAACACAAAAACTTTAAATAAAGATCCAGAATCCCGTAACATAAAAATCCAAAATGTTCACGAATAAAAAAATTAAAATTTATGCCCTAAACAAGGAAAACCATAATATAAAGAGACAAGAGACTGGGTCAACACCAAAATTAGAATTATCTGATAAAGATTTTAAAACAGTCATCATAAAAATGCTTCAACAACCAAAACAAATACAGTTAAAAACAAATGAACAGACACTCTCAGCAAAGGAATACAGGATAGAAAGAAATTATAAGGAATCAATGAAAAAGAAAGTGAAACAACAGAAAGTATCCCATCCTCACAGAGACAAAACAGACTGAGGCAACGTGGCAAAGAAAAAGGCCTCAGGGACTGCAGGACTAACAAAAACATGTAACATTCATGTCCTAAGAGTCTTGGAGCAACAGAAAAAAAGAGAAACTTAAAAATAAGCCCTCAAAGAAATAGTATCTGAATATATCTTAAATTAGGTAAAGACATTCAGGCCTAAGCTGAGGCAGGAGGACCTAGACACCATGCACCCTGCCCATACCTGATGCTGATTGGTGCTGGGGCCCACACTGAACCAAAAGGAACAGAACCATGCAACGCACACCAACCAACATGGCCCCTGCTCCTGGGTTCTTCACAGCACAGGGCAACAAGAGGTGACAACCAATAGACTGACCCGATCAAAGAAGAGACCAACACCCAGGAAGAGTTTCACTCCAGGACTGATACCCACCACAGAAACAGGGTGAGAGACACCTTGGGACATAGGCTTGGGCGAAGGGGAGAGCTGCTAAACAGGTATCTCCTGGAAACCTCTGGAATGCCCAGGCTCAGCCCAGGAAGATCTCGGGGCCTGTATTATGCTGTGGGAGGCCAGGTTTGGTAGAAGTGATAAAGGTACCAGTCCTGAAGAAAAACATTCGGTCTAGTAGTATGTTTGAGCTCTGGCACTGCTGCCTACATCCAGCAGAAATTAGTAGTCTGAACTACTATACATCAGTATAAGAGTTGTCTAATTGTCTTCACTAAAATCATACACCTCTTTGTTTTGGTTAAGGGCTGTTCATGAGTGGTTCGTAAGGTTTGTCGATATACAGTTGACATTTATTGCTATAGCCAAGGTAACATAGTAGTGACTAGCAACAGGTCTTCGCTCTATGCCAATATCTACATTGCCTGAGGCTCATAAACAATACTGTGGTTTGTTCTGTGGGGCACTGGGCCAAAGAATTTCCAAACCCTAGCACAAAACAAAAAGAACAAACAAACAAATCCAGAAACATGAAAAGACAAAGCAACAAAATCCCTCCAAAAATTCCCAACTCTCCCAAAACGTGTTCAGGGGGCACTAAGGGGGAAGAAATCATAAGCTACACAGCAGATAGGTCTAAAAGGGTATCAGTGGAGGTAAAAGAGGTAAGGTGCTTGGCAAATGAAGAAGATATAAATAATCAGATAATGAACCTAATGAGACAAATAATCAGCACATCTAGAGAAGACACTAATAAACAGCTAGTGGAGCTAAAGAAAGATGTAAAACATGATACTCGGCACAGAAAAGAATAGGTGTTCATAAGAAAGTTCCAAACAGAAATCCAAGAGATTAAAAACATGATTGAAAGTATGAGAAGCAGAGCCAACCAGTGTGAAAACACAGTATCAGATCTAGAGCACAGGGCCAGGTCAACGACTAACTTATGAGAGATACTTTTAAAACAACAAAGGAACACAAAAAGTGGATCCAACAGCTCCTGGATGAACTCAAAGAGGCTCAACACAAGGGTAAATGGAATTAGTGAAAAATCAGAAGACTGCACAAAGAGCACATGTAATAGTAAAAAGCTTTACAGATGTGAAAAAAAATTCAACATACCAATGCACAAAGCATACAGAACCCCCAATAGCCATGATCAGAAAAAAAACCACTCCACATCACACAATACCAGAAATACAACACAAGAAGAGAACCTTAAAGACCACTAAAGAAATACAACAAATCATCTACAAAGGAAAACCCATTAGAAATACAACACATTTCTCAACAGAAACCATAAAGGCAAAGAAAGTTGCAATGAAGTGTTAAAGTCTAAAAGAAAACAACTTTCAACCCAGACTGCAAAATTTTCTTTCAAGGCCAGGGATTTAGCTCAGTGGTTTCACTGCCTGCGGCGCAAGCGCAAGGACCCGAGGTTCAATCCCCAGTACCAAAAAAACCAAAAAGCAAAAAAAAAATTTTCTTTCAAAACTGATGGGGAAATAATCTATTTCCATGATAAAGAAAACCTAAAGAAGCTCATGACCACCACACCAACACTCCAAGACCAACATGGGATGCATAGTGAGCTCAAAGGCAGCCTGAATTATAGAGCAAGATTCTCTCAAAAAAAAAAAAAATCACATAGGGCTACTAATTAAGTAGAAGGAAAAGAAAGCAAAAAGGCAACAGCAAATTAATATAATGACGGGAATAAGTCAACATATCAATTACAACTATCAATGTAAATAGACTCAGCTCACTAATCAAAGACACAGATTAGCAGAATGGTTCAAGTAACAAAAATTAATGGTATGCTTTACACAAGAAACACATTCAGGGCTAGGGATTTAGCTCAGTGGTTCCACTGCCTGCCTACCAAGCACAAGGTCCCAAGTTCGATCCACAGTACCAAAAAAAAAAAAGAAGAAACACATTCAACATAAAAAGAAATTCACAGACTAAACATCAAAGAATGGAAAACACTATTCCATGCAATGGGAACTCAAAACAAGCAGGAATAAGCCATCGTATTTTCAAAGTGGATTTCAAGTCAAAGCTGATAAAAGAGGCAAAGAAAGGCATTACATATTCCTTAACATGTTCCAACTGGCTTGAACAACTGGTGGTACATGCATCAGCAGCAGGTTGGTTATCAACATGATAAAAGGCATTTATCATTAGGAAAAGTTGCCACCATCATATTAAATAAGGAAAAGTTGAAAGCATTCCCTTTAAAATCAGAAACAAGATAAAGATGTCCATTATCACCATTCCTGTTCAACACAGTTCTCAAAACATTAGCCACAGCAATCAGACAACAGAAAGAAACTGACATGATTCTTCACTTACAAGAGCTAAAACACTCCAACCAAAAGACTCCTAGAACTGATAACCAAAGTTCAGGACTATAGCAGAATATAAAACAAACAATAATCGATGGTATTCCTACACACTAATAATGAACAGGAAATTAGGAAAACAATACCATTCACAACAGCATTAAAAAATTACTTAGGTATTAACCTAAGGAAGTGAAAGACCTCTACAATGAAAATTACATCACTCTGAAAAAGGAAATCAAGTACATCAGAAAATAGAAACATCCTCTTTCCTGGACAGGCAGAACTAACATAAATGGTTATACTTCCAAAACTGATATACAGATTTGTTTTGTTTTGTTTTTTTGTGGTACCAGTGATCAAACTCAGGACCTGGACAGGCAGAACTAACATAAATGGTTATACTTCCAAAACTGATATACAGATTTGTTTTGTTCTGTTTTTTTGTGGTACCAGTGATCAAACTCAGGACCTTGTGCTTGCGAGGCAGGCAGCAGCACCACTGAGCTAAATTCCCAGCCCTACTGACATACAGATTTAATGCAATCCCAATCAAAATGCTAAAATCATTTCTCAAAGAGCTAGAGAAAATAACCCTAAAACTTATGTGGAACAGGAAGAGAACCAAAATAGTAAAAGCAATCCTGGGTAACAAAAGCAAACACAATTCCAGACTTAAAATTATACTATAAAGCTACAGTGATTAAAACAGCATGGTACCGGTACAAAAAACAGACAGATAGATCAACAGAGCATAAGAAAAGAAGCAGAAACAATCCTAAGCATCTATTGTACAGCTATTTGATCTTTGACAAAAGGGCCAAAAGCATAGACTGGAGGAAAGTCTTTTTAATAAACAGTGCTGGGAAAATTGTACATCCACATGACAGAAGATTGAGTCTCTAGAACCATATACCCCTGAACTAAATCCCCAGTCCAAGAACTATATACCCCACCATGTACTAAAATTAAATCAAAATAGATCAAAGATCTAAGTGTTAAATCAGAAACAATCTGCTAGAAAATAAAATAGAAACAACTCTTGAAGGTATAGGCATAGTCAAAGACTTTCTAAAAAGAACCCCAATAGCATAAGAAGACTGAGAATCAACAAGTGAGATTACATCAAATTAAAAATCTTTTGTGCAGCAAAGGAAACAACCAATAGAGTTAAGAGATAATCCACAGACTGGGAAAAACATTTTGCCAGCTATTCCTTGGACACAGAGGACGAATCAAGAATATATAAAGAACTCAAAAAGTTGGGACTCTCCAAAATAAAAGATCCAATCAAAAATAGGCAACTGAAATGAATAGACACTTCTCAGAAGAAGCACATATAGCCAATAAATACATGCAAAAATGCTCACCACCACTGGCCATCAGAGAAATGCACATTAAAACTATACTGAGGTGCCATCTTATCCCAGAAAGAATGGTTATTATCAAAAAAATCTAATAATAAAATGCTGGTAAGGATGTGGAGAAAAAGGAATTCTTCTCCATTGTTGGAATGCAAACTAGTACAACCACTATGGAAATCAGTGTGGACATTCCTCAAAAAACTGAAAATAGAAATTCCATTTGACCCCACTATCCCCCTTTCTGGGTATCTTCCCAAAAGAGTTAAAATCATCACATTACAGGGATACATGCATTGTCATGGTTACAGCAGCACAATTTATAACAGTTAAATCTTGGAAACTGTGTATATATCCATCAATAGATGAATGGATGAAGACTGCCTGTAGGCACTCATGGGTAAATAGATGCAACTTGAGAACATAATGTTAAGTGAATTAAGTCAGACACACAAGCTTAATTATCATATAGTTTCTCTTACATAAGAAACACACACACAGACACACATACACACACAAATAACAAAATAGAGGAGAGATTAATAAGTAGGGAGAAATTCAAATACTTCTCCAAATTACATAGTTTTAAAAAAATTTTAATGATATGCTCATTTGTTTCATTTATACTACTAGTTTATCTCAGTTCACTGAAAAAATTTTTTTAAATAATGTGCAACTTTATTATCATTCACTAAACACACATATATACAAAAATCAAAATTATTCAAATAAAAGCAATGTAAGGGAAAAAAACTATAATAATATTCAAATATAATAGAACTCAACCAAAGCAAAACTGAAAAGTACTTAAACATTTTTCTATAATTTTTTAAAAAAAATCTCAAGCATTAACAAGACATCAGAGGATGTGATTTGTTTTAGAAAGATTTTCAAAACTAATACTGAACAAATAGTGGTCTGGAGAAAAAATTCTAATTAGTAGACTCCACATAGGCCAAAATTTTTTTAAATTTAAATTTCAATAGTCATGTGACACGTGATGGAAATATAATCTGGGAAATATGGTATTAGGCAATTTCATCCATGTGTATCGCAAAATACCACACAGAGTACCAACTTCTAAGTGCAATCTGAAAAGGTATACGACAATCATCTGTGATGGCCCCTTGATATTATCCAAATACGCAGTTAAACACGAGATACATGAGGCTACCACTGGCATTGTGGCACACTGTCTTACAGGAAACTCTTTTATATAAGTAGGATTATGCTCTAAAGGATGAAAAGCACAGCATGTTATGCTAAGTACCTAAAACAGTAACACTCATCTATCACACTATCGAGTACTGCGTACTATACATAGTTGTGCTTCTTCTGGAAACATACCCTCTTCTCCTTTGATCTCAGTGACTCTTCCTTTCCCAACCCATTGATGAGCTCCAGACTAGTATCTACATAAAAAAAAAGTTTTATTACCTGTTTCTTCTTTGTAAGAATCTTTCTGGTCTATGTCTTGTACCCCGAGTAACTGAAGATGATACATAGCATATTAACTATTGTTATTATTTTGTTATGAAATTGGGTTTTTTTCATAAAATAAGCAAAAGAATAAAAATTAACCAAAAAATAGGCAATAGATATAAAGCTATAAAGAAGCTGAACAAAATCTTAGAAATGATAAACCCAAAGAAATACCAAGATATGTCACAAACTGCTGAAAACCAAAGACAAAAATATCTTGAAAGCAGAAGAAAAGGCATTATCTATAGTTAAAGTACAATTGGAATGGCAACTTAGAGAAACAGAAATCTCAGATAATAGCCCCTTTACTCCAGTCAAATACGAGATTAACCCCACTCACAGAACAAAAAAGCCAAGTTGAGAGCCTAGATTTCCACTCTGGCCTTATTGCATGCACTAAACCCCTAAACCCTAGCCATGGTAACAACAAAAAAGACCAAGTATGAAACCTGACCTCTACTCCACCGGCAGTAATAAGATTCCTTATACCACCACCAATCTCTGTTTGGAGGAAAGTCAAATCATTCATTAATAACTAGAGCAGTGGTAGCAAAAGTATGGCATGCATGCTGCACCAGGATGTTTGTATCACTAAAAGCTCTAAAAGGTTTGCCATCACTGAACTACAGTAACAAGACCAAAACTGAAATTACAGAGTCAGAAATACAATGAAGAAAAAAAATGAAGAAAGGCAACAATGCCTAAGGGGCCTGTGGGGCAAGATTAGGCACACAGACATGCACACTGAGAAATCTAAAATGAGGATCACCAAGTTAAAGCCCAACCCGTGCAATTTTGCCATTTAATGAGATCTCCTTCAAAATTTTAAAGTGGCTGAGGACGCTACTCAGTGCAAAGGCCCTGCGTTCGTTCCTGAGTACGGATATAAAGGATGGTGGCGGGAAGTCTGTTAGACAAGATCTACTCCACAAGAAATGCTAAAGGTAGGAAAAGCTTTTTAGTAACAGACACTTGGGCCAATCATTAGTGAACAATAGGATATAAATAAAATGCAGCACTATTGTGTTTTTGATTTATAATTCCATTTAAAAATGTACTCTGTATAATTTTAATATACAAAAAACAACATTAAGGCCAGGGATTTAGCCCAGAGGTGTTGCCGCCTGCCTTGCAAGTGCAAGGTCCCAAGTTTGATCCCCAGTACCAAAAAAAAAAAAAAAAAACATTATACTAGAAACATAATGTTTAAATCTTTTTTTTTTAGTATACAAGGCTTCTGTCATGAGCTACATTCCCACCCCTTTTTATTGAGAGAGGGTCTCAGTAGGTCACTAACTTGGCCAGGATACGCTGGAACTTGTGGTTCTCCTGCCCCAGGCTCTCAGAGTGCTAGTATTACAGGTGTGCATGACCACAAGGTAATTTCAAACAACAAAAAGGGGGAAAAGGGTATAAAGCAGTGGCAGTGAACCTATGGCACACATGCCGCAGCAGGCTATTTGTATCACTGGAAGCTCTAAAAGGTTTGCCATCACTGGTACAGAGGAACAGAAATTTTTAAACACTAAATTATTATCAATATACACTAGATTGTTCTAAATGGAGGATGCTAAATGTGATCCACATGATAACCACGAAGATAATACCTTAAATTATACATATAAGACAATGAGAAGGGAATGAAAACAATTCATTATAAGCAATTAAAATACAAAAGAAAGCAGTAATGGGAGAAATGAATTTCAAAAGTGAAAAGATAGATATTCCACACAAATAACTAAAAAGGAATTGGAGTGGCTGTAATATCAGCAAAAAAGAACATTTAATCAAAACCTGACATGAGACAAAATGATGAAGATGATGTTGATAATAATCCATACCAGAAGGTTCCACATCCATCAAGTCAACCAAATGTGGATCAAGACTGTTGGGAGGTAAAGTTTAGGTACATACTCAACATGTACAGAATTTTCTACCTTATCATCCCCTAAATAGTTTAAGATTTTGATATCCATGGGGGTCCTGAAGCACTCCCCCCAGACACCAAAGAATGAATGGATATATCAATAAAAGGTCAATATACCAAGCTCTTAAAATTATGAGCATATGCATCAAATATCAGAATCTCAAAATATAGTAAACAACAGATGCGCGGGCAATCTGGCTGCAGTATTTGTCACTCCATTGATGGCCAGGGTCGATTCAGCTGGTCGGCCGGCTAGGTGCACGTCCACTCCCTCACCACTCCATGTGTATCCCTTCCTGAAGCTGCACCCTTGGTCAAAGAGGACGACCACCCCCAATAGAGGACCATTTCCTCGATTGAGGGTATATGAGTAGCTGCGCTCCCCTGGTAGAACCTCCAAACAAGCTCTCAAGATCAAAATATAATAAGCAAACACTGATAGAAATGAAGAGAGAAATAAGATAATACTAAAGGTAGAAACAGTCAATTCTATAATAATAGACTTGAATATGCCATTTTTCCATAACAAACCATCTAGACAGAATTTTAATACATAAAGACAGGTCTTAAAGAATAGTACAAACCAACCAGAGCTAACAGACATGGACTGCTCCACTCAACACTGGAGAAATAAAATATTCTCCCAAATTCACACAGAACATTATCCAAGGCAGACTATATGCTAACCCACGAAAAAGTCTTAATAAGTTTACAAAGACTAAAATCACTTAACATCTTTCCAATCATAATGGAATGAAAATAAAACTTAGTAGAAGGAAAAATTTCACACTCAAGTTACAGATTTTAAATTACATACTTTTCAACAAAATGAATCAAAGGAATCACAAGGGAAATTTAAAAACTGTTAAAGATGAACGAAAAGAAAAATAAAGTTATCAGATGCAGCATAAGTAGCAGTAAGAGGAAAAATTTCTAACTATAAATGTCTACATTAAAAGAAGATCTCAAATCGATTACTTCACACCATGGAGAAAAGAGAAAAAAACATTAAACCCAAGGCCAACAGGAGAAAGGAAATAAAGATTAGACCAAAAAAATATAAACAGACCAAAGAAACAATAGAGACAATCAATAAAAACCCCAAAAGTGCCATTTGAGATAAAAAATAAATCAACAAGCCTTTAGTGGCATTAACAAAAGATAGGAATAAGACACAGAAGTGGAAACATTATATTGTTTTGTTTTCCAATTTTTTTTTTTTTTTTTGGTACTGGACATCAAACTTGGGACCTTGTACTTGCGAGGCGGGCAGCAGCACCACTGAGCTAACTCCCCGGCCCATATTCCATTTTTATTTTTGAGACAGGGTCTTGATATGTAATTCAGGATTGCCTTGAAGTCACTAAGTAGCCTAGACTGGCCTCAAACACTCAACTTTTTGAGAGCTGGCACACACCACCAAACCTGGCAGAAGTGCAGATTACTATACTTCCAAAATAGATTACAAGAAAATGTTATGAGAGATTATAAACTAACCTAATTCCTAAAAGGGTGCAAAATGGACACAATGAAGAATAGAAACTGTCAACAGACATATACCAAGTAAAAAGATTAAAAAAGTAAAAACAGATTAAAAATTGTCAAAACTCAGAAGAGGGTTTCTACAAACATGTAAAGAATTAACATCAAATCTTCCAAAAATCAGACAGGAGGCACCATGTCTTAACCCATTCCACTTCCCTCATTTCAAAGACAAAGACAGCAAAAGAAAGAAAATTAGAGACCAGTATCACTTATGAATATAGATGGAAAAATCTTCAACAGAAGAATTACTAAAGTCAGCAGCATATTAAGAGGATTATACACCGTGATCAAGTAGAATTTATCCCAGTAGTAAAGGAGCATTCAACATAAAAGAATCAATACACCTCTTTATAGAACAAAGCCCTTTGTGAGTAAGGTTGGAAGAAATATACCTAGATCATAATTCTATAATGAAAAAATTTACTTTTTCATTAGCTAGCTGTGCATCACAGTAGCTGCACAGGGGGAATACAGGAAGCGATCTTTGTGCTCATCCATTTGTGTGATGAACAGCAAACTGTATACACATGTGACAAATTATCAATGGGTGAGTTTTATGCATCTTATGCTCCGTTACATTTTTGAGCATTTATGATTTGTTTTATTAAATGTTTTGTTTTGACTTTTCTTGTAGAATTAGCCCAATTCAGCACAATGTCACATGAAAACCCATTTATACAATTTTGGGAGAAGGGTGAAAGTGATTCATCAGGTGATTCAGCTACTGATGATGATGTACAATTCTTATGACCTGGCAATTCCATTCATAGGTATATTTTTGACAGAAATGAAAGTATACACCCCTATCAGCTCAGCTGGTAGAGGGGAGGACTGTAGATCTGAAAAAGGCATTCTAGAATATTCTCAGCAGTTGTATTTATGATACACAAGAACTGGAAACTGTAGATGCCCACCAATAGAAGGACTGAGTACACTGTGATGTATTTATATAATGGAATTTACCCACTACTGATACATCTAAGACACAGATGAATTTCAAAATGTTGTACTGAATGAAAGAAACCTTTATGAAAAACAGTATATATACTGTATGATTCCATTTCCATGTTTTCAGACTATAAGGGTTTATTAAACACAAAATTTATAAAATTAAGATAAATAATAGAAATATTCCAAAAAATAAATACTGTATGGGTGTGAGACACTCACCTTATGCTCCTTTTCAAGAACCTTAACCTTATACCCGAAGAGCTACAAAAAATGATTACCTCAAATGAGGCAAAAAATCATGATCAAACTCAACACCCTCCTATGATAAAAAATAGTAACACAAGAAAACTACCTCAACATTATAATGGCTATACTGTATTATGAACTCAAAGCAAGAATCATATTCAATGGTGATGGAAAATGTCCTCTAAGATCGAGAAGACAAGGATGCTCATTTTCACCATCTCTATTCAAAACAGTATTGAAATTCTAGCCAGGACAATATAAATAGATAGCAAAACTCAGTTCACAAATGATACAACTCTGCAACAGAGAAAATCCCAAGGAATCTATAATAAAGTTAATGGAGCTAATAAATTCAGCAAAGTTACAGAGTGCAAGATGGATACATAATAATTAGTGGTGTTTCTGTGTACTTTAAAGATACAATCTGAAAAGGAAATTAATACAGCAAGGTGACTAGTAATAGCATCTCAGAGACTACATGTCTAGGAATAAATATAACCAAAGTTGTGCAATGGAAACTACAAAAAGCTACACGAGGATGTGAGGGCAGTCTGGCTATGACATTTGTCACCTCACTGATCATGAAGGATAATTAGGCTGATCTGACTGGCTACAGGGATGTGGCCTATCTTCCTCACTGCTCCACGTGTGAACCCCCTGAAACTGCACACTGGTTTGAAGATGATGAACAGCCCTGATAGAGGAGGACCATTTCCTTGGTCAAGGGTATATAAGTAGCACTTCTCTCCTAAAGCCTCCAAACAAAAAAGCTGGGCAAGATGGCTCATGACTGTAATCTCAGCACTTTGGAAGGGAAAAACAGGAGGATCAATAGTTTGTGTCCAGCCTGGACCATCTAGCAAGACTCTGTCTCAAAATAAATAAATTAAAAAAAAAAAAAAAAAGGTCTGGAGATACAGGCTCCACATGAAGGCTGTTATCTGAATCTCCAATATAAGACAGAGACAGAGGTAAGAGGAGGGAGGAGGGAAAAAAGAAAAGAAAATCCTATAAAAGACTCCTTGAAAGAAATTAAAGACCTAGATAAATGGGAAGACATCCCATGTTCAAAGATAGGAAGGCTTAATATTGGAAACATCTTAATACTACCCAAAGAAATCTATAGATTCAAGGCAACAATAATGGAAATTCCAACAGCCTTTACTAGCAAAATGGAAAACCAGCTCCTCAAATTCAAATAAAATTGGAATGGGGCCAAAATATCCAAACAATCTTGAAGAATATGTCCAGAAAAACAATAGAGAATTCACATATCCTGATTTCAAACAGACACAATTATCAAAATGGTATGATACAAACTTAAACAGGTATAGACCACTGGAACAGAGAATTGAGAGTCCAGAATAAACCCATATATATATGGCCAATTAATGCTTGATAAGTGTACCAAGTCCATGCCATAGACCATGCCAGTAGTTTGACAGGACCTAAAAAAGCTAAACATAGAATTATCCTATGACCTAGCCAATGCTACTCATATATATTTTTTTCCAGCAAAATGGAAGATCAGCATATTTACATGTATCAAATTGATACACATTAACATTCACTGCAGCTTTATTCACAATAGCTAAAAGGTAGAAACAATGAAGTCTCTATCACATGGGAAATGAATTCATAAAATGCAGTGTGTGTGTGTGTGTGTGTGTGTTATATGTAATAAATATTATTCAGCTATAAAGAGTAATGATGTTCTGACAAATGCCACACCATGGATGGAAATGAAAACAACATGCTAAATATGCCAAACATAAGATACATATTGTATAGTTCTACTTATATGGAATAACTATGATATGTAAATTTAGATACAGAAAGTTGAGTAGACGTTACCAATGTTTAGATGTAGGAGGAAATGGAAAGTTACTGGTTAACATCAGTTTCTCTTTGGAGTTATGAAAATAGGAAATAACATGATGGCTGTACAACATTAAGAATGTTATTAGTGACAATCATATTCTTTAAATGCTTAAAACTGTAAATATAATTTAGGGAAATTAATTTTTGTTTGATTTTTTAAAAATTTTGAGACAGTCTCACTGATTCACTAAATTGGCTAGGCTAGACTCAAATTAGCAATCCATCATCTTCCTCAACCTCCCAGAATGCTGAGATCAGAGGTATGCACTACCACACTGGGTCTCAGGTTCAACATTTTTAGAGGGTTGTACAAATCAGTCCCTGTAACTAATATTCATTAACTTCCCATTTTGATGCTTAAGTCCACTTGTCACATCTTACTTTTTGTATTTATGTTTTTAAACATCTTGTCATAATTGGATTAAACTGTTGATTTTAAATGTTTTGAAAGACTTGTTTTTCACTTATTTCATTATTATTTTTATTCCTGAATTCTAACTTTCTATGCTTTTATATCACACATCATTTCTCTTTTTAGTTTCACACATCTTTTCTCTTTTTAGTTTTTTGTTTTCTTTTTCAGATTTTTGGGATGAATATTTAAATTATTTCATTTTCACTGTTCACATAGGGATAGAGTCTCTCAAGCATTTTTATAAAACAAATGTAACATTCTTAAAGAATGCACCAAAGAAGGAAACTGTGGATGAGTTTCACTTATGAGTATCAATTAACAATGAGAATATGCACATTTTTTAAAAATGATAATCTGGTAAGGTTTATTCTAGTAATTAAAGATTAGGAAATCACTGTTATGGCTTGTGTCTAGATGTTCCCCTGAGTGCTCACTTCTATATACTAAAATTAGATGTCCCCCCAAAGCCTCATGCAGTCAGAGGTTGCTGAATCTAGAGGACGGGACTGATTCATGCTACAATGTTAGATTCTGTGTGTTACCCGCCTTAAGTAGTCTGGATAAGATAAAAGGGGCAGAAAGACACTGTTAAGTTCCCTTGCTTGTTTGCTTTTGCTGTCTTCTGCTGCCATGAACTGTTGCCACTCTGCCAAGTGCCACTTGCCTTGGAGCCAGACGATTGTGGAATGAAACCTCTACAAACTGTTAAGCCAAATAAACCCTTTCCTCCCTTATCTCTAGGTGTCGGGTATTTTGTCCAAGCAACAAGAAAAGTAACTAAGGCAATCATTAATATGATTCACACACTACCAGATGTAATGAGGAAAAGAATTCATCTAATCTTCTCCACAGATACTAAAAATACTTTCAAAACTCAGCTCCCGTTTCTGATAAAATACTTTAATAAAAATTAATGGATACTTTAATTGTAATGAAATAGATATACTTCAATCTTAAAGCCAGAGGTAACACTAAAAAGTTTTCTTGTTTCTACCTGAAACAAGAAAAAGACACCTGGTCTCTGTACTATTTTAAACTGTATTGGGATTTTCAAGAAATACCATAAAAAAAAAAAAAAAAAAGAAACACCATCAAGCAATTAAAAGCAATAATGGAAATGAAAACTAGAAAGGAAAATTTAAACTTTATCTATTTGCAGGCGATAAGAAAAAGCCAGAAAATCTAAGAGGATGAACTAATAATGATTCCATTACATAAGAGAAACACCACTGAAAATGAACACAAACACAAAATAAGGGAAGAACTCATTAAAGCAACAAAAAGATAAAATATTTGAGTAAATAAGAAAGGTGATTTCACAGATGGAATGGCATACTCGGTTCATTAGCAGAATTTCATCATAAAGATGGGTGCCAATGCTGCTGGTATGGTATAGCTAGACATTATTTCTAAATTCTATATGGAAAATGAAAATAATTGCTAGTAAAACCTCGAAATGAAGTATATTCTATTTATTATTATTCTATCACATACCACAAGACGCTATAAAATGTCTATTATTAATAAAGGCCAGACCCTGTGGTACATGTGTGCAATCCCAGATATTTGGGAGGCTAAGGTAGGTGGATTACAACTTTGAGGCCAGTCTGAGGAACCTGGCAATTCTTTGTCTCAAAAAAATTTGTGAAAAGGGTTGGGGAGCTGGGGATTTAGCTCAGTGGTTCCTCCGCCTACTTTGCAAATGCAAGGTCCTGAGTTCGATCCCCGGTACTTAAAAAAATAAAATAAAAAAGGTTGGGGACGTGGCTCAGTGCTCCCTGGGTTCAATCCTCAGTATTGGGGGCGGAGGGGGTGTCATCACAGAGAGGGGAGTCTATGGGTATATGTCATGGTAGGAGTGCTTGCCTGGCACGCATAAGGTACCAACACCACAAAAAACCCCAAAAAACAAACAACAAAAAAACACACACTCAGCATCAAAGTTGTGGAAAGAACACAGAATATGCAGTAGTGACAAAGCACTAAGAGTCATATGAAACAATATATGCAGTATCTCAAATCCCTATGCAAGGGGTTAAATAATTTCTAATTTAGGATTTTCAAAACAGGTCATTTGGAAATGGTTAAAATTTGATCCATAACTATATACCACCATAAATTACATATGGATTAAAGATTTAAATAATAAAATGAAGACTTAGAAATATTAGAAGAAAATGTGAAAAGTACTCCTTTAAAACCCAGAAGAGGGGAAAGCATATGAAACAATATCCAGAAGCAATAAAACTCTTTAAGTTTGACTATTAAAATTTAAAAGTTTACATGACTGGAAATAAAAAACCACTACTGGCAAAACTTTCAGGAACAATCAGTTACATATAATAACAAGGATCAACTTCATTACATATTAATACCATTTACATAAAGTTTATAAGCAATTCAAACTATGATGTCAGAAGACCAAGAATTCTTACCTTTGATAAGATGAAAAGGGATAACAAGGAAAAAGAATAAAGGAGCTGATGGAAAAGTTAATGTTTCAGTTTCTTGAACTGGGTTTTTGAAATAAAAGATGAAAAGCAAAGATTTGATCTTTATAACACTATGGCATAAGATTAGTATTTTCCAAACTTTCCAGATGAAAATAGGAGGCAAGGCAAGGGAAAGTTAAGTAATTTTCAAAGTACACAGATAAAAACTAGTGAAGCCGTAATTTTAATCTATGTCCATTAAGTCCAAAGTTAGCATTGCTAATAAACCTTCTAGGTATCAGAAGATCAGACATGCAATATGAAATGGTACTATTGGCCTTGGAAATTATAGTTTGGTCTGTTTCATCTTATATAGCCTTTCTTATATACATGAGTTGGAAGTATGCCACCCCCAACATAAATGCTATAAATGCAGAAACTATGTCTATTTTACATTTCACTATATTATTCCCAGCAATTAGCAGTCTCTAGAACATAGTGATAGTGAGTAAATTGTTTCATTAACAAATTACTTTCTTCGCACATTAAATAAATGTTAAATTTAATAGAAAAAATGAGAACAAGACTCAAATAGAAAGGTAGGCAAAAACTGGAGATGAAGCTCAGTGGTGAAGTGGTTGCCTAGCATGCTTGAGGCCCTGAGTTTGATCACCAATATGGCACTAAAATTAAAAAAATAAATAAAGAAAAGTGGGCAAAATATACAAACAGTTCACAGAAAAGTCAACTCTGAAACATAAAAAACGGTTCATTATCATTCCTAATTTAAAAAATGCAAATTAAAACCACAGTGAGGATGTTATTTTCACCAATCAGAATAGAATGTTAATATTCTGTTGGTGAGGCTATGGAAGAATAGGCACTTATTTATATATTAACAAAAGGAATGCAAACTGGTACAACTCTAACAGAAAGTAATTTAATAATATCTAACAAACTAACATATGCATTTATCATTAGCTAAGTAGTTTTACTTCTGACTCTAACCTAACCATACCTCTCCAGATACAGAGTAGAACAAATGTCAAATTATTCATTATCCACTATTCGTAATAGCAAAAGATTGAAAACAGCCAAATGCCATCAAGAAAAAGCACAATGATTCACCATAGAAACACTCCCACTATGGCTAATTCAGGCTATGAATATGGAACTGATCATGGAATTGGGAGGAGATACCCAGAAGAACACCATTATATACAGTAATTCCACTATACAAATATAATGAATGTAAATAACCTTAACAACACAGATAACACTAAAATCTAATAAAGCCAGGCTCAGTGGTACATGTCTGTAACCTTGGCCCTAAGATAGGCTGAGGCAGGAGGATCACAAAATTCAACTCCTGCCTGGGTAATTTAGCAAAATCCTGTCTCAAAATAAAATATAAAAAGGGCTAAAGATGTACCTCAGTGGTTGGGTTTGACCCTCTGTGGAGATATAGAGGAGTAATAAAATTAGCAGGAAGTGCTGAGTTCTATGTTTCTTATATTATTAAGGATTAAAATGTGTTATTCTTATCTTGAAGCCCTAACCTCCACTGTAACTGTACTTCTTTAGAGAGGTATTTAAACTTAAATTGTCATCAGAGTGGAGTTCAAATCCAACAAAACTGTTGTCTTTTATAAGAGATATCAGAATCCTCTCCCTCCAAGCATAGAAGAAAGGCCACATAAGACAAAAGAAGGTATCTGTAACCTGGGAAGAGACTTCACAAGACACCAATCTTGATGGCACACTGACATTGGAATTTCAACTGAAAAACTGGAGAACAAAATTACTATATTTAAGTCACCCAGTCTGTGGTATTTTGCTATGGCATCCACAGAAGACTAATATAAATATGATTAAATTACCTATAACTTTGCATAGTCTGATTTTTAAAATTACTATAAATTTGAATATGCTGCTATTAAAAAAATGAGGAAGGTCTGTCGAATGATCTCCAAGATACACTATGAAATGGAAAAATAGAAGTTGCAGAACAATACATACAACAAGCAGCCTTTTGTTTAAGAAACTGAGAAATTAACAATGAATTACTAAGTATTTCCTTAAATCAAAAAGAATTTCTGGGCGTGGCGGTGCATACCTATTAATTCCAGCTCTCTGAAAGGCTGAGGGAGTAGGATTCCAAGTCTGAGCCCAGGATGGGCAACTTAGTGACTCAGCAAGAATGTACTCAAAATTAATAAAAAAGAGATGGGGAATATAGCTCAGTGCAAAGCTCTGGGTTCAATCTCCAATATATATATAAAAAAGCTTTAAAATTTAAATATAAACAAGATATCATTTCCAAGATAAACTTTAACAGTTTGAAAAATGATAACAATTTTTTGTATATAAAAATATTTGTAGCCCCCCTCCAAAAAAGGGAAGAAAATTCAGAAAAGGAATGATACTACTAATATTTTACTGTTATATGTAAAATCCTAAGTTTATTTCCAATAATTTATATATAAGTGTGTATTTTTCTCTATTCATTCGAAGTAAGCACTCTTCATGACATGAGGGCAATAATGGAATTAAATGAGATTCCAAGATAAATCTGGTTAATAAATGCTGTTAGTGGAAAAGTACTACAGCACTTTCAAACACATTCAAAAGAATGTACAGTTTTTATTAGTACATGAATTACCTGTTTGTATTCACTGACACAACTCTGACAGCAAAATCTTTTTTGCTGACCATCAATCACCAGAACGTTATTTCCAGCACCTTTACTAGGCAAATACTCTCCACATTGTTCACAGCAATTCATTATTAGACCATTGGCCATTCTATATCTATTAAAGCAGTGGTCGCTGCACAGCTTATGAGTCATATTTTTAAAGCTAACTTCATGGCGAATCTAAAAGAAAAACAATAGACAGAATTTTAAAAAACAGATCTGTCTTCATATAGCTAAATAAGTGATCCATAAGAAACACAGCTTGTCTGGAGAAAAGGAAAAACAAAATGTATTTCATAATTCTTTGAACTGTTTTCACACAACACCCACAAATGACATCATTATAAACTTCTCCAGATATACAAAAATGACAGGAAATAACCAAGTTTAGATAGTGCTAGTATTGAACTTTATAAACATACTAAAAATATTTACATAATTCCCAAAGGAATGACAAATTATACTGCACTAGAAATGGAGGAAGAACCAATATTATAAATACTTCAAATGAAACATGTATGCACGTTTCTTTTAACTTAATATTGTAACTAATGATGTGAACCTAACAAAATTTTCCCTCCATTCTACTTCCTAGCAATAGTATTTGTCCTTTTTATATAGTCTGGTTGCCTATTTGTTTAAACACATTATTAGATTTTTTAAAAAATCAACCACAGTGCTACAAATACTGTCTGTGACTACTCTCAACCTCAGGAAAAAAACAGGCAATTAACAATTTTTCCTATGTTAGTTGCCTATGGGAAAACAAGCTCACAAAGTATGATATTTATAAGACAATTTTCATTTGATATTATCATCACTTTTAAGGAAACATACATTGATAAAAAGCATATAATAGCTATTAAAGTTTAAAAGAGTTCTAGTTAGGGCTAAATGATACAGTATAAAAAATACAAACCTCTGTTAGTTTACCACAAATTGTACATCTTGATTTATTTAGAGCTCCTTTACTAGGATTTTGCTTGTCTTCATAGAGAGACAAACAAGATGTACTACAGAATTCCTGGAAGGACTCACTAGAATCCACTTGCGCAACAATGGTTCCTTTCATTGTAGTTATATCTCTGAAAAACAAGAGATATGATTAAAAGTAAAATTCCACTTTAAAAGAAATCAAATATAAATAAAAGTAACAACTGACATTTTTCATTTTCATAGATGGAGTCAAAGAAATCAAACACCATTTTTGGATCTGGGAAATCACTTTTACTATTTAGAAACTCTTACCAATAAAGACTGAAAAGTAAAAATACTTGAAACTGTGAAATCCTTGCAACTATCCAATTTATCTTCAAATTCAATAACAAAACTTTCACTCTAAACACTAAAATAAAGTGGTTATTAATTACAAGGAGTTAATACCAAGGGCTAATTTATTGGTGTTTAAATTTATAGTACCTATTCAATTCCCTTCCTCAGGTCAGTAAAAAGCATGAGACAGCTAGGTCACAGTACCATGCCATACATCCAAGAGAGTGTAACTGAAATCTTTTCTGCTTCAATGTCCCAACCCCAAGCATTCTACACACCTCTCAACCACAATTAGGAATGTTATTAAATAATATTATCAATGACCTTTGAAGGCAATTCTAAATTTCAAGACCCTCTAAGTATTTTTTTTATTAAGTTTATTGGTACATTTTAGGTATACAATATGATGACACTGATCATCAGGTATTTGTACCTTTACATGATACATCTTGGTTCTTATTTTTTTCCCCATTCCCCTAGCCCTCCCTTTCAAGCCTTCCACCCTTCCCTATTTACAAAGACTGTTTCTGTTTTTGCCTTTTCTCGTATTTTTTTCCTTTCCCTTCTTTCCTTTCCCCTACCCCTTCCTCTTTCCCTTCCCCTTCCTTCCTATTTCATATTTTCAATTACACACTTTGATCTTCATTTACACTTTCAATTTCTCACACCAGAGAAATAAGTATTTAAGTCTACTACTGTAAAGCAACCTAAAAACTGTAAAATAATTGTTTCTATATTTCAATTATTAAAGATCTTGAGAGTACTAAGCCCTTTCCAGAGTTCTAAGATCTAAAAATAGCTTTACACATTTGGGCTGCTCCAAGAGATGGTACAGAAAGTCCATCTGGTTTGACCTTGCTTATAATATACCATATTCCATTTACTTTTAAATAGTGAAGCCATATATTAAAAAGGGCATAATAGAGGATCCTGTCTTTCCAACCAACCTAGCAAAAACCTGGTACCTGAGTTATGAAACTATGTCCAATGACTTAATGCTCAAAACAAACACATAAAAACCCAAAGACTTGCCAAATGAAATAATCTTGGTCTTGCTGGCTTGCACATGCCTGTAATCCCAGCACTTGGGAGGCTGAGGCATAAGGATCACTTCGAATTCGAGGCCAGCCTATGCTACATAGTACATTCAAGGCCAACTTGAACTACATAGCGCGACCCTGTCACAAGAATTAATAAATTAAAATAATCTCAATCTAAAGATAGTATACCATTTGACCTATTTTAATACAGAATTAGTCTCCTATAAACTGCATACCATTTTTATCTGGCAAGAAGAGCTAAATTCTGATAATAATATACTAAACGGTATAGCATTTACCATGCCTGTGCAAGGCTCTGTGTTCAAGTCCCAGCATCAAAAAAATAAACAAAACAAATAGATTAAATAATGTAAATATTCATGTATTTTTATAAATTCAAGAAGTCAGAGATTACAAAATTTTATCAGAAGGGCCTATCATCAACCCTAAAGCCTACCAAATAAGAAGCCCTATCTATAAGTCACTTGGACTTGACAGAGTAATTGCCAAAGCCACTATAAATTTGAATTATGCGTCAAAATTTATAGTTATTCACCTGTAAGATGTACTGAAATTTTATACTACCAACAAAATAATTCACATAAAAGACTTACTAAAATTTTTACCACCAATATTCAACCATATGGAATTACACCAAAAAGTAAATCTTACTTTTTACACATAACACAGAGTTTCTTTGGAGCAGGCTTGTGAGAGAAGGAAGAAAGGCAGGTGGTAGAACAAAAGAGATGAGCTGATCCTTTTCGTTGGTAAGCTGTCTGTCCTTTCTGTAAAGGTTTTTTGCAGTTTGCACAAGTGACTTTAACTGGTTTAGTAGGTTGCTGTTGGGCAGAAGGCTGGAAAATCTGTTTAGGAAGTGAGGCCACTGGTGATACAGAATCCACCCCTGGCTGTTTCTGATTACGGGGAAATGATGCTGACTGGGAGATCCAAGAATCTGAAAAACAAAATGCACAGGGAGCATAATCAAATAGATGTTTATACACATTGACATCTACATCACAGAAATCATTTGTCTTTCTGTCTTTAATAAGTTTAAGATGTTCAGATGTTTAGGGTAAGAGTGTCTGGCTCTTATTGACAATGTATTGTATTCTTAAAATTTTCTAAGAGTACATTTTAAGTGTTCTCACAACAAAATGGGAAGTAATGCATTTGTTTCTTTTTTTGTTTTTTGGTACCAGGGATCAAACTCAGAACCTTGCGCTTGGCAAGGTAGGCGGCGGAAACAATGAGCTAAATCCCTGGCTTGCGTTTGTTAATTACCTCCATTTTACTTGTCAATTTAAAAAATGCAAGTTGAATATAGTAGTGCACACCTGTGATCCCAATACTCGGAAGACTGAGGCAGGAAATGGAGGTCAGCCTAAGCTATATAATGAGACCCTTTTGAGGCCCTGTCTCAAAAGAAAAAGAGAGGGCTGTGTATTCAGCTCAGTGGCACTGCACCTGCCTGGAAAGCATGAGGTCGAGTTCCATTCCTGGTACCAAAAAAAAAGGGAAAGAAGCAAGAAATTGAGGAAAAGATAAAAAGAAATGAGGGAAGGAGGAAGGAAGGAAGAAAAGAAGGTAGGTAGGTTGGTTCATATTCCAGCTTCCGTTGTGTGTAAGACTGGAATGCTGCTTTAACTGTGTGCCTCATTCTTAAGAGGAAACAATACCAACTTCATATGAATGGTAAATGTTAAATGAGATGATACATGTATAAATCATAGTGAATAGCATAGAAGCACTAAAAAAAAAATCACTCATTAAGCAGTGAATACTCTTGTATTTAGAAAATATTATGTTAAGCACGAAACATCAAATAAAAGTATAATAACATCTTGACAAAACAGAACCTTTAACAAATGTAACACAGGTCTAATAAGGTTTATATATCATTACTTCCAAATGTTCTCATAAATGCAGCTTTTCTAAATATGTGTAGTTCAATAACCTCTCAGTAGAGACATAATCTCATAGAAATCAAAACACAGTATCACACAGAAATGATGGTGTCATAACCAACATGATGACCAGTCCAATCCTGAATGACTCTACGATTGCAAAGATTAAATACATCACAGCCCAGCGGTATATCTAGCGATCAACCCTAAAGTACAATTCTTCATCTTTTCTCTTTCATGCTAAACTTTTCTAGTGCTTGTTAGGAAGTCTCCAGGCTGTTACACTAGGTCCCGATTCACAGGCTCATTGTGACACAATCAATTCCATAATCTATCTTCACTTTGAAATTTCTATGGTCACCATTTCTAATTTCAACAAAATTTCTCAGAATTTCTGACTTTCTAATTGTTTCTGAAGCAGAACATTCTTTGGTACATCTTGGATGGACACAACGCTAGCCCTCACCACGGGGCCTGCACCTGCACAGGGCACAGCCCGCCTCCTCTCTTTCCCGTTACTTCCTCCCCCAGCCTCCTCTCCTCTCCCTACACACGAAAGCTCTGTTTCCATTTTACCCTTCTACTTCCACTCTCTTTTCTTGTCCCTTCCTGGTCTTTATACTTTCTCCTAGATTTTGAACTTCCATACATAAAAGCTGCCCTTCCACAGGAAATACAGTGCAATATGACCAGAGTCTGGGAAAACTTCTTTACCACAAAGACATCAAGGAGGGCAATCTTGTGACTTTGCCTTGTTTCATCAACCTAATAGCAGTTTCAAAGGACTGCACACATTGCTGTTCAGATTCTACCTGACTCTATAACACCCCTCCAAAAACAAAACGCAAAGAACAAAACTTTACATACAGAGTAAACAGTGTATTCTGGAACCCTTTTTTCTTGCTATTACAGTAAAAGACCAGTATTTACCAAATACGTAAAAATAGTCAACAAGACAGCAAGCAAATCACTCTAAGAACCAGGAATTAATCTCAAAGAAAACAAGGGCCTGCGGTCAAAAATTTTTTTGACCTTCAGTCAAAACTTTCTTGATTTAATGAATTTACTAGGATGCCTGGATTTTGCAATCATGTGTAATACATATATTTAAGCAATGGGATCTTCAGGTCAGTTTTTCATACATAATTTATAGCCTCATACTTGTCAAAATGATTCAATAAACAGTAGTAAATAGTGAAAAAAAATATGCTTAAGCTTAAGTATGCTAGAAAATTAGCTTTCTGCAACACAAATATTGGTCCCTAAAGGTTTTCAATTTTGTAAGGTTATTTTCTGAATACATACTTAAGGGCATCTACTGTCTGAATTTAGGAAAAATAGTATTTTTCGTCTGTCAGTTTAGCTTTAATGTCCTGCGTAAAAAACACAATGGTTCTCTTTATCTATTTTCATCTCTTAAATTTCCCTTACTTTCATATTTTCACCACCTCCAACACTAAAAAATATTTTAGAAGTAGGAAAGACCTAATCATTTTGTCTAAACCCTCAATTTTATATAGGCACATAAAGAGATAGCAATTAAATCTGTCCAAGTCACAATTAGTCCAAGAACCAGTATAAATAGCCACGGTTTTATAACTCTTACTCTATTATTCTCTATTACAAATAAAAAAGTTTATAAATGCAAGAGTTAATTCATAAATATAAACATAGGAGTACCTGTTTGCTTATATTTTTCTTATAAGTGTGTTACATTCCCTTAGGTTAAGTATTTGACTGCATAGGAACACAATTCTTTGGTCCCTCTGATCCAGAAATAGTCCTAAAGAAATCAGTATACCAAGACATATGCACAAGAATATTTTTAAGAAGAGTATTTAAATAGGAAAAGCTAAAGCTGAGCCAAGTAGAGAATTAAATTTCATACACATACAGTTGATATGGACAAAAGTTTAAGATCTATTTTTAGGTATTTAAAGGAAAAGTAGGAGGGGAGAGATAGCTAAACTGTACACTATGTTTTATATTTTAAAACTAATTTGAGCACTATTATTTTTAAAACTTTTACGTAACTAGTAACTGGAAAGTTACAAAGAAAATCACTCTCACATATAGCTGGTGGCAGCATAAATTGGTAAGAGCTTTTGAGAAAGCCAATATTGCAATAATTTCCATAAATTAAAAATGCTCATATAAGCTCACACCCATACTGACCCACACACGCAAGGGAAAAGAGTTCTTAGGAGGAACAAGAAATGTCAAATTTGAATAGTTTCTTTTAAAACTGTACACCAGGTACATATTTTTAAATCAAAAATCATTCGGGGTATGAGAAATAATCATATCTTCTGGCCCAATAACCTCATCTCTAGCAATATAATCTAAGGAAACAGAAATATGAACAAAGATGTTCATTTTTTACCCACAGTTACAAAATATGGGAAATAATGTAAAAGCCAAATATAGAAATAGAACATCAATACTCACTGGGCAACCATTAAAACCTGCATATTGGCAATGATATGAGAAAATACAGTGCAACATTAACTGAATCAAAAAACAAACAAAAATCCAGAAAACAAAATACTATACAGAGCTGCCTTTTAGCTAGGTTAAAAATTTTTATAAAGGATGCTCACTTTGCCAGGCCTGGTGGCTCATGCCTATAATCCCAGAATTTGGGAGACTAAGGGAGGATTGCAAGAGTTCAAGGCCATCCTGAACTACATAGCAAGACCCTGACTCAAAAAAAGAAAGAAAAAGAAAAGAAAAAAACCCAGCAAAAAGTAATGCATGACAAGATGCCAAATGTAAAGATTACTTTTAATCCTTTAAACATAAATCACTGTGCTTGCTTCAGTAGCACACATACTAAAACATAAATCATTCTGTGATTTTCTGATAATCCCCCCCTTAAAAGTCCACAGAATTAACATATGTCACATGACAAAACTAAACAAGGTAACACCAATTGGTACAACAAAAAAATCAGCCAGAAGTTTAAATTCATCTTCATAAATCAGAATATCACTTATTGCTTACCAGGATTATGATGAGTTGCAGATTCTCCATTCTGAAATACATCTCCTGCCACATTCATTCTACCAGGATTAAAAGGTCCTACTCCAGTCTTGGTCTGTGAAGTTAAAGATGGGGTGTATGTTTGTATATTAACACCAAAATTACTTGACTGCAGTCCGTTAGAGACATCTCCCAAGTTGGTATTCTGCAGTGATGTTACATGTGTAATCATTAAGTTCATATCTCTCCCGTCAGTATTTTCTAATTGGCCATCATTCACAGAGCTTACACCTGTTTCTAAGGTTGTAACATTAGCAATCTGAATTTCAGAGTCTGGTTCTGTGGTGATACCACTATTACCCATTCCTGCATTTACCTTACTTCTTGAAAAACTGGAAGTGGAGAAATCCACATCATTTGTTCTGTTTTTAGTTTCAGGGGGTCTCCTTTCAACAAAATTGGAGTTTTTGTCTTGCCCTTGATTTGTTTCCATGTCCTCTTCGTCATCAATGACAATTGTCTCACTTACACTTCCCTTTTGAGAAGCCAATTCTTTTGAGGACGGGAGAATTTTGGAATCATTTCCTTGCAGTTCTTCGTTTTTTGATGTAAATGTTATGGTTCTTTGATCAGTTACCACTGGTGCAGAAGGTGGGGGAGGTTGTACAGGTTCAATAAAAACAACGTCATCATCGTCTTCCACTGGTGAGTTTTGAAACTTATTAGATCTAGATGCTAAAGGGTTAGGTGGACCACTAAATGAATTTCCTACATTCGTGAGACTAGTTGCCATGGCCGTACTCCCTAATAAAACAGGAGTCTGATCAGTCAATTCTAATGTTCCCACTGAACTTGTGTCCATGCCAAAGAACCTGTTAGGAAAATGAGAAAAGAGTTAAAATGTCAGTATAGGATTTTATGCTACTCTAAGTAAAACCACTGTGGATAACCAAGAAGATAAATATCCAATTTTCAGTAGTCATGTGCTCTAAAATCCCACCATATCACCTCCTTCCCAACATATATTATCTACTCTATAAGCCTTAACACTGAAAACATAAACACTTCCACAAGCTTGACCAGGAAAATAAAAAGCTAACAATAAAACAACCCCTTCAATTTACATATTCCATTTATCCACTAAATTAAATAAAATAATATGGTCTAATTCCTAACTTCCCTTTATTCATCTTGATTTTTAAATCCTTTTTCTTGTAATCCCAGCTCACATGATTAAGTCTTTCTGAAAATTTTAGATCTTTCTTCACCCTATCCAGAAAGTTCAAGTCCTTTTCACCAGGCACTATGCCATGTGCTTTACATTCATGCCTGTAGCAGGCTGTACAATGCAACCGAAGATAATGAGTCTCAAACACTAGAATCTACATTCTCTTGTACAGAAAAAGGATCTTTGTAGATATGATTGTGGATAAGGACTTTAGAATGAGGTTAGTAAGTATCTTTTCAAGAGAGAGCTAGAGGAAGATTACAAGCCAAAGAGGAGAACACAATGTGATCATGGAGGGAGACTGGCAACACTGGGAGTCACCAGAATACAGAAAGGAGAAGGAAGATTCTTCCCATAAATCTTCAGAGGATGTGCATCCCTCCCGATACCTTGAATTGATCCCAGTGAAACTACTTTCAGACTTCTGGCCTCCAAAACTGTGAGAGAGCATATTTCTCTTGTTTCAGGCCACCACATTTCTGGTAGTTTGTTGCAAAAGCCATAGAAAGTACATACAATCCACTTCATAGTTAACCACCCCGCAAAAAAATTAGGTGTAATTTTTGTCCTTTATTTAGGTACTGGGGATTGAACTCAGGACCTTGCGCTTGTGAGGCAGGTGGTGGAACCACTGAGCTAAATCCCTGGCCCCATCCCATTTTAATAATTAACAAATTGTATTTTAGAGATGCTAATTTTTCTAAATAACACAGATCACAGGATGAATATCCAAGTCTCTAAAACTACAGGATCCAAATTCTTCACTACTCTACTATATTCAACAGTTTCTAAGCGGATTCATTTATTACATTCAACAGATTTAAAGAGTGCTTAGTTTATACAAGACTGTTTTAAGCCTCTGGGAAAACTGGTAAATAACACAAGTGAACATCCCTTCCCAGAGTAAGCGTGAATTCTAAACTGTTTGGATTTTACTGTAACAGGTAACACTGCTGATTTCTACAGCAATGGGCTGATACAGTCTAATGCTTTAAATAGATCACCCTGGATATATGGAAGATGAATTATACTAGATCATAAATGGAAACAAAGATATCAACTAGGCAGCCACACCATTGTCCAAGTGAGAGATGACAGTAGCTGAAACAAGAGTAGTGACAGTACTCTGGGAAACTGAGGCAGGAAGATCATAAGTTCCAGCCCAGCCTGGGCAACTGAGAAACTCAGCAAGATCCTGTTATAAAATAAAAGTAAAATTTATAAAAAGACAGGAGATACAGCTTACAGAGTGAAGACTATGGGTTCAATCCCCAGGACTGGAAAATAAATAAACAGCTCCTCAACAAGAAAAACTTCTTTATAATGAAACAATAGGAAAAACTTTCAGATAAAACCTTCAGTTAAAGAAAATAAAATTTTTTAACATTACCACCCTAAATTTTAAAAATTGAAATACACTTAATACTTAAAAATTTTCACAACTAATTCAATTTAATTTTTAAAAATACATGCACAGCCATTTTGGTTATAGTTATGTTTATTGCTTATGACTGGCCAATATTTGTGCCAGTTAAATATTATAGCAAACTCATATAGTAAATGCGTGACTTCTATTTTACAGGTTTAAATGCAATTAAGTATAGAACAATAATATAAGCCAGCAGTTAAGTAATGAAAAATAAGGCAATAATGCAGCTCTTCCAATTTTTTAGAAATGCAGCCACTGAATAAAACAATAATCAAATCAATATCCAAACTACACAAGCTTCAAAGGGAAGAAATATCAAGCTCACAAGCCAGGCTAAAAGGAGACTTTTAAAAATAATGAAGTTAAGCTTGTAGTTAACATTCACTTGTCAAAAGTTTGGTCTTACAATCATTTTCAGAGAAATGAGTTAAAGCTCAGCCTAAATCTACTGATGTCATAAAATGTATAGGCTTTTAATTGCTCTAGTTTCTTTCTATGTTGTAGCATACCTAAAAATAGGAAAAGAAAATTTCTGGAAAGAAAAGCTAACTGATTTCACAGCACCCTCTGGTGGCTGCTAAATGTCAATTCAGTTTCCTCATAGAGAACAGTGACACAGAATAGGAGGTTTTACTACACAGTAATCTACTTCAGAAAACAATAATCTTAGTAAAAATCATGTGGTCAGTTCTAAGTATCACTGACCAACATGCTTCAACCACAAAACAGTCTAATAAAGAAGGACAATCAAATGTTAACCTGAGGCAGGAAGATTGCCAAGTTCAAGCCGAATCTGGGCAATTTCTGTAGCAAATTTTTTTTTTTTTTTGGTACTGGGGATTGAACTCAGGTCCTTGCATTTGTGGGACAGGCGGCAGAACCACTGAGCTAAATCCTCGGCCCACTGTCACAAGTTTTTTAAAAAGAACTAGGGATGTAGATCAGTACAAGACCCTGGGTTCAATCCCCAGCACCGCCACCACTCCTCCCCCCCAAAAAAGAAAAAAAAAAAGACAATCCAAGTAAAGAGTTGAAATTAAAATTTGCCAATTGTATTATAGCACTTTATTTTACTAGGTATCTTGTCTGTTGGGCTTTTAGTTAGCTAATGAATGAATACATTAGATTAGGGTTTTAGTTGGGATTTTGCATAGCTTGCATTTTAATTCTTTGGTTCTTTGCTATTTCTATTAACCCATAGCATTATTTTAATAAATGTTATATAATACCAATTAAGAGCTGAACATTTCTCCAATATTTAAACAAAATCAACTCCATTTTCTGTGCATGCACATGTGTGTTGCTGGGGGCTCAAACCCAGGATCTTCTGCACATAAACAACAGTAATATCACTAATTTTCATGCTCAACCATTAACCACTTTTCTACCTCAAGCTAATTCTAATTACCTATTTAACAATTACCTATTTAACAAACAATTTCACTGCTCTGAGCTTTAACTTTCTCAGTCAGTGGTATAAAACTGGTTTACAGGGCTGTTCTTGGAATTCAAAGAGATAAATGGGTGTGAAAGCCACTTATCACACTTCTAAACAATCACCAGCCAATTTTTGCCTCTACTTCAGGACTTCAGCAAGTTTCCCATTAATTTTTTAAGCTTCTTTATGATATTCATCATCATAAATTACAAATGCCTATTTTGATTCCATAAGAATCAACACTAGAAATGAAACAATAAAAGGATGGTGAAACATAAATGTTGTCATTTGTAACAAGAACACATCAGTTCTTATTGAATAAAGCCAATGAACTCTCAAAAAACTAAAATGGCAAAACAAAGTACTTCAAAGTGTTTCAACAGGTATCCGGGAAGATGGCAGAGCAGTAAGCAGCAACATATCTAGCTCTCCAAGATTTGGAATTAAAAATACTAAAAAATAACAATTTGAGATAGAAAAAAAGGGGAGATCCCTGGGACCAAGGAAGGACCTGAATGAAAAATTGGAGCCTACAGAGAAACTGAAGAGACAGACCATGATACAGAAAAAAAATGAAAGGGGAATCTGCACTTTTTCCCGTCATCTGGCTCGTGGCCGTTGAAAGGAAGATCAAAACTATGGAGACACTTCAGAGGCCTCAAGGGAGAAACGCACCAGTGGAACTGAGCAGTGAATGCTGTGCACTACAACAGCTAGTAACCTGACTCCAGTCCAAGCAACTGCTTTGTCACCAAGAGAGCATGCATGGCCAGATGCCATTTAGGGAGGGGCAACTGAGCCCAGGACTCATCTCTGGACTCCCAGTGTTTAACTACCGTAATGATTGGTAGTGAGGGACAATCACAGGAAACATCCAGAGTCAGGTAGTCGTGGTCTGGCTGGCAAGAGATTTCGAGAGTGTTATAAGCTAAAGGACGCAGACCCCAACTCAACCCCATGTCAGGTTCATACTGGAATTTATGGGACCCAATGAAAACAGTCCTAGGAGGGAAACTGATAGTGGTGAATTTCCATATCAGAATACCAGAACAGGCTCAAATAAATAATCTAATGTTGAACCTCAAGCTTCCAGAAGAAGAACAAGTTAAACCTAGAGCTCATACAAGGAAGGAAATTATAGAGATCAGAACATAAATTAATGCAATTGAAACTAAGAAAACAATACAAAGAATCAATGAGCCAAAGAGTTGGTTCTTTGGAAGATTAAATAAAATAGACAAACCCTCAGGTAACCTTATCAAAAGAAACAAAGAAAAGACCCAAATACATGCAATTAGGATTAAAAAGGGTGAAATCACAATGGATCCTGAAGAAATCCAAAAGATCAGTATCGACTTTGAGAGCCTGTACTCTAACAAGATAGAAAATTCAGAAGAAATCAACAGATTCCTAGATGCATGTAACCTACCAAAACTGAACCAAGAAGATATAAAAATTCTAAGTAACTGAGTATCACTCAATGAAATCAGAGAAGTAATAACAGAACTACCAACAGAATAAAGGCCCAGGTTCTGATAGATTCACTGCTGAATTCTATAGAAGTTTAGGGAAGAGCTAATGTCACTACTCCTCAAACTCTTTAATGAAACTGAAAAGGAAAAAATACTATCAAAGTAATTCCATGAAACAAGCATTACCCTGATACCAAAATCAGAGAAGGATCCAATCAAAAAGACAACTATGGGCCAATCTCCCTAATGAACATAGATGCAAAAATCCTCCATAAGATACTGGCAAAGAGAATGTAGCAAATCATTAAAAAGATTATACACCATGACAAAATAGGATTCATCCCAAGGACCCAGAGATTGTTCAACATAAGCAAATCAATAAATGTAATACACACATTGACAGAACTGAGGACAAAAACCACATGATCATCTCAACAGATGCAGATAAAGCATTTGACAAGGTCCAACACCCATTCATCATAAAAAAAAAACCCTACAGAAAATTGGTATAGATGGTCTGTGGAGAGCGAAAGGTTGAAATAACCTTGAGAGACCTCTGAGTCTCTTGAGAACATAATGAATCCTGGCTATGCAGCTGGCACAAAAACAAGGATGGTTACTTGTAACGAGAGTGGTTAAATAGAAAGAGTTCGAATGTCTGCAGTGCAAGGGAACGTTATTCCCGGAGTTGTAAGGATACATTTGACCTTTTCCCGGGAAAATAATTAGTCGCCGAATTACGTGCAGAGGAGGGGTTGGGGGTTGTGGAAAAGGTATATAAAGGGCAATAAAGTGGGAAGAGGGGTTCCCCCCTCCGCCTCTCTCCTTTTTCTTTTCCTCAGAGGTTGTGTTTTTCTTTCATCCTCTCCCCTCCTCTCAGGTACTGTTCGACTAGTGACGGCTGGCACCGTCAATGGTCTTTATCTCAATCTGATAAAAGCCATCTGTGACAAACCAACACACAACATGGTAATAATAAATGGGCAAAAACTGAAAACTTTCACTCTTAAAATCAGGAACAAGACAAGGATGCCCACTATCACCACTCCTGTACAATACAGTTCTGGAAACATTAGCCAGAGCAATCAGACAAAAAAAGAAATAAAAGCAAATGGATAGAAAAGGAAAAAGTTAAATCATCACTATTTGCACATGATGACATGATACTCCACATAGAAAATCCCAAAACCTCTACCAAAAGACACCTAGAATAACCAAATTTGACAGTGTAGCAAGATAAAAATTCCTGTACACAAATAACAAACTCACTGAGAGAGAAATTAGGGAAACAACACCTTTCACAATAGCATGAAGAAAAATGAATGCTTAGGAATCAAGAAGGAAGTAAAAGAGCTTTACATTGAAAACTACAGTACTCTGAAAAGAGATCAAAAAGCTATCAGAAAATGGAAGGATATCCCGTTGTTGGATAGGATGAACTAATATAGTGAAAATGGCCATACTTCCCAAACCGTTATACAGATTTAATGCAATCCCAATCAAAATACCAATAGCATACCTCACGGAACTAGAGAAAAGAATCTTAAAATTCTTATGGATCCAGATGAGACCCAGAATAGCAAAAGCAATTCTGGGCAGCAAGGGCAATACAGGGACATCACAATCCCCAATCTCAAGTTATAATACAAGGCTACCGTGATTAAAAACAGCATGGTACTGGTGAAAAAAAGAGACCCAAGGATCAAAGAGTATCAACAGAATAGAAGATACCAGAAAGAACTCCAAGGACACTCAGCTACCTTATCTTTGACAAAGGTGCTGAACACCTTCACTAGAAGAAAGATAGCCTGTTTAATAAATGATGCTGGTATACATTATCTCTAGAAGGACTGCTAATATTAATCAGTTTTTTTAAACTTTGAAACTAAAAATCATGATATGGTAAAATGGTTCATAGCAAAAGCCTTGGGGAAAATGGTCCTGTTCCCTTTATTTTCAGTTCAAAAATGTTTCTAACTTGCTTGCAGCTTTCTCTTATGGTACTGATCTTGAGGGAGAGAAACAGAATATAATTTTAAGTACAGGCCTACTCTGACAGGGACCACATACCACAGGGATCCCTGGGCTCAGAGGGTATTTGGCTGAACTGGCTAATAAATTAATCTGCATTGGATGAGGATCAATGACAGCAAAACAAAAATGGCTTTAAAGCTTGATGTTGTTTCTTTTCTTAGGCTGTTTAATTATAGCTAAGCAATGTCAAAGATGCTCCAAAGAAATGGAAAGGACTTTTTGTCACAGCACTTAAGAAAATTCAAAACAACCATCCTCATGCCCCCATACAGAATGCTGCAGAGTACAAAACTTGAGATATTTTGTAGGATGCCTGACAAAGTGTAGCCTTTTACCTTGTTTCAGGGTGCATATTTATTACAAGTACTCTAGTTAAATACTGAAAAGGTATATGGTCATTTTGACTTCAAGAAAGAGCCAAATGTCTCAAAGTAAATAAGATGGAGGAGTACACATAACAATGTTTAACTTGCAGAAACTGCCATAAACAGTTGATCAACAAGAGGTGACAAAAAAAATGCAGTGAATGCTTAAATTAAAATAATGTATTACACTGAAAGACACATTGCCATTACTACCCCTCTTAAGGTAAGGGAGGAGTACTCTTACTTCAAACACATCCCATCATTCTTGGAAATGTGTCTTTTACTACAAATTTTTAAAAATTTAAACATTACCTGGATTTTTCAATCACCCTTGTTAGCCAATCTGAAAGCCTGGTAAATATAAAGAACTGCAAAGGAAATCAGCCAGACATAGTGGTGCATCTGTAATCCTAGCATTTAAGAGGCTGAGGTAGGAGGATGGCAAGTCCCAGCGACATAGTGAGACCCTGTCTCAAATACCCTGGGTTCAATCCATAGTTACAGACACAAACACAAACACACACACACACACACACAAAGCTAAGTTGACATCCTCTCTACAGCAAAGGGTATTGGTCAAAATGTGTTTGGTTGGGTTGAGGATTTAGCTCAGTGGTTCTACCACATGCCTTGCAAGCACAGGATTCCGAGTTTGATCCCTGGTACCAAAATAAAAAATGTGTTTGGCTAACATTATAGTTTTAGGTAACTATCAATTTAAAATTTTATAGCTGAGTGTGGTGGTGCACGCCTGTAATCCCAGCACTTGGGAGGCTGAGGCTGGAGGATTGCCATAAGCTCAAGGCCAACCTGGGTTACACAGTGAGTTTAAGTCCAGCCTGAACTACATACATAGCAAGATCTTTTCTCAAAAAAACCCCCAAAAATTTACAATTCCTAGTGAAATTTATAAATATACATAAAATAGCAAACTAAAATATGTCAAATAGAAATATTGAAAGCATTACCATTAAAGAATGACATAAGGAAACACAGCTCAGTGGTACAGCTTTTGGATAGAAAGCAAAAAGCATGAGGTTCAATTCCCAGCATAACCAAAAAAAAAAAAAAAAAAA
>NW_004624776.1:17721855-17744284 GCF_000247695.1 Heterocephalus glaber
ATTTTTTTTTTTTAGGTCATTATTACTATAGAGCACTCTTCTAAAAGTATAAGCCAGGGCTGGGGATTTAGCTCAATGGTGCCACAGCCTGCCTCGCAAGCACAAGGTCTGGGGCCCAATCCCTAATACCAAAAACAAACAAACAAACAAACAAATAAATAAATGTATAAGCCAATACAAATACACCAAAAGAATTTTTTTTTACTTTTAAGAGGGGAAAATATCACTATATGAAAACTATGATTCTTTATCTCAAGGAGAATCATTGCAGTAAGATAATTAGTAAAAATGAATTCAAAATTAGCATGTACAAATTAGTCAACAGAATGGCCTACTCAAGACAGTTACAAAGTTTTATTTCAACTAAAAGGTCAACGGAATTTGTAAGGTTTTTTTAAAAAATCAAACCTAGAAGGATGAGGAGATGAATTATTCAACAACACCAAAATTTTGGAAAGGAGAAGCAAGTAAGCATAAATTAGTTGTAAATAACTTAGTTGGCCTGAAAAAGGTAAACCCGGAACCCACACTTAATACTTTTAAATAACCATTACAAATGAAATTGCACTTGTACTTAACATTCACTTTGTCCTAAGATATGAAGTATCCTGATGGGTGTCACAATTTGCAAAAGAATGGCCAGCCCAAGAGCTCAAAACAGAATTCCGAATCAAGATTTCGAAGCCACCATCACAGCACCATTTCCTCTACAAAGGAGACTGCACCTAACATAGTTACTAAAAGGACTGAGTAAAATCTACTGAAAAAGTAAAGTACCTACACTTCTTTCCCCATTTAAATAAATCTAGATATTTAATCATATGGAGAAACAACAGATTGACTCTAGGCTATAAAATGAACCCATACATACACTGTTGTGCTTCTTCAGACCTGATTCCCAAACTAAAACCCCACCCTGCACCTGTCCACTTAGGACTGGAAGACTCTCTTCTGAGAAACAGAACAATATAAGGGTAGACTCAGAAAGACAAATATTGCAAGTTCTCCATATTATGTGAAATCTAAAAAGGAAGATGAGGAAGTAGAAAGGAGACTATTATTAGACAAGAGGAAGGGAGAAAAAGGAGAGGGGGCATAAAAGGAAGGTTATGGGGGAGTAGATAAAAGCACAATATATTACACACATTAAATCCCCCTCAATGTGAAACTAGGGCAGAGGGCAAGACAATAGGAGGATGAAAATGATAAAAGTATGTTATGCGCTTGTATGAATCTGCCAAAATGAAACCCATTAAGTTATACAACCAATAAAACATGAAAAATTAAAAATAAGAAAAATTGAAGGCACTAAATGGAGATTTCTCAACAACTTCCCACACACACACGTACACACACACACACACACGAACATCCACGGAAGTATTCTGAACCCCAAGCATTCGGTATATCCAAACAGCTTTTGGACATCATTTTTTTTTTTTTTTGGCAGTACCAGGGATCGAACTCAAGACCTTGTGCTTGCAAGGCAGGCACGGTGCCACTGAGCTAAATCCCCGGCCCTGGACATCATTCTTAATTATGAACAGACAACCAAAGATTACCTGACAACAGGGAAATGGTATCTTAATGACAAAAACAAATGGGATGAAAACAAACTGAAAAGGCCAACTTGGTAGATAACCAGGTAGGAGAAAACCTTATGAAAATCATTCAGATTCATAGATAAGAAAATATATTACAGCCACAAAGTATAGAGTGGTGCATGTCTAATCCCAGCATTCCGGAAGGCGGAGGCAGGAGGACCACAAGTTCAAGGCCAGTATGTGAAATTTAGTGAGATCCAGTCTCAAACTCTAAAACAAAGTTTTAATATCCAGCACGTTGGCACATGCCTATAAGTCCCAGCACTCAGGAGGGTCCCTGTCAAGTTCAAGGCCAGCCTGGGCTACACAGTGAGTTCAAGGCCAGCCTGAACAACCTATCAAGACCCTGTCTCAAACAAATTAAATTAAGAGGCTGAGGGTGTAGCTCAGTGGTAGAATGCTTGTCTCGTGTGAATGAGGCCCTGGGTTTAATACTCATTAACTCAAATAAATAAATTTAAAAAGAATAAAAGGCTGGAAAATAATATTTAGAGAGAAAATATAATCCTCCATTTAAAAAAAAAAAGCAAGGAGAACACAGGACTCCTTGAAGAAATGGTTTTTTGGAAGTTAGAGGCAGGAAATATCAAGATGAGCCGAGAACACAATATACTCTAGATAGCAAGAGAGCTATCAATATGAGCAGGGGTGTGAAAAAGACTGCTGCAGAGTCTGGCTGGAAGAATCAGATTACAGACTTACCAAACAATACTCAGAATGTTCAGTTCTCATCAAAACAAAAAGTAATCATACAAAATATAAAAAGAAACAAAAAGTATGCCCCATTCACAGAATTAAAGAATTTGACAGAACATCAAACTAGAGAAAAGAAAATCAACAAAACCAAAAGTTGGTTTTTAAAAAGATAAAATGAACAAATCTTTGGCAATCTAGATTGACTATGAAAAAAAGATTTCAAATTACTAAAAGCATTACGAAATTAAAATGGGACATTGCTAGTGATTTTACAGAATCAACTAGGACCAACTGTAACGGTAACAAATTGGATAACCTAGATGAAATGGACAAATTTCTAAAAATATACAAACCACCAAAAATAACTCAAGAAATACAAAATCTTAATAGATCCATAACAAATAAGGAAATTAAATCAGTAATCAAAGCCTTCCCAACATAAGAAACACCCAGGGTCAAATACCTTCACTGGTGAATTCTATCAGAAAAATTGAAAATTAACACCATTGGCCATAGTCATTCTACTCATTCTATTCTGAAGGTTATGTCCTTCAGAATGATGAGAAATGTCCACATGTTCAATAATGGTTATTATACTACTTATAACATCAAATATTAAAATGAAATAAATGTATTATATAATTTTTTTTTTTTTGTACCAGGGATCAAACTCAGGTCCTTGAGCTTACACAGCAAGCAGCAAAACCACTGAGCTAAATCCCCAGCCCCGTATTATATAATTTAAAAAAACAAATAGTGCTAAGGATGTGAAGAAATCAGATCCCTTATACACTGTAGAAATGCAAAATGGCACAGGTCCTATAGAAAACAGTATGGCAGGTCCTCAAAAACTTAAAAATTGAGGGCCAGGGATTTAGCTTAGTAGTACCGCGGCTGCCTTGCAAGCACAAGGTCCTGAGTTCAATCCTTGGTACTAGGGGAAAAAAAGTTAAAAAAAAAACTTTAAAATTGAATTACCATATGATCCAGCAATCCCACTTCTGGATATACATAATATCCAAAGAGGATTTAGCTCAGTGGTGCCATGGCTGCCTCACAAGTGTAAGGTCCTGAGTTCGATCCCTGGTAAAGGAGTGGGGGGGACCAAAAGAACTGAAAGCAAACTGCATACTCATATTCAAAGCAACATTATTTACAAATGTCACAGGACAAAAGTATCCTAAATGTTGGTGCTCAAATGGATAAACAGAATATATACATACAATGGATTTTTTTTTTTTTTGAAATAGGGTCTCACTATGTAGGCCAGGCTGGCCTTGAACTTGTGATGATCCTCTTGTCTCAGCCTCCTGAACACTGGGATTATAGGCATGCACCACCATATCAGCCTATTCAGTCTTAAAGAGGAAGAAAATTCTGATACATGCTGCAACATAGCTGAACCTTGAAGATGTAAAAAAGAAAAAGTCAATCACAAATGGACCAATATTGTATGACTCCCCTTATGTGAAATCAAATTAGGAACAGGAGGCATGGTGACACATATACTGTCTGGCTACAGTGAAAGGATCAGAAGTTCAAACCCACTCTGGGCAACTAGTGAAGTATTGAGATTCTGTCCCAAAATTTAAAAAAGGTTAGAAATGTAGCTCAGTACAAAGGCTCTGGGTTCAACCTCCAGTATCATTTAAAAATAAATTTTTATTTTAAAAAAAAGGTAAAACAGTGGTTACAAGGGGCTGGAGGGAATTATATAAGAAATTGTTGTTCAGCCAGGCATCATGGTGCATACCTGTGAAACTGTTTGTAAAGAGGATCACCAGGAGTTCGAGGCCAGCTGGGGCTCCAGAGTGAATTCAAAGCCACCCTGAACTACATAGTAAGACCCTTTCTCAAAACACAAACAAACAAAAAAACCCCAAAAACAAAAAATTAAGGGATTAATGAATACATCTAGTTTCACAACATGAAAATTTTCAGGAGGCCTGCTGTGTAACAACAGTGTGGATATATTTAACACTACTGAGCTATACACTTAAAAGTTAGTATTAAAAATGACTAATAACTTTTTTGCCATAATTAAATATAAGGAGAAAACCAAAATTATCTCTTCATACCCATCAAGATGAGTATTTTAAAAACAGAACAAAAAAAAGGAAAATAACAAATGCTGATGAGGAGGTCCAGAAACTAGAAGCCCTGTGCGCGCTGGTTCAATGTAAAATAGCACAGCACTGTGAAAGACTTTGATAGTTGTTCAAAAAGTAGCACATAGATTAACATACGACCCAACAATTTCACTCCTATGTATGTACCCCAAGGGACTAAAAGCACTGACTCAAACAGATTAAATGACTATAGCAAAATTTTTCACAATAGCCAAAAGGTGCAAACAACCTAAGTGTCCATCAAAACATAAATGAACAGGGGCTGGGGATTTAGCTCAGTGGTTTGACCGCCTGGTGCACAAGTGCAAGGACCCGAGTTCGATCCCCGGTGCCTCCCCCCAAAAAAAAACCACACATAAATGAATAAATACTGGTATATATACATAATTAAAATAGTACTCAGCCCTAGAAAATGAATGACCCTTGAAAACATGCTAAGTAAAATAAGCCAGACACAAAAGGGCACAGATTGTATAATTCTACTTGTGAGGTATTTATTGTAGGCAAATTATTATTTTTTTTTTTTTTTTTTTTGGTGAGGGGGATCAAACTTGGGTCCTTGCGCCTGGCAAATTATTTTTTTTTAAATATAAAACAGAGGTTACCAGGGGCTAGGGAACGGGGAGACTGGGATTAGTGAATTTTTCTTTGAGATGAAAAAGTTCTGGAAAGTGACAAAAGATTTTAACACAATACTAGCAATTACCTAATGTCACTGAATGTTTTTTTTTTTTTCTTTTGCGGTTCTCCATAGTTTCAGCCTTCACACTGAGCTACATTTCCAACCTTTTTAATTTTTTTGAAGCAGGGTCTCAATTAAGTCACTAAATTGCCCAGGCTGAGCCTGAACTTATGATACTTCTACCTCAGCCTCCCACCCAGAATGCTGGGGACTGCAGGCATGAACTACACCACACTCAACAAAAATGGTAAATTTTATGTTAACATATTTTACTGGATTTTTTTTTTTTGGTGGGCTGGAGGAGTTTCCCACACACTAGCTGTGTGTCCTCTAATCCTGTTTAATTATACCATCTACCTACCTGGAACCTTGATTACAGCCAGTTAGTCAGAAACACAACCAAACCTGCAACCTGCAATTGGCATGTGAAATTGGAGGCAATCTTGGGAACTGAGTCTTCAACCTGGGGAATCTGTTTTTACCCTTCTTTACTTTCTAAAATTGATACTAATGCATATATATTGGGATAAATTAGGGTTTCAGTGAATTTAGATTGGAGGAAAAAAGTAGCATTTTTTAGTGTTATCAATGTCTTCCCATTCATACTTGTGTATCTTGCATTCAGGTTTTCTTATATGGCTCATGATATAGTTTCCTTCATTAAAGTCTTTAAAAAAAAAGTCTTGCATATTTCTTGTTATAGTTATCCCTTTTTCTTGGAATAATGAAATTTTCCTCATCACATTAAAAATGTTTATACACCAAAAAAAAAATAAGATTTAAAAATATGCAAAGTGAGAAATATATTTGTAACAAAGAATTGATATCCATACTTTAAAAGACTCATTACTAGACCAAGAAAAATTGGCTATTTGATAATGCACAAATTGGAAACAATGTGGAGAAACTTGAAATGCAGTTGATACAGCGGTACAAAGGAGAGTAATTTGACAGGACCTGTAAAACATATACCAGGCTTATACTGACTCAGAAATTCCTGTCAGTATTTATTCCCTCTAGAGAATACACACATGATATCAGGCATGGTAGCGTATGCCTGTAATCCTAGTACTCTTGGAGGCTGAGGCAGGTGGATCACAACTGTGAGGCCAACCTGGGCAACTTAGCTACTTAAGGAGACTTTTGTCTCAAAACTAAAAATAAAAAGTGCTAGGGATGTAGCTCAGTGTGAAGGCCTGTGAAGGGGAAGGGAAGGCAGAGGACCAGTATATTCCCTGCAGCATTAAAAGTAACAACAAAAATTAGCAATAAACTAACTGTCCATCAACAGATTAAACTCTACTAAATCCATGCCATGAATAAAAGACACAACAGTCTTACTAACTCAGAAGATACTTAAAAATGTCACCACAGGGCCGGGGACTTAGCTCAGTGGTTCCCCTGCCTGCCTTGAAAGTGCAAGGTCCCAAGTTCAATCCCCGGCACCAAAAAAAAGAAAAAAGAAAAAAGAATATTACTACAATAAGCAATTTGCGGAAAAGATAGGTATAGTATACATGTTCTTAAAATGCACGTACAAAATTATTAAATATTAATACATGCACAGAAAAGAGCTTAAATTTACATTAAACTGATATTCTTAACCTCAGCAACAGTAGAAAAAAAAAAGACCTGGGAACCAATAATACACAGCATGCATCTATTACAAACTAGCCAGAAAACTTTTTAAATGTTTCTTTATACCTAAAACAATCCTACTCTGACTTCAGAAATTGGTACAATTCCTTTAATTCGTGTACTTAACTACTAAAAATCCACTGAAGGGTTATGACAGAGTCTGAACAAAATCTTTTGTTCTAATAAATAAATGAATAAATCAATTCATTCAGTTATCTCTAGGGTATAGACTTTCTAGGGTAAGGAAGAATCTATTCTCTCCAAAAGTACCAAAGTTGATAAGGTCTGTTCAAGTCATTTTTAACTTTTTTGGAAATCTTATCCACTCCCACGACTTTAATTAATATCTTAAATACCTCTGGCTCCTTAAATTATCTCAATCAGGATTTTCAAAACTCCTAACTTCCTATACCCTCTATCTGCACTTCCTCTAGTTTTTGCCATTTCAGGCAATTATGTGTCTGTCTAGCTACCCATACCTAAAATCTGAAGATCATTCTGAATTTCCTCTCTTCTTCAATGACAGCCCAACAAGTTCTCTCCTCTAAAAATAAATCTTGAAACTGTCCTTTACCACTTGTCTCCACTACCTTTCTAGACCTAGAAATCCATCACCTTTCTACTAGATTATTCACATTACCTACTATATTCTCCAGAATATCTTAAAGGTCTTTTAAAAAGTAAATCAGACTATACTGTTCAATTCCTGTGAACTGTATAGAGGAAAATCTACAATTCTTCCCTAACCTGTAAGAATCCTGCCTGATTTGATCTCTGCTTGCAACCCAAGGTCACTTTCGGTGCTACTCTTTCCCCGTGTTGCTTAGTAAGTGTCAGCTAAATGATATCTTCTGTTTGTTTGTGGATGAGTTCAAGCTAATCCTGTCTTGGGATCTTTGTACCATCTGCCTTCCTCTGCCTGAAAGGCTCCTTTCCACATTTCTCTTAACCTTTTTTTTGGGGGGGGGGGTACTGGAGATCAAACTCAGGACCTTGTGCTTGTGAGGCAGGCGCAGTGCCACTGAGCTAAATCCCCGGCCCATCTTTTAACTCTTATATTATATGCCACTCTCAAAGATCCTTCTGTATCAAACACTCCACCTTGATTTAAATTAGGACTCCCCTGTTATACTCTCACATCATATAAATTTCCTCAGCTGTATTTATCCAACTTGTAATCACGTTTACTTGTTTATTTGTAAACCATGTCCCCTATTAGACAGCACAGCACACTCCACGAGGGCAAAGACCAGTGTTTTTATTGCCTTTCACTATGTCACCTGAACAGAACATATTAACTTAGTACCTGGCCTACTTACCAAATGAATATTTTTCTCTCACAAGGAGAGAGAATAACTAATCAGGTAGGGCTTTGGGTTTTTTTTAAACTCCTCTCCACCTCCCATTAATTCTAGCTCTAACCTTCCCTTCCTGTGTGTCACAGGATAACCATTTTACCCTCTGAGTCTCAGTTCACCCATTATAAAAACAGGACATTAAAATAACTTTCTTGGAAGATGAGATAAGCTAAAATAAAAATATCTCTGTCCTATGTCTTTGGTCATGATTTAATATTTTTCCATTCATCTATATATCTACAGTTAGTAACATGACCTTAATACCTAATAAAAGGTTATCACATCCTATCCATCTCTTCCCCTTAACCAAAGCTCAATAAATCCATACTTCCTTCTCCAAATACAGCTTTAAAAACTACAACACTAGTAATCTCCAACTATATATGTTATTTTGGAAATGAATCATCAAAACATTATTGTTACAATCACTTGGTATTCCAGATCTATGGTACAATGTAACGACTATTTTTGATAACAAGTTTTTCCTAGTGTTTAAACATGAAGTAGAGGGCTTTAAAAAATTACCCTTTATAGAAGAGCACTTTGTTATATTTTCCTTATTAATATCTACATGTATTAAAATATAAAAAACAATGAAAAAATGCAAAACTGAATTGAAAAATACCTTATTTATATGATTTCCAATGTTGCATGATTAAGACCTCATCTAACCTAAAGAAACAATACTTGCATCAATAAGCAAATGAGATCAGTTTCAAAAAGGCTAGGTTTCATGCAATAGAATCTATTCTACCAATACAGATTATTTTTCCAATACAGATTATTAAAAATCTATTGCTTGTTTCATTAAAATTAGGTACTCATTATAAGTTTTGCCAGTATTTTTCCTTGAGGTATGTAGTCCTCAAGATATCTCACTGACTGCTTTTAAAACTCAAAGATATACAAACAAAAAGAGTATACTATACCAAAGAAAATCTGTTTTCCTCCTTAATGAATTTCAAAAAGCAAACTGTCAAAGGCTACCCACCATTTATAATTCTAGTTTGTTTTATTATTTACTAAATACTTTTAAATGAGCTCAAAGTAAAGAAGGTAGGTACTCAGTGAGCCCTATTTCACTTACCCCTTTGTCTTTGTTTGCTTGTTTTGGAGACAGTCTCAGTGCGTAGTTCAGGCCAGCCTTGAGCTCACTATGCAGCCCAAACTGGCCTCAGCCCCTCAGCCCAATTGCTGGAATTACAGGCAGTGCTGGGATTAAAGCATGCTACCAAACCCACACAGTAGACTCACTTACCTTTTGCTTAACCTTTTCATGCCTTGAGTTCTACTTTGCATCTGACTGCATAACAAAAATATAACATGATAATAACTACCATTTATAAGACATGCTTGATACCACCCTCATCACAACTTCCTTATATGTATCTTATCATAAACTTTAAATGTTATTTTCCCATTATGCAGATGAACATTCTGCACAATCAGGTAAATTTCCTACAGCAAACACCTGTTAGGTGGCAAATCCAGAGTTTGTATCTCAAGTCCCAGTATCTTTCACTACATGTTATGCCAGTCAAACAGAACTGAGACTTGTGAACTGCTCTAATACACTGGCCACCAGAATTCAATCACCTGATGACCTCTGCAACAAAGACCGAAGGGAATTACAAGAATGCTAGACTGTTTCGGGACAAGCGTGGTGGTGCATGCCTGTAATCCCAGCACTCAGAGGCTGAGGCAGGAGGATCCCCACAAATTCAAGGCCAGCCTCGGCTCTATAGTGAGTTCAAGGCCAGGCTGAACTATATAGCAAGACTCTGTCTCAAAAAACCAAAAAAGAGAAGGAAAGAAAGAAAGAAAGAGAGAGAGAGAAAGAGAGAAAGAAAGGGAGGGAGGGAGGTGGAGAAGAAAAGAAAGAGACACACAGACAGAGACAGAAATCAACTAGTAACAGTATTTATGAAAAACATTAGTATGATAAACTGGGGAGGAATCATAAGAATATACTTATAAAATTTTAAACTTACTCTCAAATAATCCTCCTGCCTCAGCCTCCTAAACTGGGAAGCAAGTAACACCACACCATGTTCCATGTCTTTTACATTATTTATTCCCTGAGCATTTTAAGAGAATATTCTATTTTTATAACCAAAATACTTCTTAAGAATGATCTTTTCTGACATACATAGAATTATTCATTTATATGTTACCTATTCGTTTCATTATTTATATTTAATTTACATGATCCCTCCATATCGAACATAAAAAAGAAAAAAATCACTTAAACTTCCTAAAACTTCCTACTTGATTTCTTCTTTTTAGAAGTTCAGGCTTAGTTTGTATTTTGCTTTACATGCCAACATGAATCAAGTTTTTTTCAAAATGAATGATGTGATCAGACTGGGTTTTAGGAAAAGTTAATCTGGTTGTGAACTAAAGGAAAAAATTAGAAGAAATTACCTTATAAATGAACTCATTATTTTTTAACATAATGGATAAGGTGACAGTAGAAAGCAAATGAAAGAGAGCTAAGGATAAGTATCTCAGGAAATAAAGAAACTTAAAAGGGGATTTAGCTCAGTGGTTCTGCCCCCTGCCTCACAAGCACAAGGTCCTGAGTTTGATCCCCGTACCAAAAAAAAAGAAACTTAAAAGGTTCCAACATTTGGGAGAAAGGAAAAGTGAAGGGCTATCTCAAAATATAAGACCACACCAATTCAAAGGCCCAGATGTCAAGAATTTAAACATCAAAACACTAAATTTCAAACATTACAAACTAAGAACAAAAATCAGCAGTAAATTACCAATTATATCACTAGTGACTTCAAAACAGTAGATTCAGTATAGTGTTGACAATGCAAATTAGAATAGATTTCTTCTGAAAAGTATAGGGAAAAGAAATTATTGGGGGAAAAAAGAAGAAATACATAATAGAAAAGATGCAGAGATTCTGGAAGACAGACCACTTATCATACATGTAAACTAATAAAGAAGCAAGCAGAAAGAAGCTGAAGAAAACATATGAATCCTTCTGTTAACTATCAAGGAGTACAAGTAAATTTACTATACCAGTGGTAGCTGCAAATTCATGATGTTTAGAGAATACAGCAGGTAACATGTAGTCAGCTGCTACTGACTGAGTACTATTACTGGCCAGTCATCTACCTCCCCTACATATTTGGAGGGTTTATGTTTTGTTTGAAGTGCTGGGGATGAAACCTAGGACTTCAAGCATGCTAGGGAAACACTGAGTTACACCACCAGTAGCCCTACACTAATTTGTTTTGAGCCAACCTCCCAATATAGCCCAGACTAGCCTTTAACTCATGATCTTTCTGCCTCAGCCTCCTAAATGCTGGAGGTACCACCACACCTAGCTGCCCAGACTATTCCTAATCCTCACCTTAGCAATCTCAGGAAAGCAGGCATTGCTATACTGTCAAATAAGTACCCTAAAGCTCAGAAGTTAAGTGGCTTGCCTGAGATCACAAATTGGGAGTTAGGGCAAAATTGGGTTTTTTTAACAGCTTTGCTGAGGCTTTTTTTTTGAGACAGTGTCTCACTATGTGCTTCAGGTTGGCCTTGAACTCACTATGGAGCCGAGGCTGGCCTTGAACTCAGAGATCCTTCTGGCTCAGCTTCCCAGGTGCTGGGGTTATAGGCATACACCACCACGCCTGACTGAGGCATAATTTATATACAGCAAAATTTATTTTAAAAGACTGATAAACTTCCCCGGTACCAAAAAAAAAAAACAACTGATAAACTTTAGTATATATACACTTACACAATCACCACAATTCAGTTTTAGAATACTCTAGATCTGAGGGGCCAGGGATTTAGCTCAGTGGTTTCATCGCCTGCTGCACAAGCGCAAGGACCTGAGTTCAATCCCCGGTACCGAAAAAATAAATAAAGAAAAGAAAAACAGAATACTCTAGATCATCCCAGAAGTCCTTTCATAGGCAGAGAAGATTTGAATTTGCAGATTGTCATTTGCATTTATAATGTTGCAATATTCAGATGAAAAGCAAAAGTGAAAAATGGCTTTTTTAAGGAGAAAAACTGCAAAATTAACTTGGTACCCTTCCACTCTTCTTAGTCCTAACTCCCTTTGCACTTGAGTTCCCAACATGCCTCTAGAATCCCACCCACATTCCATGATCTCACCAAACTTACAAAAGTTTACTAAAATTCATTATTATGCCCCCTGAAAACAAAGCATAATTAGATTTAGGACACAAGATGCTACTACAGTGTTCTTTTTAAAAATGCAAAATTATAAAAGCAAAAGGGAAATGAACACTTACATCCAGGAGAGAGGCAGAATGCAAACAGCTAGGTAAAGCCATTAGACATGGAAAATGTGACACACAAGTGTAGAGAACACTGAATATAGTGTAAGATGTTGGGAGCTTGTGTCACAGAGGACAGACTCACCAGAGAAGCTTCTCCTCTGTGAGCAATGTAAAACTGTACAGAGAGACATGGGGTGGAAGGACTTCCTAGGCCAGAGTGAGCGGTTGTAAAAACTGGATTAGCTGGGCATGGTGCCATCACCTGTAATCCCAGCCTTCAGGGAGGCTGAGGCAGGAGAATCATAGCCTAGGTAACCTAGTAACTTAGTAAGAACCTATCTCAAATTAAAAAATAAATTTTTTAAAGGGCTGGGGATGCAGCTCAGTGCACAGACCTTGGGTTCAATTCCCAGTAAAACAAACTAAGAAAGAAAATGAACTATACAATACTAAACAAAAAAAGTTAATTTAAAAAGTGAGTCAAAATTCATAGTACTCAAAGTTGTAAAGCTAAAATTGCTCAATTTTATAGTAGTGATTTTGTGTAACAACTTAAGGACAATTTTTTTCCTTAAAAACAAACACTGGCTAAGCTAAGCATGGTGGTGAGCGCTTGCAATCCTAGCTACTGAGGAGGCTTTAAACAGGAGAATCTCGGGCCGGGGATTTAGCGCAATGGTTCCGCTGCCTGCCTCGCAAGCACAAGGTCCCAAGTTCCATCCTCCACTACCCCCCCCCCCAAAAAAAACAAAGACAGGAGAATCTCAAGTTCAAAGTCAGCCTTGGCAACTTAGTGAGAACCTATCTCAATGTGATATAGCAGAGTGACTGCTTAGCAGGTATGAAGCTCTAGGCTTCAGTAGCACACAAAAAAAGTTGTTTTGAATCATTAATATGTAAGAATTCAGATCCAGGGTGAGACCAAAAGTATTTCAGATTTTGTATTTTTTAATATTTGTATATGTAAAATAAGATATGTTGGGGATAGGACCCAAGTCTAAACATGAAATCCATTTATGTTTCTATATACACCCTTGTAGATACAGCATGAAGGTAATTTTATACAACATTTTTAATCATACTAATGTTTTGACTTCAATTTTTCATAGATTAGATGTGAAATATTCCACTTACAGTGTTATGTGGACTCAAATTCTCAGATTTTAAAGCATTTTAAAATTCCAGATTACAGATATTCATCCTGTATCATGTTAGGTCCAGAAATAATTTAAATAACTTAAAATATGACAAAACTGGAAGGCAAAAGTACCAATCTAAAAAAGTACAAAGTAAAATTTTCATTTAACCTAAAACTTCATTTCTATGAAAACTTTTACTTACTTCTACAGAAATGAAACAATTCACAAATCTGATTATTATTAGGCCTAACCAAAAATTTACAAATTCCAAATTAGGGTCCTAGAGCACAGCATTGGAAGTGTAGATGAAATGCTCTTCTAAGCAAAGAGCCAAAGAAACTGCTAGGTTACTATTAACAGAACATATCTTATTTGACTACCTGGCATACAGTAAGTACTGTAATACACAATTTGTTAAATATCCTCTACAATACTCTGATTATTAACCTGAACCACTGTGAGTCTGATCCAGCCAAAATCCTAATCAAACTACTCTTACTAAGCAAAACATATGCCATTTTGAAATATATATAAAACTGCTCCTATATGACAAGGAAACACTTTCTAATGTTTTAAAGTAACAAAAGCCAGAATTTGGTTGCAAATTCTTAAATTCAACAAGGTGCTGAGGTAACTATAGCAAAAGCAATACATACTTTCACTGCCACAAACTAAAGACTGAAGAGTTTACTGTATTATAATCACATGTTAAATATCTTCTGCTGGTGACTTCTAATTATGTATCACAATTTTACTTAAATCAGCTATTTAAGTATTTTTTAATCTAATCTAAATGTATGGTTAGAAAAAATTTTACTGTAAGAGTTCTAACATCTTTTCAAACTTTTATTAAGTTGTAAAAATATTACTCTTGGTAAATGTATCTTGAAAGTTTACAATGCAACAATATCTTTTAAAATAAGAATAATACTTAAATGTTCAAAACAACTCCAGACATACTCAGCTACCTCATCTTTGACAAAGGAGCTATACACCCTCACTGGAGCAAAGATAGCTTCTTTAATAAATGGTGCTGGAAACGTTGGAAAAAATTTAAAAATTAGAAAAATTAAAAGCTGGAAAGATTGAAACTAGACCTATATCTCTCACCATTCACTAAACTAAAATTGAAATGGATCAAAGATCTAAATATTAAAACAGAAACATTAAACTGGCTGGAAGAGAGGTTAAATAGAACTCTTGAAGACACTGGCATCGCAAGACTTGATGAACAAAACCTCAGTCGCACATGAACTAGCACAAAGAATCAACAAATGGGATCTCATCATATTAGAAAGCTTCTGCACATCAAGAAAAACCACCAAGAGTAAAGACAACCCACAAAGTGGGAAAAAATTTTTTACCAACTGTTCCTCAGACAAAGGTCTATTATTTAGAATCTAGAAAGAACTTAAAAAAAAAAATCAGACATCCCAAAATCAAAGACCCAATCCAAAAATGAGCATCAGAAATGAACTGACATTTCTCAAAGAAGTAGAAACTGCAAATAAAGGAAAAAATGTTGAACATCACTGGTCATCTGAGAGATGCAAATGAAAACAATGCTAAGATTCTACCTCACTCCAGAAAGAATGGCTAAGATTCCACCTCACTCCAGAAAGAATGGCTGCTATCAAAAAATCAACCAATGCCGGGGATTTAGCTCAGTGGTTCCACTGCCTGCCTCACATGCACAAGGACCTGGGTTTGATCCCCAGTACCAAAACAAAAAAAGAAAGAAAAGAAAAAAAAATCAATCAATAACAAATGCTAGTTGGGTTGTGGGGAAAAAGGAACTCTTCTCCATTGTTGGGAGTATAGACTGGTGCAACCACTGTGGAAATCAGTAAGGAGATACCTCAAAGAACTAGGATTAGAGGTCCCATTTGACCCAGCTATTCCCCTGCTGGGGTATCTTCCCAAAAGAATTAATAGCATCATAGCACAGTGATATATGCACACCCATGTTCACAGCAGCACAGTTTGTAGTAGCTAACTCTGGGAAACAACCCAAATGCCCATCAACTGGTGACTGGATAAAGAAGATGTGGTTTTTTATAATAAAATGGAGTACTACTCAGACAGAAAGAATGAGAAACTAGAGACATTGATAACTACATGGATGCACATTGAGGCCATACTCTTAAGCGAAACAAATAGGACACACATGTGTAAATACCAAATAGTTTCTCTGGTGTGAAAATGAAAGTGTAAATGAGGATTAAAATGTATAACAGATAATGTGAAATAGGAAGAAAAGGCCCAAAGGGGAAGAGGAAAGGGAAGTGGGAGGGGTAGGGGAAAGAAGGAAAAGGAAAAAATATGAGAAAAGGAAAAAACAGAAGTCTTTGTAAATATGGAGGGGTGGAGGGGTTAAAGGGAGGGCAGGGGAATGGGGAAAAAAATAAGAACCAAAATATATCATGTAAAGGTACAAACTCCCAATGATGAATGTTATGGTATACCTAACATGTACCAATAAACTTAATAAAAAGAAAAAAATGTAAATGTTCAATAATTTAAGGATAAAATATTTTTAAACCCTTTAGATTAATTTATAATTCACAAAAGCAAATTTAACCTTCAAAGTCACCAGGAACACTACAGAGGAAAAAACTCCAGAACCTTCGGGAAAAGAGAAAACTTGATGCTTGGTAGCCTACTGATAATAACAAAGATGGCCTAAATTCTTTAGCAGTAATTTGTTACTATTTCAAGACCAAAAACCAGATAACTTGTACTAATGAAACATAAATGCACAGACTTTTAAAAGCAGATCCATTAAACATTCATTACCTATTTCTCCTACCACCCACTCTTGATTCATTTCCTGAACTAGCAAACACAAACACAGAACATTGGTCAAATCTGTAGAAAATAAGACTCCTCAACAAACACAATTCTTTCAAATTACATAGCATGACTTTTTAAATTTTACAACTTCAGATTTTTAATGGACTATTACAAAGTTAGAAGAACTAATGCCAAGGTAGTCATGTTGTCAAGAGATATTGCTTATCATTTTTCTAACTCTAAAATAAGAGGTTTACAAAAATGTATTTTATAGTCTCACAAAAGTGCTTCAAGTACTGTCAAATTTCACTTTAAAGATTAATATAAACAACCAATATGTTCAATGTGTTATAAACCAAATTTTAACACACTTTAAGATAACCAACTGATTTGCTATAAAGTATTTGGTGCTGGCTTCCATAAAGATTCTTTTCCCATTTCTACTTTAATAAAAGAAACCTAAAATTACAAAGTGAGTTGATCTAAAAACACATTAGAAAACAAATATAAATATTTAGAACCTCAACCATGTAAAACAGAATTTTCTGGCTGTAATACAACCAAAATGAAATATATAAATAAACAAGAATTGTTACACACAGACATAGAGCTCAAATTTATGCACTACTCAAGGACAACTTTTTTCAGTGACAAGTTATAGTCTGACACAGTAGAATTCTGTAAGAACTTCTGAATCTGAATATATCCAAGATCCTGTTCAATCAATTCTAAAATCCCAAGTGTATGCTGACAGGAATAGGAGAAAACTAACCAATAGAAATTTTTTAAAAAGACAGGAAAATACATGGATTTCAAATTTCAGATGTCCTACAAAAAACACAATTAGATAAGTTGGGTGTGGTGATATACACCTGTAATCCCAGCACTCACTAAACAGTGAGTTCAAGACCAGCCTGAATTACACAGCAAGACTCTGTCTCAAAAAAATACTGTTCTTGGGGCCAGGGATTTAGCTCAGTGGTTTCACCGACTGCTGCGCAAGTGCAAAGAAGGTACCGAGTTCAATCCCTGGTACCAAAAAAAAGAAAAAAAAAAAAACCGTTCAAGGATCTAATAAAAAAGAGCTCCCCTTACATCCCTGCCCTCAAAAAACCCCACAGAAATTAAATAGGCCAAACTCTTTATAATAAATTTTATTTAACAAAAGGCATATGTCAATATTATCAAATGAGGACAGTTATTAATGTCTAGAGACACAAAACATATAAAACTTCTAACTGTACCACACCTTTTGACAACAAAGACACTGTTGTACCATTTCATATTCTACCACGGTAATACCACAACATCTGGTTAACCGCAAAGATTTACGGTCTCAAGAGCCCTGGTTGTATACTTTTGTATTTCAAACGAGCAAAATACAAGAAAATCTTAAACATGAATACTATTATATATACAGTATGATGAGTTTTATAGCCATACAAGTCTGAAATGTTCTTATGTCAATTTCTATAGAATATGATTCAGGACTGTCCCACCAGGTGAGGTAAAGTCTAGCCCATGAGGTTATGTAAAAGTAGAAAATAGAGGAGTACCTTTTGTTTTTACCAACTCTTTCAAAAGATAGGTGAGAGGGGACAATACATCCAATCAAGGATGCAACAAAGATTTATAAATATTCCAACTATTTCTAACTAGGCTATTTTGAAAATTAAAAATATTTTGTTAAGTACATCTAAAAGGCTCTAACATATTAACTGGTCAGCAAATATTAGTAAAACAAAAGAATTTATTTAATCAATTAAAAATTATCAAGTGCCCTATCTGGTAGCTTATACCTATAATCTCAGCACTCTGTGAGGCTGTGGCAGGAGGATAAAAAGTTTGAACCTTCGGCCGGGGGATTTAGCTCAGTGGTTTCACCGCCTGCTGCGCAAGCGCAAGGACCAGAGTTCGATCCATGGTACCAAAAAAAAAAAAGAAAGTTTGAACCTAGTCTAGGCAATTTATCAACCTAGATTTTTTCAAAATTAAAAAAAAAATTTTTTTTTACAGGACTACAGATGCAGCTGAGTTTAAAGACCTTGAGGTCAATCCCCAGTAACAAAAAAAGAGAAAGAAAATGTCAGGTTACCTTCATTTTACTAACACATCACAGAACCAATATTTGGTGTCTTTTAAGTAAAGATTTCTTTAAAGTATGTGCTGAATCATTAAACAATACAGGAGCATTTTGATATTTTTTAAAGTATTACATTCCACTAGCATTCATGTGTTAACACTGCAGAGAAGTCCTGATTGTACATTTTCTGTTCATCTCCAAATGCGTACTAAACAGAAACTATCCTTAGGCCAGAGGATCTGTAGTTCAAGGCCAGCCTGGGCTACACAGACTCTGTCTCAAAAAAAAAAACCCACCAAATTACCAAGTTTCCCCTATCAATATCATAACTAAGAACAAAGACAAAAAAAACTGCAGAAAGGTAAATTTTTTTTTTTAGAAAGGTAAATTTTTTATGAAAATGTGATAAGTACCATCCATCAATATGAAAAATTTGATCCTCAGTCCATCATAGTTGAATGATCTAATGCCTGGAAAGTGCTTCAAACTCATTAGAGAAGTAACATTCATTCTATATTACAGTGTATAAGAAATACTATCGACTGTACAGACACATCAAAAAAGAAAATATTAATTCTGATCCAAATATACCCTATTAGTTTTTAAATAAAGCAGCACGGGAATCTTTCTTTCTAAAAGGGATATGGGAGAAGATTCAGACATTTTGTATTTGTTTATATATGCCAAGAAGGAAAGGACCACAGACTGAGAAGACTAATACTATTTTCACTGTCTCAAATTTCAGATTTACAGGAGGCTGAGGCAGGAAGATTACTGTGAGTTTGAGGCCAGCCTGGGATACACAGTGAACTCAAGGCCAGCCTCAATTACAAAGCTAGACCCTGTCTCAACCCCGCTAATCAAATTTCGGATTTATACCTTGCACATAATGTGCACTGTAAAGTGGTATACCACAGTTTCTGAACTCAGGCTCTGTAATCAAACTTGTTCTGTCAGTACTACAGATTGAACTCAGGGTCTTCTAAGCTAAATCTCAAGCCTTGCTCTTTCTTTTTTTTTTTTTTTTTGAAATAAAGGGTCTGGGCTAAATTGCTAAATTTCCCATTGGTGGGCTCCAATTTCCAATACTTCTGCCTCAGTCTCCCACAATGTTGGGATTACAGGCATGCCCAGCTTGTAAATAAAACTTAAAAGTCAAATCCTTCCTTTACCTAGCTGGATGAGACTGTGCACTCCAATAATACCAGTATTCAGGAGACAGCGCTATATAGTGAGTTCAAATCCAGTCTGAACTACATAGGAAATCACTCTCTCAAAAAAACCCAAAAAATTTGAATTCAAATCTTTGCTTTAACCTGGGTAACTTTCTATGCCTGTTTCCTCCTCTGCAAATCAGGAATTTAAAAAGTATCTACACCAGTGGGCATCTGCAGCAGTTAACTTACCTAAAACACGTTAAAAATTAGTTTGGACAAGTGCTGACAATTTTAGAATGTAAATAGTGGATACTTGAAGGTTCAGTTTGCTATTACTGATAAATTTTAAAGTTTTTATAATGAACATTTTTTGAAAAACTTAAGAATGAAGCAATCAGGGCTCAATGCATGCTATTTTTATTACCCTTCAGGCTACTTATTACAACCGAAGGAAGCACCAGACAAGCTGGTAATACCTGCACTTTGGGAGGCTGAGGAAGGAGGATCCAAAATAAGAGCCCAGTCCAGGCAACTTTAAAAGATCCCATCTCAAAAATATAAAGGGCTGGGGATATAGCTCTTGTAAAGTCTCTAAGTTCAACGAGGGGAGGGGTTAAAAGAAGGAATATATGAAACCACTAGTGTGGTTTCTTACACTGGTGTGTATTTAGTATGTCATTCTTCCCAATCTGTATCCAGTAAATTTTTGATCATTTGTATTTAATATTTAAACATAACCTCCTACACTTAAGACCCACCTCTGAAAAGTATACAACGTTATAGTATCAACTGTCAATGGGCTGAGACAGTATCAAGAATGCTGACTTCGCTGATAATTTTGATAATGAGTTTCATTTAACTGAAAGAAAAATTTGTGAAGGTCTCAGTGGAGACTAATCAACACTGGAGACAGGATACTAGAACAGTACACTGGTCAGATGAGCATTCTAGTTAGTGAAGACTTTAGCTACAAGAAGAGTGGACACCATACTCTTTCCTAACCAGACACAAAACAGATCTAGCAATTCATCAATAAGAGTCAAAACTGGTGTCTTTTATCCGACATCAAAGTTCGTGATTCTTTTTTCCAACGTCTAAAATCAATTATCCATTGTGAATGAAGAATGGTAAAAATGGTTGTATTCATAGCATTTAAAACGATATAACGTTAATTCCGCCTTTGGAACTCTAGAGGGCACCAGAAATATGCCCTCCTTCAAACCACCCCTCCTCTCCGGTAATGTGAGCAGCCGCAGAAGCCTGTCGTCTGGTTGCTGAGGTTGGTATTGCAGCAGGAGCGATGTCTGCAGCGGAGGAAACAGCAGCGCCCGCTCCTTGCGGCCTCACCAGCCAATACTCGGGATTCGCCCCGGGGGCAGCTGCCACCCAAGGCGAAGCTCCTCCCCCCTCAAAACAACGGGGAGGGCCATATCCCAAGGCTGAACCCCTACAAACTAACAACGTTCACTTTAAAGAGCAACAAATTAGGGGCAAGGGACTCACAATGTGGGTGTTTTCCTTCTCGCTTTCTGCCAAGGATGCACCACAGAGAGTTGAAGACGATTTCTGGTCCTGGGATAAGAGAAAAAAATGAAAAATGGATCAAGACCAACTAACCTGGTGAGAGCACTAAGCCTTTTCCGCCAGAAGGAGGCAGAGGAGGGAATAAGAGGTCAAGGAGGTTCAGCCCTTCTATTATTACCCCCATCCCGAGCCTACGTAAGTGGAGCAAAACAGCGTAGCATATTTGGGGCCAAAACCCATATGAAAGGCAAAATCTGGAGGGGAGGGGGCCTTGAGGATCAAGCCCGCTACTGGGAAAGGGGGTGGGGGGGCAAACGTTGCCCCGACGCCAGCGAGGAATTTGCATTCCCTCCTCAGTTCGAAAGCACCGCGTAATCCCCGTCACTCTTGGCACCTATGTGGAGGTAAAGGGGCAACTCACGTCACCCTTGGGCCGATATCAACCATATTCGCCCCAAGCAGTTGCCCTGGGCCTGATGTTTGCCCCCCCTGCAGTCGGCGACCGGCAGCGCTGCCTCCCCGTCCGCCATTAGAGACCCAGCCAAACAATACGCGGGGAGCGAGGGCCGCGCAGCGCAGCGCCGGCGGGGAGCGGGGCGGGGGATGGCACCCGGCGGGGCGCAGACGGCAGCCCCTGCCCCGGAAAACTTGGGGACTCCAGCTCGGGCCGAAGGGGTCGGAGCGCGACCCCGAGAGCAGCCAGCCGGCCGGAGCACCTCCCCGGTCCCCCACCGGAGAGAAAGGAAAACACTCGCGACCTCCCGCCGCCCCCGCCCCGCAGCCCCGCCGCTCCGCGACCCTAGCCCTGGCGTCCGCCTCACCCGGCTAGCCCAGCCGCGCCCGCACTCCCGCAGCCCTCGGGCCGCACGCCAGAGAGCCCGGGACATGAGCGCAGCACCCAGCAGCCCCGAGGCCCCGACGCGCAGCGGCCACGGCGTCCGCGCCGCGGGGTGCTAAGCACGGGTCGGGGGGAGGCTCCGGAGGCCGCCCTCACCCATCTCCGCCTCCGCCTCCTCCTCCGGAGGCTGCGCCGCTCCCAGCCACCCCCACTCTCGGCAGCCCTGGACTGGACAGACAGCGGGGATAAACCTCACCCGGTTCTGGCTACGGGCTCCGCGGAACGAACCTCCCCTCCCCCGGCCCACCCCCCTTCGGCGACACGCACAACTCCGCTCGGTCCAGTCCCGGCTTTAGCGCTGGTGAGGAGGAGGAGGCGGAGGCGGTGGCACGGCCGAGCCCGCAGAGGCCCCGCCCTTCGCGCTTTCATTGGCTGCTCGCGGAGGCGGGCCAGGGCGTCTTGGGCACGTCCATTGGCTAGGTTGGCCTTCCTTCAGGACGCCCTCGGCAGGGTGGTCCGAACGCCT
>NW_004624776.1:17804510-17827374 GCF_000247695.1 Heterocephalus glaber
ACACTGCCATCCCTATAATAAAACCACTTTCTACATCCTGCCAGATCTGACTTCTAATAGTTTGTTTTGTTAAACAAATTTTTATCTATGTTCATGTTTTTTTTCTTCCATTATCTTTATCCAGTTTTAGTATTAGCACAATGTTGATTTCCTAAAATGAGGGGAGAAGTGTTCGGTTTTTTTCCTGCTTTAAATGTTTGATATAATTTATCAGTTAAAATGTGTATGAGCCTGTTGTTGTAATATAGGTAGGTTTTCAAGCCAGGAATATACTTTCTTTAATAGGTGTTATTCAAATTTTATATTTCCTCCAGGGTCAGTTTCATTAATTTGTCTTCCAAGGTACTTCTTACAAGTTGTCAAATTTATTTCAAAAAAGATTTTTATAATATGTTTTCTGTATCCTTTTAAATTCTGTAAAATCTGTGATAATGTCCTCTAAATTTTGATATTGTAATTTAAAACATGTATAATTGATACTATGTAATAGGAAGAAAAGGTGTAAAGGAGTAGGGGAAGTGGGAGGAGGAGGGGAAAGGAAAGAAGGGAAAAGAAAAAATATGAGAAAAGGAAAAAAAATGGAAACAAAGTCTTTGTAAATAGAGAAGGGTAGAGGGGGTGAAGGGAGGGCAGGGGAAGGGGAAAACAATAAGAACCAAGATACTCATGTAATGGTACAAGATCATAATGATGAATGTAACTGCATTTTATACCTAAAATGTACCAATAAACAATGGAAAAAAGAAAAAAAAAAAAAAGAACAGGTCTTAATGGTCCTTCCTACAATCTTATCTGCTCTGGAGACAGAGGCAGGAGCATCACAAGTTCAAGGCCAGCCTAGACAACTCAGCAAGCTCACTGATGATCTGGATATTGTCTTTGTTCTCCTCTGCATCTGATGCAGGAGCCTCGTGTCCAGGTCCGGAGTGAGAGACAGAGTCCAGGACCCCTGATCCGGGTCGCCCATGTTCCCCATGGCCCAGAGAGAAGGCGTCCCTGCTACGCCCCTTCCGGCCTGTGTCTCTGCCCTGCCCCCGCTTCATGAAATTCTTATGAGAATAAAGGAAGCTTCAAATCGAGTCAAACCCACTGTAATCCCTAGCAAGCTTCAACGGGGGAACCAGTGTTTTCAGTGAGAGGGTGGTACCACATGTCTTCAAAATGAAACTTCTCTCAGAGACAAAAATGCTACTCACTGAGTACATAAGCTTCCTGCTTGTCAGTTTTTGTCACACTTATGATTGAATATTGCACATCCTTCAAAAGTACATCCCACTCAGATATCGGGATAGTGCGAAGATCCCCAGATTCCTAGTTGACATCCGGTTACTGACAGGAGAACCCAGGGCCTACACACTGAGCTACATCTCCAGCCATTTTTTCTAACTTGTGTTTTCAGGCAGGGTCTTGTCAAGTTGGTAAACTGTCCCATATTGTGATCCTCCTGCCTGAGCCTCCCAGAATGCTCAGATTACAGGTATACACTACCACACCTGACTGAGAGAGTAAACTATCTCTAAGCCTAGGAGTAACACCACAGAAGGAACCAATCCCACCGCATCTTGGTCCTGTCTCCTCTCTTCCAGAATTGTAAGAAAATACATTTTTACTGCATAAGCTACCCAGTCTGTGGGTCTTATGCAGCCCTAGCAAATTAAAACATTTCACCTTTTTTTTTTTTTTGGTACCGGGGATCGAAATTGGGACCTTGTGCTTGCGAGGCGGGTGCTGGCACCACTGAGCTAAATCCCTGGCCCCTTCACTTTTAATTCTACCAAACATTTAAATAAGTACCACCAATTATTCTCAAACACTTCCCAACCAATGCAAGGGAGTTTTTTTAATTTGACATCAAAGAAAAATCTGCTATAAACATGAATGTACTCTTTTAAGTTCCTGCTTTCAATTCTATTGGCTCTATAATCAGAAGTAAAAGTGCTAAATCATACAGTGTTATTGACTGAATCTTTGTGAGGCTCCCCCACCTCAGTTCATATGGTGAAGCCCTATCCCCCAATGATGGTGTTTGGAAGTAGGACTTTTGGGAGGTAATTAGATTTAAATTAGGTCATGAGGGAATGACCCTCATGCTGACACTAGCACCACTGTAAGACAAGGAGGCACTGTGTGCCCCTAATACATGCACCAAGGAAAGGCCATGTAAAGACATAGTGAGAAGATAAGCATCTGCCAACTAACCCAATTTATCTCTTTTTTCTTTTATTGCCTGTGAATTTCAAGAAATCATTGCCAATCCACTAACATGAAGCTTTCTAAAAGATTATTTGTTTTGTTTTGTGTGTTTTGTTTTGTTCTGTTTTCAGTAATACTGGGAATTGAGCCGAAGCCCTTTGCACTGAGCTATATCCTTAGACCTTTCTTTATTTTTTATTTTGAGACTGAGTTTCACTAAGTCACTAAGTTGCTTAGGCCCGGCTAGAGCTTGTGCCTCAGTCTCCCAGAGTGTTGAGATTATAGGTTTTTAGAGGTTTTATACTTTTAGGTCTTATGTTTGGGTCTTTAATTTACATTTTATTTATTTGAGTCAATTTTTGTATACAGTGTAAAGTAAGTGCCCAACTTCATTTTTTCTTGTGAATATTTAGTCTTCCCAACACTGTTTGTTGAAAGACTTCCCTATTTTGTCCTTTCTCTACTAAATGGTCTTGACATCCTTGTTGAACATCATTTCACCATATTTGTGGAGTTTTATTACTAGTCTCTGGTCTGTTCCATTTGTCCATTCTGGTCTGGTTTTTGTTTTATTTTGGGGGGGAGAGGGTTGTTTCATTTTCTTGAAACAAAGTCTCCCTGTGTAGTTCAGGCTATCCTCATTTAGCCATCATTACTTGCTTAGAGGTCTCATCTCCATCTACAATTACATTGGTATCCAAGGTATGAATCTGAGCATAGGGAGACACAACTCGGGAAATGACACATACAGTAGCTTGCTAGTTTCCTAAAAATTACCTGGGCTCTAATCCTTTATAAATAAGTGGAGCCAAGTTACAGTCTTAAGAGAAGATCTTCAGTCTAATTTGTTAGAAAATACTACAGCAGAATATTAAGACTGTGTAATGATTTTTTGGCAATATTTCTAAATTCTTGAAATCTTCCTAAACAAAACAGATTATAAATATTTTTCCAGGGTAACTGATATAGTTCTAATTCATTTTAATAATTGCATAATCAATCCAGGGATAAATGTTCTACAAATAATTGAACACTTCCCCAGTTATAGACCTATAAGTCTCTTTTCCAATGCCTCCCCCCTCACATGATAGAGGTAGAGCCGAGGATCTGTGGCATGCTAACGTACTAAACAGCACTCTGTCACTGACTAACACATCTAGCTCCCTTTCTGCAACATTTTTACAAAACCACTGCAAATGACATTGCTTTAGTGTCTTTTTATACATATTTCTTTTATTATTTTTATCTAACATTTTATAAATATTTTATGCATATCTTCCAATACTTTTTAAATTTTTGATCCACCTTTCCTATTAAAGAAAATTCAGTTGTTTTTCTTTTTTTCATTTTTTTGTCTCTTTTGGGGGGGGTTGCTACAAGGTCTCAATATGTAGTTCCGACTGATATTAAAGTCACTATATAGCCTTAAACTCATAGCTGTCCTCCTGCCTCAGCCTCCCAAATGCTGAGTCTACAGGCATGCACCATCATACCCAACTGTTTTCCTTCTTCAAACAAAATTGCAGTTAGTGTATTTCTATTCATATAGAAGAGCTTTTAGTAACTATTGTCTTATTTGTACTTGTTTAAAATATACAGTGAGTACTTTCATTATGGGGAGTTGGTACATATACACATTACATTCTACCTCTTTTTTTTCCCTACCCTTCAGCTCCCTCTCCTCTCCCTCCATCCCTAGATCTCCTTCCCATCTCCAGAGGCCTTCTTCCCTATATCCTATTGTCGATCTTTTATTCTACAATGTATATTATTTATACTTTGGAATTCTTACATAAGAAAGAAAGAAAAGTCCCATCCCCTCCCTTCCTTCTCCCTCTATCTGTTGGTCCCTTTCCCATTTGCAAAAGATCTATATCTTTATTTCATATTATCTCTTTTATTTTGTTCTTTATTTATATTCTGAGTTTCTGTTATGGCTTGTATCTAGATGTTCCCTCAAAGCCTCCTGTGCTCATGGCTGGGGAGTTTCAAAGGTGGTTGGATCTAGGGTGTGTGAATGTGTATTAAGGATGTGAGACTGGGATTAAATCTCACATAATGGAAGCCCCACCCTGGGTGTGGGTGGTATCAATCAATAGGCTTGTAGCCTAGATAGAATATAAAGGGGCTACAAGAAAGTAGGCTTGCTGCTGCTGCTTGCTGCTCACTTCCTGGCTGCTTTCTACCTGCCATGCCATGAACTGTTTCTCCTCTGTGATTCTCCTCTGCCATGCTAATCTGCCTTGGAGCCAGCCAACCATGGACTGAAATGTCTACAAACTGTGAGCTGAAATAAACCTTTTCTCCTTTAACTTTGGGTGTTGGGTATTTTGTTTCAGTACAGAGAAAAGTAAATAGACAGTTTCTCATATAAGAGGAACAATATGATACTTAAGCTTGGGTATCTTCAATAAGAAATTTTTAAAACATGCCATGTTTAACTTTCAGTGTTAGATTTCTTTTGGGGGGATTTTTTTTTTTTTTGGTACTAGGGATCGAACTTGGGAACTTGCGCTTGTGAGGCAGGTGGTGGCACCACTGAGCTAAATCCCCCACCCAGTGTTAGGTTTCTTTTGCTTAGCATTATGGTCTCAAGGTGTGTTATGGCTTGTTTCTAGATGTCCCTGCAAATCCTCATGGTGTCATAGGTGTGGCTTTTCAAAGGTGGCTGGATCTACAGTGTGTGTTGCTGGGATTGATTGATGGTGCAATGCTAGGATTAATGGTGCCCCACTCTGGGTGTGAATGCTACCCAGCCTAAGGGCAGGTAGCCTGGACAGAATGTCAGGGACAGAAGGAGGGCTGCTGTTGTTGCTTGCTGCTTCACTACTTCACTGCTTACTGCATTCTGCTTTGCTACCCTTTGCCCACCATGAACTATTTCTCCTCTGTGATGACCCTCAGCAACAAAAAAAGTAACTAAGACAAGGTGTATCCATTTTCCTACAAATAACTCAAATTTACCCTATTTTATGGCTAATAGTACTCTAATATGAATAATGTTATTATTATGTGTATATTTTAATTATTCCACATAGAATAACTGTTATTTATGTATTTTAAATGTATGCATATAAACCAATTTTTATATAAAAATATACCTTGCATATAAACAATATACATCATGTATAAATCAGCAGATCAAGTTTTTCTGTTTAATATCCAGGTCTTTGATCCATTTTTATTTTTAGTACAGGTTGAAAGATGTGGGTCTAGATTTATTATTCTTTATGTGGATAATCAGTTTTCCCAGGACAATTTGTTAAAGAAGCTCTTTTCTCAGGTGTACATTTTTGGCCTCTTTTTCAAAGATCAGATGGCTGAATGAGCCTGGTGTTCTTTCTGCATCCTCTATTCTGTTCCACTGATCCATGTGTCTGTTTTGGGACCAGCACCATGCTGTTTTTCACACTGTAGCTTTGTACTATATCTTGAAATCAGGGATTGTGATGCCTCCTGCTTTGCTCATTACTCAAGATTGCTTTTGCTATTTTGGGTCTCTTCTAGTTCCATATAAATTTTAGGATTGATTTTCTAGTTCTGTGGAGAATGATGTTGATATTTTTATTGGGAATACTTTAAATCTATATACCAGTTTTGGTGATATGGCCATTTTAACAATATTGGTTCTGCCTATCCAGAAAGAGGGGATATCTCTCCATTCTCCGATGTCCTCTTCATTCTCTTTTTTCAGGATACAATAGTTTTCACTATAGAGATCTCTCACTTTTTAGTTAGGTTAATTCCTTAATAATTCTTCTTCTTTTTTTTGGAATTACTTGATTTTATTTTACACTAGGGGACGGGCACAAAGCAATCCTCCTTAATAAAGTTGATAATTAGTTTCACCCAGAACATTTTTCATAATGCACATTAAAAAATATTCATCTTACAAATTGTTCTGCAATTGAAATATACAACACCTTGGAAAACAACGTTTAGAAAAACAAAAGCCATTGTAAAAAGACGGAGTAAAACAACTAGAACAGTACAGGTTTTTATGGCTCAGATTCTACAGTTTTCTTACTGCATCATCAATGTCGGAAATCTTCTCCTTCAGCTGACTCCACTGCTCCGGATTTAAAGAAATACCTTTTCTTCCTGGTTTCATTTCATCTTCTGGATCCATCCAATATTCTCTAATATCAATTAGAACTTTCCCTTCAAAGTCCCGAACACTGTGATACCTCATTTTCCCAATCTGAAACATGTTATCATCTCTGCTGCTGCTGCTCTGCTTAGAAGATGACAGAGCTCTTGAAGTTTCACCAGTCTTTTGCTTCCTAACAGGTTTTTCTGGAGCAACTTGCTTTTTTCCTCTTTAACTTTTTGTCAACTTCACTGTCAGAATCGCTGCCCAAAGAGCTTGAAGAAACAAGTTCCTTTGATTTAGGCATTGTTCCGATGCTGCAGTCCACAGCCTCCTTCTCGCTCATGACTGACAGAGCTTAAGAATTCTTCTTGAAGGTATTGTGAATGGTATTGTTTTCCTAATTTCTTTTTCAGTGGGTTTGTTATTAGGGTATAAGAATGTTATTGATTTTTGTGTTTGTTTTGTATCTTGCTACTTTGCAAAATTTATTAGTTCTAGAGGATTTTTTGGGTGGAGTTCTTCAGGTCTTCTATGTAAAGGATCATGTCATCTGCAAATAAGTATCATCTGACTTCTTTCTTTCCCAGATGGATTATTTTCATTTCTTTCTGTTGCTTGATTGATCTGGCTACAGTTTTAAGTACGATATTGACTAGGAGTGATGATAGTGGACATCTTAGAAGAAAAGCTTTCAGTTTTTCTACATTTAGTGTGATATTGGCATATTTAGTGTGATATGGGTTAATCATAAATGAATTTTATCCATTTGAGATTAGGTCCTTCTATACCTGTTTTTGTAAGGGGATTTTAATTTCAATTATTATTTTTTATTAGTACATGTTTGCAGTATATACCCAGCACATTTGACATGGGGAGTTGGTACATGTACATAACGCATCTCAATTCCTTTTTCTCTCCTCACTCCCTCCATTTCTTGTTTCCCTTTCCATTTCTAAAAGATCTTCTCATTTCCTATTTTTTATGTTTTACTTTTCTCTTTACTTACATTTTGAGTTTCTCATACCAGAAACAATATTATATTTAAGGTTCTGTATCTTTCCTGTTTCTTCATTGACTCCAATCAGTCTTATGTTATTCTTCTTTGCATCACCTAGCAGCTGCTGGATTGCTTTCTTGTGGTCCCTTACAATTTTAAAGCAATTTTTCTTTTCCTGGTCACTAATTGCAATCTTATCTTCTATATCTGAAATTCTGTCCTCACATTGCCTCATTCTGCTGCATAGACTTTCAATGGAGTTTTTAATCTGGAAATCTTTTTACATCTGTTTTATGGATTCCATTTGTTTCCTATATTGGGATTCCATCATGCTCCTTAGATCCTCTATTTTTTTATCTGTGTCCTCTCTAGATTTATTAATCATATCTTGCACTATGGGCACAATCTTTGTTGTATCTGAGAAATTATTTTTGATTTCATATTTTCAAGATCCTCTTTTGTTGCCAGTTCAGGGAGTCCAGGTGGTTGAGTATCAGAGTGTTCCATCTCATTTCCCTTTGGGGTTGATATAGGTGATCTGGAAGTCTGTTTTTGAGGCTTGTTTACATGTCTTATTTCCATGGGGGGAGGGGGGGTGCTGGTACCCATGTGGTTCACCTCCTCTGCCCTAGGAGTGGTGGAATGGCTGCCAGGGAGCCTCCTCCTGGGTGCTGGGATTGGCTCACCTTCTCTGCCTTAGGAGCAGTGGAATGGCAGAGGGGGAACCTCCTCCTGGGCACTGGGATTGGCTCACCTCCTCTCAGCTACGAATCAGTTTGTAAAGGTTTCAGTCCGAAATTGGCTGGCTCCAAGGCAGGATGACACAGGCATCAAAGAGGAGAAACAGCATGGCTCCCACACAGTAGCAAAGGTAACAGGAGACTCAAATGGAATTTCTACTTTTAGATTTTTTAGGAATCTCCATGTTAATTTCCATAATGATTGTATTATTTTCCATTCCCACCATCAATATAGAGGGGTTCCTATCACCCCACAGCCTCACCAATACTTATAATTATTTGATTCCTCAATGATAGTCATTCTTTCTGAAGTAAAATGGAATTGCAGTGATGTTTTAATTTACATTTATCTAATGGCCAGAGATGATGAATATTTTTTCATGTATTTATTGGCCACAAGTACTTCTTCTTCTGAAAAGGATTTACTCATTTCACTAGCCCTTTTTTTATTGGTCTTTTATTTGGGGTCATCTAATTTTTTTTGAGTCCCTTATTCTACATACTAGTCCTTTGTCCAAGGAATACCTGGCAAAAATTTTTGCCCATTCTGTACCTTTGCTCTCTTAGATGTATCATTTGCTGTGCAGACGGTTTTTAACTTGATATGACCCCATTTGATGATTCTTGATGTTATTTCTTGTGCAACTGAGGTTATGTTCAGAAAGTCCTTGCCTATTCCTATATCTTCAAGGGTTTTATGTATTTTATCTTTATCTTAATTGCATCTGTTTTAACATTTAGATCTTTGATCCATTTTTAGTTTAATTTAGTACATGGTGAGATATATGGGTCTAAATTTAATCTTCTGCATATCAGTAGCCAGTTTTATCACCACCATTTATTAAAGAGCCTATCTTTCCTCTAGTGTATGTTTTTGGCCCCTTTGTCAAAGATCAGATAGCTGAATGTGTTGTTTCTGCTTCCTCTATTCTGTTCCATTGATCTATGCATCTTTTTTGTGCCAGTACTATGCTGTTATCAGGGTAGTTTTGTACTATAACTTGAAATCATGGATTATTATGCCTCCTGCTTTATTATCCAGGATTGCTTTTGCTACTCTGGGTCCCTTGTGCTTCTATACAAATTTTAGGATTATTTACTCTAGTTCTGTGAGGAATGGTGTTGTTATTTTCATTGGGAATGCCTTATATCAGTTTTGGAATTAAGGCCATTTTGACAATATTGGTCTGCCTATGCAAGTACCAGAGATATCTTTCTGTATTTTGATGTTCTTTGATCTCCTTTTTCAGAGTACTGTATTTTCATTGTAGAGGTCTTTCACTTTTGTTAGGCTTATACAGGGCTGGGGATTTAGCTCAGTGGTTCTGGCACCTGCCTTGCAAGTTCAAGGTCCTGAGTTCGACCCCTGGTACCAAAAAAAAAACAAGTTAGGTTAATACATAAATATGTACTTGGGGCCAGGGATTTAGCTCAGTGGTTCCGGTGCCTGCCTTGCAAGTGCAAGGTTCCGAGTTCGATCCCCAGTACCAAAAAAAACAACAAAAAAAGAACGTCTTCCTTCATAAATATGTACTTTTTTCCTGAAGGTATTGTGAATGGTATTTTCCTCATTTCATTCTCAATGAGTTCATTACTGATGTACAGGAACCATACTGGTTTTTGTGTGTTTATTTCATATCCTGATATGCTGATGGATTTGTTTATTAATTTTAGGAGTCTTGGTGGAATTTTTGGGGTCTTTTATATAGAGGATCAGGACATCACAAATAATAATAATTTGAATTGTTCCTTTCCTATGTGTATCTCTTTTATTTCTTTCCATTCCCAGATTGCTGTACCTAACATTTTGAATACTATATTGAACAAGAGTGGCAATAGTGGACATCTTTTTCTTGTTTTGGATTTTAGAAGGATTGCTTTCAATTTTTCACCATTTGATATGATGTTAGGAGTACATTTATCATAACTGGCCTTTATCAGATAAAAATAAGGCCTTCTATGCCTATTATCTTCAAGGTGTTCATCATGAATGGATTTTTCAGTGTCTTGAAATAATCATGTGATTTTTCCCTTACTTCTGTTTATGTGATATATTATGAGTATTGATATATGTATATTTAACCATCCTTGGATTCCTGGGATAAAGTATACTTGATCATGATGTATGATATTTTCAATGATTCATTGCATTTTGTTTGCCAGTATTTTGTTGAGGATTTTTGCATCTGTGTTTATTAAAGAAATTGGTCTATAGTTATCTTTTTTGTTGGATCTTTGCTAGTTTTGAAATCAGAGTAATGTAGGGTTCCAAGAATGATTTTAGGAGTATCCTTCGCTTTTAATTTCATTAAAGGGTTTGAAGAGTATTGTATTAGATCTTCCCTGAAGTTCTTGTAACAGTGAATCCATGAGGACCTAGGCTTTTCTTAGTTGGGAGCTTTTCTTATTACTGCTTCAATTTCATTGTCTATTAATGGATTATTAAAGGTTTTTAAATCTTGGTTCAGTTTTTGTAACCAATATGTATCTCAGAATTACTCCTTTCTTCTGAATGCTCCAGTTTAGTAGACTATATGTTTTTTTAAATACTTGGTAATAATCTTCTGGATTTCAGTAGAGTGCATTATGATTTCACCTTTTTCATTTTTCAATTGCATTGATTTATGTGTTTTCTCTCTTCTTTTTGGTAAGATCCTAAGTGTTTGTCTATTTTGCTCATTCTTTTAAAAGAACCACCTTTTCAATTTATTGATTCTTTCAATCTCACTGATTTCTGCTTTGATTTTTATAATCTACTTTCTTATGCTAGCTTTGGATTTGGATTGTTTCTGTTTTTCTAGAACCTGGAGATGCATCCAGGTTCTAGGTTATTTGGGCTCACTCTGTTTTTCTATTATAGGCAGTCACAACTATTAATTTCCCTCCTAGGACTGCTTTCTCTGTGTCACATATGTTCTGGTACATTGTATTGGCACTATCATTTCATGCTAGGTCCCATCTAATTTTTTTCCTTGATTTCTTCACTGACCCATTGATTATCCAAGATTGTGTTGTTTAAACTTCATGTGTTTGCATGTTTTCTATAGTTTCTTTTTGTCGTTTATTTCTAGTTTAATTGTACTATGATCTGATATCAATGGCATAATTTTGATTCTTTTGCATTTATTTAAGCCTACTTTATGGACTAATACATAGTCTACTTTGAAGAAAGTTAAGTATGTTGCTGAGAAGAATATGTATTCTGTTGTTTTGGGTGGAATACTTTATAGATATCTGTTAAGTCCATTCGTTTGAAGGTTTGGTTCAACTCATGTTTTTGCTGATTTTTTTTGTCTGGTTGTTTAGTCTATTTGTGACAGTTGTCTATTTGTGACATGTCTCCTGCTATAATTTTGTTGATGTTTATCTGATCCTGTATGTCTAGTAGTGTTTGTTTTTATAAAGTTGGGCATCCTGGAGATCCATACATATATGTTTTATAATTGTTAATTTTTCCTGTTGAAATTTTCCATTAACCTATATACTAGAACCTCTGCAGTAAATCCTAGTCTCCTGCGAGCCACTGCACCACAAGGGGAATTACAGGAAAGGTAGACAAATGAGACTGAGAAGAAGCTGAGCTTTGGGTCTGATCAGTGCTGCTCTGGGCGGCAAAGACAAAAGCCCCCAGCTTACCACACCTTTTATTCAGTACATCAGGAGAAACTCTGGGGGCATCATCTCAGTCCTGGACCCTGCTGTGGATTTGTTGGTTGTCACTGGTGAGGTGGGTCGCTCAGGTTTATCTGGCTCATCACTCTCAGTGGGGGTGCTATCCCTGGTCTCTGAGATGTTGGTGGTTCCACCGGCATGACCCATGATTGCACATTCCAGGAGGGCAGCCACAAAGTTTCATCATTATCTGTCAGGACAAAGGCAAAATCTCTCCCCCAAGTTATTAAGGCAGGAGCAATTTTTTGACATATGGCCTTTTGTAATCTTAAAAACAAGTTTGATAATTTAGGTTCTAAGGTAGAGCAGACTATAGCTCCTCCCAGTCTTTGAGTCAACCAAACTGCATAAAAGGAATCACTCAAAATATTAAGAGGTTGGGAGGGAAAGTTTTCAATCACAAATAAAATGGCTAGCAACTCTGACCTCTGAGCAGAGAGACCAGGTGTAGGCAACACATAGCTAAAGGAAGAGCTCCAAATTGCTGCTTGGACCTTAGAGGAGCCATCGGTGAAATAGGTTGAGGAACCTTGCAATGGCTGAAATTGAGTAATCTTGGGGAGAATAAACTCATGTTTCAAAAAAAGCTGAAACAGAGGGTGATAATTATCTATCTGTCCAGTGAAATCTGCAAAGGCTACCTGGCAATTCAAAGAAGTTTGTAGCAGCATCTGTATTTGAGCCTTATCAATTGGGATAATGATGAAATGAGAATCAGCATCAAATAATTGTCTGGTTCGATTATGTCCCAAGAAAACTATTTTTGCAATTTGTTCTGAGATGCCTGAGCAACTCCATCTTAGAGTAGATGGCCTGAGCATGAACTCCAGTTCTGAGAAAAACCACAAGATGTACCCTGGCCGCCTCCCCCCAGCAACATTGAGCCATCACCCCTAGCAATAGCCAATCAGTAGATACTTGGAAATCACTCGATGTCCCAAAATGTTCTTTTTGCTTGCTTAAACAATTGTTTACGGTTTAGCCCGCTGGACCTAACCAATCAGGTTTAACCACCCACTACTTGCTAAATGCCAACCAATCATGTAACTGCCAAGCTGGAATTCCCCGAACCTTGCTGTAACCACAATAAAAACCCTACTGATTGGGGATTGGGGGCTCTCAATCCTGATCCGCTGCGTCGGTGATGGTTGTGAGCCCCTGCTCGAGCTTGAATAAACGACCCTCATGTGTTTGCATTGGAATCGGCTCCTTGGTGGTCTTTGGGGACTTCATGACTTGGGCACAACATTTGGGGGCTTGTCCGGGATCCCCAAGATGCCCAGGACCCCCGTGCCAGAGGGTTAACACCAGCCAATGAGTGTCTTTGTGTCTGTGAAGTTGTCTGTGTAAAAGTCTGAGGCCCATTTTCTGAGCAGGTCGGCAAACGGTCTAGGCGGATGCACTGGAGGGCCGCCGACCTGGGGTCCTGGAAGACGTTCCAGACCCCTCTGGAGGGGACAGAGTGCCCCGTGAGATTCTGTGACTTCTGGAAGGGATGATGCAGGTCACTCCAGCGGCACGGCATGAGGCCTTCGTCCTACTTTCGGTTTCATCCCCGATCAAGCGGAGGGCTGTTCTGTCTTAGTTTCTGTCTGTCTGTTGTGTTTAGTTGTCTGTCTGTCATGTATTATTGTCTTTTGACCTGGACTGAGATGATGGGACAGACTGCAACCACCCCTCTGACTCTGATGACAGAACATTTTAAGGAAGTCAGGGAGTGCGCTCATAACCTAAGCTTAGAAGTTAAGAAGACTAAACTCATCATCCTCTGTCGCTCGGAGTGGCCCACCTTCAGGGTAGGGTGGCCACCCGAGGGGACCTTTGATTTAGGGGCCACAAGGAGAGTCTAAGAAGCTATCTTTCGTCCTCATACAGGACACCCTGACCAGGTTCCTTACATTGTCACCTGGGAAAATCTAATTTATGACCCTCGTACCTGGGTCAAGCCCTTTTTGCCTCCACAGAAAAGACAACCTGAGGTAGTCCTGGCAACCTGTGAAATGACTCCTAGAGATTGCGGCGGAAGAAGGCAAACTGAAACTAAGCCGACCGCGCCACTCTACCCGGTCCTCCAAGAGGGAACCGAGGAAGACCTCATTTTTCCCCCTCCCTACCAACCTACCCCTGTTCCCCCACAGTACCAGGGGGAGACCAGAGGCGAAGGACCAGCACAGGTCGAGGCTGAGGGAGGGCCACTGACTCCAGCCAGCACCGGTGGAGGCGGCCCCGCTCAGAACACCTGACATTGACGCGAAGCCTCGCCAGTGGGGCCGGCGGACTCCACTGTTCTCCCGCTGAGGGCGGCGGGGCCCCCGATGAGCATGGCAATCAGCCTCATCACTATTGGCCCTTCGCCACCAGTGATCTTTATAACTGATGTACTCAGCACGCCAAGTTTTCAGACAACCCCAGAGATCTGGTTAACCTTTTAGAAACTGTTTTGTTTACCCATCACCCCACTTGGGATGATTGTCAGCAACTCCTCCATGTTCTATTCACTATGGAGGAGTGGGAGAGGATCCAAAATGAGGCCAGAAAATTGGTTCCTGGTGACAATGGTCAACTCACCACCCATGTCGACACCATTAGCCTGTCTTTTCCTTTGTCCCGACCCGACTGGGACTTCAACACAGCAGAAGGTAAGGAGAGGCTCCGGGTCTATTGCCAGACTCTGTTGGGAGGTCTCAAAGCGGCTGCCCGGAAGCCCACCAATTTGGCCAAGGTAGGGGATGTGCAGCAGGGGCTGGACAAAAGCCCTGCAGCCTTCCTAGAGAGAATTCAGGAAGCCTTCCGTAGGTATACTCCTATGGATCCAGAAGCAACTGAGACAAAGGCAGCTGTAATAATGCACTTTGTCAACCAGGCGGCGCCAGATATTAGAAGGAAATTACAGAAAGTAGACAGGCTGGGAGAGAAAAACATTCAGGATTTAGTGGCAGTAGCCGAGAGGGTGTACAATAATAGAGAGACTGCAGAGGAAAAACAGGCAAAGGCTGACAACCGCCAGACCCAAAACTTAGCTTAGATTCTGTTGGCCACCACTGCGGGAGAACCAAAGGAACATGAACGTCGAGTGAGAAAGATTGTGGCGGAAGGACAAGGTAAAGGGGAACACAGGGAACGCCCCTGGTTGGGAAAGAATCAATGTGCTTACTGTAAAGAGGAGGGCCACTTGGCTAAGGAATGCCCCAAAAAGCAGCAGGGAGGCCACCCAAAGGCCCCCATCCTGGCTATGGATGAGATGAGTGACTAGAGGGGATGGGGTTCGGCACCCCTCCCCGAGCCCAGGGTAACCCTTAAAGTGGAGGGGAAACCCATTGAGTTCCTGGTAGATATGGGAGCTCAGCATTCAGTTCTGCTTGAACCACATGGCCATATATCTGACAAAACTTCCTGGGTCCAAGGAGCCACAGGCATGAAAAAGTATTCATGGACTACCCGAAGAGTGGTGGATTTGGGAGTGGGTCGGGTATCCCACTCGTTTATGGTCATTTCTGATTGTCCTTACCCTTTGCTGGGGAGAGACTTGCTTACTAAACTAGGAGCTCAGATTCATTTCCAACCTGGGGGAACGGAGGTCCTTGACCAAGAAGGAAAACCTATCCAAATATTGACAGTAAGTCTCGAGGATGAGTATTGGCTGCACCAGGAGCAACCCCTGTCAGGTCCTGACATAGACCAATGGTTGGCGATGTTCCCTAAAGCATGGGCAGAGACCGGAGGCATGGGGGTAGCCAAGCACAGAGCGCCTGTGTTTGTTGAAGTAAAGCCAGGAGCAGATCCTGTGCCAGTCTGCCAATATCCCATGTCCCTAGAAGCCCGTAAGGGGATAACTCCACACATCAGAAGATTGCTTGTACAAGGGATCCTAAAACTATGCCAGTCGGCCCAGAACACCCCCTTACTGCTGGTACGTAAGCCTCACTCAAATGATTATTGACCCGTGCAGGACCTCCGTGAAGTAAGCCAGAGGGTCATGGATATCCACCCTACAGTACCCAATCCCTATACCCTCCTGAGCTCTTTACCCCCAAACCACCAATGGTACACAGTCCTAGACCTCAAAGATGCCTTCTTCAGCCTCCCACTGGCCCCCAAGAGTCAACACATTTTTGCCTTCAAATGGAGTGACCCGGAACTAGGCATAAATGGACAGTTGACCTGGACCCGCCTGCCTCAGGGGTTCAAAAACTCACCCACCATCTTTGATGAGGCTCTGCATGAAGACTTAGGTGAGTTCCGTCTCCAAAACCCTCACCTGACCCTGTTACAATATGTAGATGACCTCCTCATAGTGGCTGAGATGCAGAATGCCTGCCTGGATGGAACCAAGATGCTCCTAACAGTCATAGGGGAACTAGGGTATCGGGCATCTGCCAAAAAGGCCCAAATCTGCAAATCTGAGGTGAGCTACCTGGGGTATATACTCAAAGAGGGGCAGAGATGGCTATCTGATGCTAGAAAAGAGACAGTTCTTAAGATACCCGCACCAGATTCCCCTCGAAAGGTTAGAGAATTCTTGGGATTGGCTGGCTTCTGCCGCTTATGAATACCGGGGTTCGTGGAACTTGCGAGGCCCCTTTATGAGGCAACTAAAGACAATCAGGCCTTTCAATGGACAGAAAAACTACAAAAGTCCTTTGATCAAATTAAGGCTGCCTTGTTGTCAGCGCCAGCCTTGGGCTTGCCTGATGTCACTAAGCCCTTCTACCTTTACATTGATGAAAACAAAGGAGTTGCCAAGGGCGTCCTGGTCCAATATCTAGGCCCATGGCACTGACCAGTAGCATACCTGTCCAAAAAACTTGATCCTGTTGCAGCTGGATGGCCCCCATGCCTGAGAATGATCGCTGCAGTGGCCCTGATGGTCAAAGATGCTGATAAGTTGACCTTGGGCCAGGAACTGTATGTGACCACCCCCCACACCATTGGAGGGGTTCTAAAACAGCCTCCAGATAGATGGCTCAGCAATGCCCGCCTAACCCACTATCAAGGCCTGCTCTTAAACCCAAACCGAGTTGTCTTCCAGACTCCGGCTGCCCTAAACCCAGCTACATTATTGCCTGACACAGACCTGGAGGCCCTGCTGCATGACTGTGCTGGTATCTTGGCTCAGGTACACGGGACCCGAGCGGATTTGAAAGATGGACCATGGCCAGATGCTGAAGATACCTGGTACACCGATGGGAGCAGTTTTGTTCAGGATGGTCGAAGGTATGTGGGAGTGGCTGTGGTCACTGAGACTGAGGTCGTTTGGGCCAAACCCTTGCCCACTGGGATGTCAGCACAGCGAGCAAAGCTCATAGCGTTAATCAAGGCACTGACTCTGGGAAAGGGGCAAAAGCTAAACATATACACAGATAGCAGGTATGCTTTTGCTACCGCTCATATCCATGGGGCCATCTACAGAGAAAGAGTACTGTGAACAGCTGAAGGAAAGACTATAAAAAACAAAAAAGAAATTCTCGCCCTACTGGCAGCCCTATGGCTGCCAAAGAAATTGGCTATTATCCACTGCCCCGGGCACCAAAAGAGCGATGCTCTGATTGCCTGAGGAAATAATTTGGCCAACCAGACAGCGCAAAAAGCAGCCTTAGAGGCTGATCTGACACTGACCACTCAGCTGCCCGATCCAGGGGGCACTTCTTTACCAAAAAAACCTCAGTACACTGAGGCACACTTAAAATGGATAAAACAACTGCCCATGACCCAATGCCTCAAAGGATGGTGGAGATCATCTGACTGTAAAATCATTCTACCTGAGGCCTTGGGAGAGCAAGTTCTCTCCAAGATGCACCGATCCACTCACATGGGCGTCCGCAAGATGCAGGACCTCTTAAGACATGCTGAAATCAGGATCCGAGATGCCAACTCCAAAATTGAATGCATTGTCACTACTTGTAAAGCAAGTCAACTCACTAATGCTACCCAAAATAAAACTAACCCTGGCAACAGATTGAGAGGAGACTGACCCGGCATATACTGGGAACTGGACTTTACTGAGGTAAAACCTGGATGGTATAGTTACAGATACCTGCTAGTTTTTGTAGATACTTTTTCAGGATGGACAGAGGCCTTCCCTACCAAGCATGAGACGGCACAGGTCGTGGCCAAAAAGCTACTGGAAGACATCTTGCCAAGGTATGGTTTCCCAGTAATGTTAAGATTAGAAAATGGACCCGCCTTCATTTCCAAGGTGAGTCAAAGTTTAGCACAGGCATTGGGGGCAGATTGGAAATTACATTGTGCATACAGACCCCAGAGTTCAGGACAGGTAGAAAGGATGAACAGGACCCTAAAAGAGACCTTGACTAAATTAACCTTAGAGACTGGCAGTGACTGGGTGACTCTCCTTCCCTTTGCTCTCTATAGGGTATGCAATTCACCCTATAAAATGGGACTAACTCCCTTTGAAATTATGTATGGGGTACCCCCTCCCATTATTCCTAACCTCCAGTCTGAAGTACTTACTGAGTTTGATGATCAAGAGCTGTTATTTTCTTTAAGAGGTATTCAATTGATCCACAAGGATATCTGGCCCAAGCTGAAAGCCCTGTACGAATCCAGACTGCCTCCTGAGCCTCACTGTTATCGACCAGGAGATTGGGTCTATGTCCGAAGACATCATCAAGGAAACCTCGAACCCCGCTGGAAGGGACCCTATGTGGTGATCCTGACTACGCCCACCACTCTCAAGGTTGACAGGGTGGCCACCTGGGTGCACTACACTCACGTCAGACCGGGGGATCCCTTCACGGTTCTAGAAGACTTTGTCCCAACATGGCAGGTGTCCAAGGACAAAGACAATCCCCTCAAGCTCAAATTTCAGTGCTCTTAGTCTGGCTGACTGTTGTCCTTGGCTGCACCCGAGTGGCGGCCACAAACCCCCACACCCCCAGCACACGACTTGGACCCTCTGTGATCCAGAAAGAGGGCAGACCATCCTCGCCTTAAAAAAGGATGTGCCCCCAAACACGTGGTGGCCCACCCTAAAGGTAGATCTTTGTATCATAGTAGGAGACAGTTGGGACTCTGATCTGACAGGTCAGAAGGCCCTGGATGACTGTTCGGCGGGTTACAGCTGCCATGCCCGCTGTCTCCACGCCTGGCTGCAGGGCACTGACTTCTATGTTTGCCCAGGTACTGGAAGCTCCAAGAGGAGACAACAGTGCAGGACCTCCCGTGAGTATTACTGTGCTCAATGGGGTTGCGAGACCAGCGTACCCTGGGTAAAATCCACTGAAGCCAGGGATTCCATCATAGTTTCTCGAGACTATACAAAGGGCCCCTGGCAAAATGACTACCAAGCCTGCAGTCACTCTAAATGCGTACCCCTCAAAATTACCTTTTCAGAGATAGGAAAGAACGCAACCCACTGGGCATCGGGACACACCTGGGGAATGCGCCTATATGTTTTGGGGTACGATGAGGGATTTCTGTTTGCACTCAAAAGAACATATGCCCCGCTAGCTGAACCAATTGGCCCTAACTCGGTGTTGGCTCCCCCTGTCCCGGCTAGGTCAACCAGCCCCCCTAAACAGGCAGCAATCACACCCTGGCTTCTTACTCCAAATGTTACTAAAACTTCTGAGGTCGCAGAACAGAACCAGAACCCAGACCACCCACTCTGGGAGCTCATGGTCCACACCTTTAGAACCCTAAATGTCTCCAGACCTGACCTTATCCAGTCCTGCTGGTTATGTTATGACATCAAGCCCCCTTACTACGAAGGGATAGCCTTCTCAGGAAACTTCAATGAGTCAGGTGACCCCACCCTGTGTAGATGGGAGCAGAAGGGAACAGCCAGACTGACTTTACAATCTGTGGCTGGGCATGGAACTTGTGTTGGTAGTGTCCCGACAACACATCAACACCTTTGCAACCAAACCCACCAGTCTAATTCAGGAAAATACCTTGTACCCCCCCCCCAGATGGATGGTGGGCCTGTTCCACAGGGCTCAGCCCTTGTGCACATGGGAGTGTGCTCAATCAGACTGGTGACTTCTGTGTATTAGTACAATTAGTTCCCAAACTGATCTGTTGCTCTGAGGAAGATATTTTTACTCATTTAGATGGAACCCCAACCAGAGTTAAACGGGAGCCTGTTACAGCCATCACTTTGATGGTGCTCTTAGGTTTAGGCCTAGCCGGAGCTGGGACAGGGGTCTCCTCCTTGGTTTTGCAGAACAAGCACTATAATGATTTAAGGACAGCCATAGATATAGACATTGAGAGGCTCGAGAGTTCGATCTCTCACCTACAGGAGTCGCTGTCCTCCTTGGCAGAGATAGTGCTTCAAAATAGAAGGGGTTTAGACTTGATCTTCCTACAACAGAAAGGGCTCTGCACCGCCCTGGGGGAAGAATGTTGTTTCTATACAGACCGTTCAGGTGTGGTCAAAGAATCCATGGCAAAAGTCAGAGAGGGCCTAGCCAAACGAAAGCGCGAAACATGAACAGGCCCAAGGATGGTTCGAGTCATTGTTTAACTCTTCTCCATGGTTGACTACTCTGATTTCCACACTGTTAGGCCCCCTACTCATTTTACTGCTTCTCTTAACATTTGGGCCTTGCATACTTAACAGGTTGGTCTAATTCATTAGGGAACGCGTCAGTACCATACAGCTAATGGTGCTTAGGTCCCAGTATAGACCCATTCCAGAGGACCCAATAGAATTAACTCCCTGAGACCCATGATTGGGCCTCTATAGTCTCGTGAGAAGGGGGAAATGCGAGGCCTGAGCAGCTCCGTCTTAGAGTAGATGGCCTGAGCATGAACTCCAGTTCTGAGAAAAACCCCAAGATGTACCCTGGCCACCTCCTGCCAGCAACATTGAGCCATCACCCCTAGCAATAGCCAATCAGTAGATACTTGGAAATCACTCGATGTCCCAAAATGTTCTTTTTGCTTGCTTAAACAAATGTTTACGATTTAGCCCACCAGACTTAACCAATCAGGTTTAACCACCCGCTACTTGCCAAATGCCAACCAATCATGTAACTGCCAAGCTGGAATTCCCTGAACCTTGCTGTAACCACAATAAAAACCCTACTGATTGGGGATTGGGGGCTCTCAATCCTGATCCACTGCGTCGGTGATGGTTGTGAGCCCCTGCTCGAGCTTGAATAAACGACCCTTGTGTGTTTGCATTGGAATCGGCTCCTTGGTGGTCTTTGGGGACTTCATGACTTGGGCACAACAGTTCTAGATATAATTGTAGAGATTTCACTACTGGTTAGATAAAAACAACCATTCCATGGGAAAGACCTGTTTCTCATACCATCACCCTATCAAACCTGTAGGTGAGTGGGGGGTATTAAGCACAAACAAATGAACTGGATAATTAGAGTTTATATGAAAAACCTGACGGTTATGGATGCTTTCTTCTATTAATTGTAACTCCTTTTGTGCATCTGGAGTTAATTTTTGAGGGGAATTAAGATCAGAATCTCCCTGTAATACTTCGTACAAATTCTGCAATTGAAAAGTTGCTATCCCTATTTTAGGCCTAATCCAATTAATATCACCTAATAATTTTTGAAAATCATTTAGCATTTTTAATTTGTCTGTCCTAAATTGTATCTTTTGTGGCTTAACTGATCGCTCTGCTAACAAGGTACCCAGGTAAGTATAAGGCTCAGATAGTTGAACATTTTCAGGTACTATGCACAGTCCAAAATGTACTAAATCCTTCTTTGCAACAGCAAAGGCCTGTAAAAGTAGCTGTTGTGTATTCACAGAGATTAATATGTCATCCCTATGATGTCTTAAAGATACAGGAGGAAATAATTTACGAGTAGTTTGAAGAGCCTGTGCTACAAAAAGCTGACACAATGTGGGGCTGTTAGCCATTCCTTGAGGCAACACAGTCCACTGAAAGTGCTTCATTGGTTCTTTAAAATTCATACTAGGTACCAAAAAGGCAAATCGAGGTCAGTCACTTGGCCACAAAGGAATGTTAAAGAAGCAGTCTTTTAATCTATAATTATAAGTGGCCACTTCTGGGGGATTGCCACTGGGTTTGGTAAGCCAGGGTGCAGTGCCCCCATTGAAATGAGGCTTGCATTAACTGCACATAAGTCCTGAAGCAAACACCATTTGTCTGACCTTTTAGGAATAACAAAGATAGGTGTGTTCCAAGGGCTCACAGATGGTTCTAAATGCCCCTTGTTAAGTTGTTCTAATATGTGTTGTTGTAGAATGGTTAGTTTCTCCTCTGGTAGGACCATTGATTAACCCAAATGGGATCATTTGATTTCCATTGTAAAGGCAAGGCTGTCTGGGATGGAGAAACTTTTTCAATGGCCCCACCTAAAAATTTTGATCACATCCAATTCCAAAGCGATTATTTTTTTGTTTCTGTTTTATAGGCTGTGTTGTTCCCTAGGAATCTGTCCATTTCTTCTGTGTTTTCCATTTTATTAGAGTACAGGTTCTCAAAGTAGGTATTGATGCTCTGGATTTCAGCTGGGTCTGTTGTGACTTCACCTTTTTTGTTCTTAATTGCATAGATTTGAGCCTTTTCTTTCCTTTTTTTGATAAGTTTGGCTAAAGGTTTATTGATTTTATTTATTCTTTCAAAGAACTAACTCTTTGATTCATTGATTTTTTGTTTCATTCTCTTAGTCTTCATTGCATTGATTTCTGCTCTAATCTTTATAATTTCCTTTCTTTTATAAGCTTTGGGTTTGTTATGCTCTTCTTTTTCTAGGAGCTTGAGGTTCTGCATTAGGTTATTTAACTGAGTTCTCTCTGTTTTCCAAATATGGGCATGCACTGCTATGAATTTCCTGCATAGAACTGCTTTCATTGTGTCCCACAGATTCCTGTATGTTGTACTGTCATTATCATTTGCTTGTAGAAACTGTCTAATTTCTTCTTTAATTTCCTCTGTGACCCATTGGTTGTTCAGGAGAGTGTTATTCAATTTCCACGTGTTTGTGGGTGTATTGCAGTTTCTTATGTTATTGATCTCCAATTTTATTGCACTATGGTATGATAATATGCAGGAGATAACTTCAATTCTTTTACATTTACTTAGACATGTCCTATGAGCTAGCACGTGGTCTATTTTGGAGAATGACCTGTGTGCAGCTGAAAAGAATGTGTATTCTGATTTTGTGGGGTGGAACACTCTGTAAACATCTATTAAGTCCATTTGTTCAATAG
>NW_004624776.1:17838915-17864540 GCF_000247695.1 Heterocephalus glaber
GAAGGAAGGAAGGAAGGAAGGAAGAAAGAAAGAAAGAAAGAAAGAAAGAAAGAAAGAAAGAAAGAAAGAAAGAAAAGAAAAGAAAGAAAACAATTCAAAAAGTCAAATCTAACTTGTTTTTAAGTCTAACTTTGTATTGTTATCCATCGTGCTGACTTTTAAAAGCTTCTGAACTTGTACATCAACTGTAAAATATCAAAGGAATTAACCAACAGAATGAAGAGACAACCTGAAAAATGGGAAGACATGTTTGCCAGCTACTCAGAGGATTTTTCAAAAAACTAAAATTACAAACTCCATTCAAGTCAGCTATTTCCTTTCTAGGTATTTTCCTCAAAGAGTTAAAGACATCGTATCATATCTGCAAACCTAGGTATTCAGCAGCATACTTCACAATACCTCAATCTTGGAAGCAGCCTGTATGTCCATCAACAGATAAATGGATAAAAAAAAATGTGGTATTTATAAACAACGGGGTATTACTCTGTCATAAAGAATAAATTTGTGGGCCGGGGATTTAACTCAGTGGTTTCGCCACCTGCTGCGCAAGCACAAGGACCCGAGTTCCATCCCTAGTACCAAAAAAAACCAAAAAAGAATAAATTTGTGCTGGGGATGTAGCTCAGTGGCACTGTGCCTGCCTCATAAGCTCAAGGTCCTGAGTTCAATCCCCAGTACAGAAAGAAAGAAAAAAACAAAACAAAAAACTTTATCCCATAAAGAATAAATCTGACTCATTTGTCAGAAAATGAATGCACCTTGAAACATTAAATGAATCAGACACACAAATGTCACGTGATTTCTCTCATATGAGAAACTCAAAGTATAAATAATGAGCAAAATAAAAGATAACAAGAAACTGAGATAGATCTTTTGCAAATGGGAAGAGGACCAAGAGATGGGGGGAGCGAGATAAAAATAATTAAGATGTTTTATGTATATGTACCAACTCCCCACCATGAATGTAACCATTATGTACAGTAAATGCACTAATAAAATTTTTTTTAAGTTATAAAATATTATTTAATATAAACCACACTAAAATGTCTTTCAGTAAGTAAAAGGCACGATTTTAGATACAGAAAATTCTAATTAAATTGGCAGTCAAGGCCAAAAATATCAAGTAGACATTGCTTCCTTACCTTCAGGCATTAATGGGCTAATGAACCCAAGTTGAAACACAAAAGTCTTATTCAGTTTTGAGATAAAGGATTTACCCAGTATCTAAACCTACTTACATAAAGCTATATACATCTAAATATAAAACCAATAGTCCCTAGGTTTTGAGATGGCATGCCTTATCTTTGTGAAATTTAACATTAATAACCAAGTACGATCATATCTTTAGAAAGGGAAAATCGTAATGGACAGAGGTTACTAACAAAAATTTTTCACATGATCATATTAACTATTAATTACTTAAATCGGAACTGTCCAACAAAAATATTGTCATCACTCATGTTCATGATCTGAATTCTGGTAAATGAGATCAATTAAATTATGCTACACCTTTTTTTTTTTCTTTTTTGAGCCAGGATCTCCCTTTGTAGTTCAGGCTGGCCTCAAACTCCCAGTGATCCTCCTGCCTCAGCCTCCTGAGTGCTGGGATTTCAGGCGTGCGCCATTCCCGGATACACCCTTTATTTTTTTAAAGCCACGACATATTCTCCTTTATAATAAATAAGGCAAGGGCTCCTACACAGCAAAGGCCTTTTTTTTTTTTTTTTTTTTTTTGGTACCTGGGATCGGACTCAGGATCTTGCACTTGCGAAGCAGGGGCGGTGCCACTGAGCTAAATCCCCAGCCTACCAATAGCTTTTTTTTTTTCACCAATAGCTTTTTAAAAATTAACCCCTTAAGTCTGCCCTTACCTCCTCACTCTTTTGGGAAGGAGGTGAGCCACGGGGTGGAAAGCAGTCTCACACAGGCCAGGAAAGCTCTCTATCATTAAGCAACACTAGAGCCCTATCATTTTGAAATAAGGTTTCCCTAAGTTCCCCAGGCTGACCTTGAACTTGCCAGGACTTTTTTCTAAATCACATTATCTGCATTTTCAAACCTTATATCGCAAGTCAGTATTTCACCAAACCTTGTCTCCAAGCCACCAAGATCAGCTGAACTGTAATCCCACTAATAACCACAAGGGCGAGACGCGAGCAGCATCGCGTTCTTACGCGGAGCCTTGGAAATAGCAAGACCTAGGCGAAGAGGCGGCCCGTAGGGCCGGCGTGGGCGACGCAGTAGCAGTGACGCGAGTCCTCCACCCACCGATGAAGGACTAGGGCCGGCGAGCTCGGGTTCCGCTCCCAGCAGCCCGCCGCTGCTCCATCCTCCCCCGACCCTGACGCGACGCGGCTCCTCCGGCGAATGGCGGGGCCCAGGAGCCCGCGCTCCCCGGGGCGAGGCGAGCGTGGAGCGCCCCACGGCCCTCGGCTACCCCAGTGCCCTCTTCCCGCGGCCCGGGCCGCCCGCCCGGCCTCGCCCTCGCCCTCGCGGGGGCTCACAACCACTGGACAGCAAGGACGCGAGGCATCGAGCCCGCGGCTGTCCTCGGGTCGCGTCGGTGGGAGCCCGGCGACAGCAGGCGGCCCCACCTCAGCGCCTCCGGCAGTCCCAGCCCCAAGAGCCCCACGCCCAGGAGCCGAGTCGCAGCCGGTGTGGCGGGCGACGCCACTCGAGCTCCCGACCCTGGCGGACGCGGTGGGTGGGTGGGGGCGGGGCGGGCGCACGGAGGGGAGGGGACGCGGCCCGAGTAGAGGGCCGGCGGAGGGAGAGTGGGAAGGGAGGGCCGGAGGTGTGGCCCGCGTGTGACTGACAGGCGTTCGGACCACCCTGCCGAGGGCGTCCTGAAGGAAGGCCAACCTAGCCAATGGACGTGCCCAAGACGCCCTGGCCCGCCTCCGCGAGCAGCCAATGAAAGCGCGAAGGGCGGGGCCTCTGCGGGCTCGGCCGTGCCACCGCCTCCGCCTCCTCCTCCTCACCAGCGCTAAAGCCGGGACTGGACCGAGCGGAGTTGTGCGTGTCGCCGAAGGGGGGTGGGCCGGGGGAGGGGAGGTTCGTTCCGCGGAGCCCGTAGCCAGAACCGGGTGAGGTTTATCCCCGCTGTCTGTCCAGTCCAGGGCTGCCGAGAGTGGGGGTGGCTGGGAGCGGCGCAGCCTCCGGAGGAGGAGGCGGAGGCGGAGATGGGTGAGGGCGGCCTCCGGAGCCTCCCCCCGACCCGTGCTTAGCACCCCGCGGCGCGGACGCCGTGGCCGCTGCGCGTCGGGGCCTCGGGGCTGCTGGGTGCTGCGCTCATGTCCCGGGCTCTCTGGCGTGCGGCCCGAGGGCTGCGGGAGTGCGGGCGCGGCTGGGCTAGCCGGGTGAGGCGGACGCCAGGGCTAGGGTCGCGGAGCGGCGGGGCTGCGGGGCGGGGGCGGCGGGAGGTCGCGAGTGTTTTCCTTTCTCTCCGGTGGGGGACCGGGGAGGTGCTCCGGCCGGCTGGCTGCTCTCGGGGTCGCGCTCCGACCCCTTCGGCCCGAGCTGGAGTCGCCAAGTTTTCCGGGGCAGGGGCTGCCGTCTGCGCCCTGTCGGGTGCCGTCTTACGCGGTTTCCAGCCAGATTGGGCGAGTTTTAATGGCGGACCTGGAGGCCGTCCCCAACGGCCGGACCAACCTCGGCTCAGGGCTTGACTCGCGGCGAGTCTTGTCCTGCGGTGACGTCAGCCGTCCCGGTGCTGAGCTCGCGCGCGGGAGGATTGCGCGGGCCAGATCTTGGAGGGAATCGGAATCTGTTCCTGGCTTCAAGGCAACGTTTGCCCTTCCCTTTGGCTCCCTCGGCTCACCTCACTCGCCCACCCCGCCCCCGGTGCTTGTAATTTGTAGTAACCTATTTAGCTTTGTCTTCCTGTTGGGGCCCATGTAGTGTTCTTAAAAGTTGATTTCTTCACAACATGGGAGCTCGGTGGAGTAGCACAGAAACTTCTTGACCTTTACGTCCTCCCTCTGGTGTCGGGTAGTTGGTACTGCATCCTGGTTTGTTGTAATTTTTTTATATATATATTTATTTTTTACTCATTCTAGAACCAGGATTCTCCTTAAGGTTATTCTGCTGAAGCTTTGGCAGAAATTAAGAAGGAAAACATCTCTATTGTGAGTCATTTTATTCCACTTTTCTGTTTAATATACTTAAGACCAAAGTTAGATGTTCATCATTCTGTGAGGTTCGCCATTCTTGAAAGCAAACAATTATTGCTTGAGTGGCCCCTGTCCCCACAGCCAAGCTAGATTAGGCACTGGGAGTGGGTGCTGCCATTTACACTAATGCTACTGTCTGGGCTCCCAAAACAGAACTAAAGCACTCGTTTTATGAAATGCTTTACGTTTAATGTTTTTGTTTTTCATTTCAGCAGACAGATTTTTTTCTGCTGCATTTTTTAAACTACTTCAAAAAATAATAATTTTAAGAATAAAACATTAAGAGAAAAATAGAATGATTTGTGTGTGGGGTTTTTTTTTTTAGTGAGTTTGTGGTACAGAATAGTGATGTTCATTTTGAGGAATTGGCACAGTACGTGCATATAATTTAATCTGACCATTTTCATTCCCTTTACCCTTGTCTCCTTTTCCTCCTATCCCCTTCTCCAACAGTTTCCCTTCTAATTTTCTGTTGTATGTTCTTTATTTATTTATATTTTTGATTTCTCATATAAGAGAAAACATATTATACTTAACTTTCTGGGCCTGGCTTATTTTACTTATGATGGTGGTATTGAATTCTATCCGTTTTCCTGCAAATGACATGTTTTCATTCTTTGTGACTGAATAATATTCCATTATGTAAACACACCACATTTTCTTCATCCATTCATCTGTTGATAGGTATCTAGGCTTTCAGGACTTACCTATTGTAAGTTGTGCCACCATAAACGTGGGTATTCCTATATCACTATGATATGATGTCTTTAATTCTTTCAGGAGTATACCCAGGAGAGGCATAGCTAGGTCAAATGGAATTCTTATTTTTAGTTTTTTGAGGAATCTTCATACTGATTTTCAGTTATGAAAATTGTTCTCCATTCCCACCACCCACCCTACCAGCCTTCATTGATTTGTGTGTGTGTGTCTATGTGTGTGTTCTTGTGGTAGCAATTTTGACTGGGGTAAGGTGAAATTTCAAAGTTGTTTTGATTTGCATTTCCCTAATGGCTCAAGATGTTGGGCATTTTTTTATGTACCTTTGGCCATTTGTACTTATTTTGAGAAGTGTCAGTTCACTTCATTTGCTTGTTTCTTGATTGGATCATTTGTTTTTTCAGGTGTGTGGTTTTATTTTTTGGTGTTTTTTGTTTGTTTTCAGTTCTTTATATAGTCTAGCTATTAGTCTTCTTTCTTTTTTTTCTTTTTGAAACAGGGTCTTGCTAAGTAATTCAGGCTGGTCTTGAACTCACTATGTAGCCCAGGCTGGCCTGGAAAGGTGATCCTCCTGTCTCAGCCTCCCAAGTGCTGGGATTACAGTTGTGTGCAACCATTTCTGGCATGCTATTAGTCTAATATCAAAAGAGTAATTAACAAAAATTTTCTTGTATATTTTCTCTTCACTGTGTTTATTTTTTCCTATACTATGCAGAAATTTTAATCTGATGTAATCTCATGTTAATTCTTTTCTTTTTTTTCTTTTTTTTTTTTTTTTGGTACCAGGGATCGAACTCAGGACCTTGCACTTTCAAGGCAGGCAGCAGAACCACTGAGCTAAATCCCTGGCCCCTCATGTTAATTCTTTTTTTTTTTTTTTTTCTCATGTTAATTCTTGATACTATTTCCTGTGCTGTTGGAATTCTCTTCAGGAAATTTTCAAGTTTATGTCTTCAAGTGTTCCCCCTGTGTTACCCTCCAGGAGTTGCAAAATTTCTCTATTTTTGTCTGGTCTTTGATCTAGTTTGATTTGATTTTAGTACAAGGTGAGAAATAGAATCTAGTTTCAGTCATTTGCAAGTCATCAAGTTTTCCTAGCACCATTTGTTGAAGAGGCTATCTTTTCTTCCAGATTTTTTTGACCCCTTTGTCAAAAATCAGATGGTCTTGTTGCACAGGATGGTTTCTGTGAGTTCTGTTCTAATGGTTTACATGTCTGTTTTTGTGCCATTACCAGGCTGTTTTTATAACATAGTTTTGAAATATAATTTGAAGTCCAACATTGTGATGCCTACAAATTTGATCTTTTTGCCCAGGATTGCTTTGACTATTCTGCCCATATTCTGGTTTCATGCAAATTTTATTTTCTTTGTTTTTTTATGTGTTTAACTAGAGATTGAGCCCAGAGCCTTCACACTGAGCTATATCACCAGTCCCATCTGTCCCCTGAGAAAGACTGATTTATGTATGTTGACAGTCTTCCAGTATGCATTACATCAGAGGATATATAATCTAGTTGTAGCACTATTCCTGATACTAAGATTGAATGTGACTTGGTTGATTCATTATGGTTAATGGGTTTTTTTTTTCCTGCCAGAACATGCTATACATGTTCATATGCTCATTTCTCTGTCATTATTCCTTTAATGGTTTTGACACCCATGATGACTCATTTTACAAAACTCTGTTTATACCTTCATTATCTAGGATTCTGTTGTTTCTTAGATCTTGGCTGTTGTATCCTTTCAACCTTGTTCAAACAGTTTTCCATTGCTCCACAAAACTCAGTTATTGAGTCGGGGATTTAGCTCAGTGGTTCCACTGCCTGCCTCGAAAGCACAAGGTCCCGAGTTCGATCCCCAGTACCAAAAAAATCACAACAGTTATAAAAGATGAGCACAATAGCACAGATGTGTAATATCAGTTACAGGGAAGCTGAGGCAGGAGAATCAAAAGTTGGAGGGCCAGAGATTTAGCTCAGTGGTGCTGCGCCTGTGTCACAAACATGAGGTCCTGAGTTCGATCCCTAGTACCAAAAAAAAAAAGCTGGAGACCAGCCTGGGCAATACAAAATCCTGTCTCAGAAGTAAAAAAAAAAAGGCTGGGGGTGGTGCTTGCCCAGTATATACAAAACCCTGGGTTCAATCCCCGGGACAGTGTACATACATGCAGAAGGAAGCCTGTGATTAGTTCATCCCACAGTCTTCCATAGCAGTATTGCAGCCTTCCCTTTGCCGGTGTTGCTCCCTGCCCACTTATAATTACATTTACTTTGTTTCCCTCTTTATTTTCCTCCCTTTTTAGTTAGTGATTGAACTGAGAGCCTTGCACATGTTTACCAAAGATACTGTTTCAAGTGGGTAATTTTTATAATATGCCTGAAGCAATAATATTTCATATTTCATGGTAGAAGTTTAGTGAGATGATGGGATGTGGATGTGGTTCTAGAACTCTTAATGGATTTACGTAGAGAAAGGAAACGAGGGACTAGAAATTGGCAAGGTAGCATGTCACTGACTCAGTTACTAGAGCTTCACTTACAGAGCCGTTTTTCCAGTTATTTGCAGCATACTGTAATGCAGTGATGATGAACCTTTTAGAGACAAGTGCCCAAACTGCAACCCAAAACCCACCTATTTATCACAGAGTGCCAACAATGCAATTGAACCTGAATACTGAGTTTTTAGTTTAGCAAAAAACAACTCATACATTAGCATCTTTTGTTTTAAAAGAAAAACAACATACATGCCATGGTTTCACCACCACTGTTGTAGTGCAAAGAACATAGTGTTGGTGCCAGCCAGATTAAGATTCATACCTGCTCTTATTGGGTGATGTGGTTTAGTGGTAGAGTGCTTGCCTGGCATGTGCAAGGCCTGGTTACCATCCCCAGTGCCACAAAAAAGTCTCAAATCTCTGCTGTCTTTACTTTTTGTTGTCTCTTTTTTTCTGAACCTTTATGAAGCACATTTTATGAATGAGTGAATTAAATCTATCTTCCCAAGGTTGATGATTGAAAGAATCAAAAAGCAGGTAAAGTGCCTTGGCAATAAGTTGTGGAACACACACGTATTTAGTGAATAGTAGATAGATTGGGAGGGGTTGCCAGGAATTGAACCTAGGACCTGGTTCATGCTAGCAAGTGGTTTACCTAGAGCCCCATCCCTGTTATTTATCTTTGTAAGAGTGTTATTTGAATGTTAGTTTTATTATTGTAATGAATTGGTTCACCGTAATAAAAGATAAGTAATTTTTAAACATTGTTTTCATCTTAATTCAATTTAATATGGTGGCTATGAAATAGGTTCTAGGGTCAAATTTCTTGGATTTGAATCCTTATTCTACCTTTTCCAACAGTGGAGAGTTGGGCAGATTACTTCTGAGTCTTAGTTTCCTTATTGATAAGGTAGAAAAACTATGACATAGCACGTTAAGAATAGAATGTGAGGGGCAACCCACTTTCCAGTCCCCCTTCTGTCTCTCTTAGAAGCTTTCTTTCTCTCAATAAATTTTTCCTACTCTTAAAAAAAAAAAAAAAAAAAAAAAGAATAGAATGTGAGGGGGGTTAGCTCAGTGGTTCCGCTGCCTGCTTCGAAAGCACAAGGTCCTGAGTTTGATCCCTGGTACCAAAAAAAAGAATAGAATGCGGGGGATGATGGTACACATCTGTATGTAGTCCCAGCAGTTGGGAAGATGAGCCAGGAGTATCTCTGCCAGTTTGAGGCCAGCTTGGGCTGCATAGTGAGTTCAAGACCAGCCTGAACTACATAACGATAACCTGTCTATAAATAAATAAATATTACCCATTACATGGCTGTAACTCTTACCAATTAAAATTTGGAAAACTTTAAAATAAAAATAATACGTTATTTGAAACAGAATAATGGCTGCCTTATGATGTGAGTTTTCTTAATTGTTGAGTTTACTGTTCAGTTCCCCCACCCCTTTTATGTACTTTCAATTTTCTACTCTCCTGAGAAAAGACTAGCAATGTATAGACTACCTCAATTTCCCATTAATCATTTCTACATACTTGTATACATTTTAATTATACTTAGCTTGCCCTCTTGCTGTTAAGATAGGGGTTGTTTTTATGCCTGTGTAATTGTCCTACCACCTATGCATGTCTTCAGTTCTCATTTGCTCAAGAGCAGTGTTCCTTCAGTTATTCACATCTCTAGATTCAACTATTGTCTCTCTCTGCATCCCTTCATCATAGCATAGTGTATTAGGTACACTTTTTTTTTTTTTTGGTGCAAGGGATCAAACTCAGGACCTTGTGCTTATGAGGTAGGTGCAGAGCCACTGAGCTCAATCCCTGGCCCAGGTACACTTTTTTTGAGACAGACTCTTGCTATGTAGAGTTTTGACAGTCCTTGAACTCACTATGTAACCTACATTGGCCTTAAACTCACAGTGATCCTCTTGCCTCAAGCTGTGTCACTACGCCTGGCACAAATGTTTGTTGAATATAGCAAGAGTAGTCAAGAACTTGGGACCCCACCAAGCTTGGTGGCACATACCTGTGACCCCAACACTGAAGAGGCCCAGGCCGGAGGATTTCTGAGAATTTGAGGCCAGCCTGGGCTCCATAGTGAGTTCAAGGCCAGCCTCAACTACGTAGTGAGACCCTATTTCCAAAAAAAAAAAATTTTGTGGCCTAGAGTTGGATCCCTGAATTTAAGTCATACCTAGATTTATCTAGAACAATCTAGTTTGCTTCTCTAAATCTCAATGTTTTGATCTTTAAAATAGATAGAGTAAATTACATTGATCATTATGATGGTGTTCTGAGAATTTTACATAAAATATTCGTAACATAATACCTAACACAGAGGGACGTGAGATTCCTAGGTAAGGAGAAGAAAGATTTAAAGGCAGGAGGATCACAAGTTTGAGGCCAGTCTCAATCCACCAAAAAAAATGAAAGATTTTCAAATTTCGCCTCTACTGTTTACTTCATTGCAATAAAATGTGAAACTAAGGGTTTTTTTCTTTTCTCTGTCTCTTACAGGTTGTTTGGCATGGACGATCCCTCAATGGGAAGATTAGACTTGACTGACCATGCTCACGCTGTATTAGGGAGTACAGCCATGACAGCTAGTCTCATGAACATAGGGATTTCATGTGGTGATCCCACAAGTCCTTTAGTCAATAGATCTAGAAACTCATCAGTGGAAGATGATGATGATGTTGTATTTATTGAATCTATACAACCTCCTTCAATTTCTGCTCCAGCAATAGCTGATCAAAGAAACTTTATGTTTACATCATCAAAACATGAAAAGCCACAAGGAAATTGTCCTGTAATTCTGCCATTCTCAAGAGATTTGGCTTGTCAGAAAGGAAATATGTGTGAGACAATTGTTATTGATGATGAAGAGGACATAGAAACAAATGGAGGGGAGAAAAATTCTTCCAGTAATACTGGGTGGGGACTTCCTGGAACTAAAAACAGCACCAAAGATTTGGATTTCTCCACATCCAGTCATTCAAGAAGTAAGGTAAATGCAGGAATGGGTACTAGTGTTATCACTACAGAACCAGACTCTGAAATGCATATTACTAATGTTACAGCATTAGAAACAGGTGTAAGCTGTGAATGCTGGGCGAGATATGAACTTAATCACACTTTATAACAGCACTGTAGAATGCCAACTTGGGAGATACGCTAACAGACTGCAGTCAAGTAATTTTGGTGTTAATATACAAACATACACCCCATCTTTAACTTCACAGACCAAGACTGGAGTAGGACCTTTTAATCCTGGTAGAATGAATGTGGCAGGAGATGTATTTCAGAATGGAGGATTTACAACTCAGCATAATCCTGGTAAGTAGTAGGTAATATTTGCCTTCTACTTCAAGTAAATAAACTTCTAGCTACTATTTTTTGGTTTTGGTGTTGGTTTTTAGAGACAGAGTCTTGCTGTGTACCTTGGCCTCAACCTCCAAAGTGCTGGGATTACAGGTGTGTGCCACCACACCTGGTTTATATTTGTAACTTTTATTTACATACTATATGAATTATTTCTCTTTCTTTAGCATTAGGACTATTTTATACAACTGTACAGTCTACTTGGTCTCTGAAATTTGGAGATGTTAGCCATATTTACATTTAAAATGTCATATACCTCAAAGCTATTACAACCACTATTGGGTTTTGTTTGGGGGGGCTTTTGTTTTGTTTTGTTTTGTTTCTCTTTTGAGATGGTCTCTCTGTGTAGTTGAAGCTGGCCTTGAACCCACTATGTAGCCCAGGCTGGCCTCAAACTCTCAGAAATCCTCCTGCCTCAGCCTCTCAAGTGCTAGGATTATAGGTGTGTGCCACCATGCCCAGCATTAATGTTTATTTTAATATAAAAATTGTTCTGGGGCTGTAGCTCCATGGTAACACTTCCTCCTCAGTATGCCTGAGGCCCTGAGTATAATCCCCAGCAACAAAAATAAAATAAGTAAATATTGTAGAATTAGAACATTAATAGTAAGCTAGAAAAACAAAGTGAAAATTTAGCAATTCCTTTCTGTGGCTTTTCCAGGACTCACGTGGATTGAGGTGGGAATTAGTACTTTTTTTTTAGCATCTTAATGCTTTTTGGCTTTTTGAATTTTAGGAAATGACTGAAAAGTAACTAGAAGAACCTAAAAATCTCATCACTTGTTCCTGCTTTAATGGAATGCTAGTATATTTTCTTTGGAAAGATATTTTTCATCTTTTCCTCTGGTTATGGAAATACTATGTAATACCTGTAATCTTCCTGCCTTAGCCTCTGAATGCTGGTATTACAGGCATTTGCCACCATGCTCAGCGATAAATATTTTTAATGAAAAAGTAAATTTAAAATTTACTTTTTAAAATTGAAAAAATAAAATTTAAAAATGTAATAAAAGAATAACATTGTTATACAAATCTCCTTTAAAATCTGCATTAATAGAAAATAATGAAGCATGTCTAGCTTGTTACATCAGTTTCTACATTAAATCTCTTGGAATCTTGTTTGCAGTATAAGAAAAATTCTGATTGGAGAAGAGTATAGTAGTTTAATAGTCTTTAGATAGTTATGAGTAGCCTTTTTTTGGCCTAGCACCAAAATTCGATAGTTTTTTGGGGTTTGTTTGTTTTTGTTGTACTGGGGGTTGATCTCTCAGGCCCTTCTCACTGAGCTACATCCCCAGTTTTTTTATTTTGGGATGGGTCTTGCTAAGTTGAACCAGCTAGGCTCAAATTTGTGATCACTCTGCCTCATCTTCTCAAAGTGCTGTGATTACAAGAATAATTAGTAGTTTTTGGAAGTTCTTTGCCACATGTGTTGGTGCGTACCTGTAATCCCTGCTACTCTGAAGTCTGAACCAGAAAGATCACAAGTTGAAGTGCAGTCTGGTATATAGTGAATCCAAACCCAGTGTAAACTATATAGTGAGGCCCTGTCTCAAAAAATGGAATCTGAAACTATATGATGAATTTTTATATTCTATTGCTTTAAAATCTATCAGTTTTTGCATAGATTTTTCACATTTGTGTGATTTAGTATATTAGTTATTTAGAAAATAATGATTCACTCAGTTACACAGATCTTCTAAATGTTGATGCTTCAGTTGTCAAAAGCACAGTGTATACAGGTTTTCAAAAGTTCTTATTTTTTCTTGAAGTGACAGGCTCCCTTGATTTTTTTTTCCGGTACCAGCGATTGAACTCAGGACCTCATGTTTGCCAGACAGGCGCTGTGCTGCTGAGCTAAATGCCCGGCTCCCTTGATTCATTTTTAACAAAATGTTTCCCAATAGCTATAGTTTATCATTCTCTCAAGTAAAACTGGTATTTCATGAAAATAGCTATTTCATCTCTATATGGAAGTGCTTTTTTCCTTTTCCTTAAGATAACTGTTCTTTGGTATGAAACAGATGCTTTATACATGTTTCCCGTTTGTCAGACAGAATATTAAGGTGTAGTCAAAGACTGAAATTTAGTAAAACTAATAACATTTACTGTCAGCTGAGGGTATAGCTTAGAGTGCTTGCCTAGTGTGTGAGTGGTCCTTGGTTAACTATAGCCAGCATTGCAAAGGAAAGGGAGAAAATGAGTGATTTTTACTGTTTCATCAAAGATGAGAAATTTAAGACTGTGGGTACAACTCAGAGGTAGAATACTTGCTTACTGTGCATAAGGCCCTGGGTTGATTCCCAGCACTGCCAAAGAAATTTGTTTTGTTTTGTTTTGGTTAACACCCTTTGTCCCTGGCTCCTGGGAGGGAGAATCTAAATTCTTGAAATTTTCTAAGTGTTAGAAATGCCTTTTGCTTTCGTGAGTCCCTTGGAACATATTTGAATATATGCTAAGTAATAAGATAATTCAGGATGGATCACCTATGTGAGTAGAGACTTGGAGATTTTCGGGTAGCCTAAACTCTGGGAAGGAAGGCAAGCTGGAAATTGAGTTTAGTCACATTTCCAGTGACTAGCTCAATCATTCCTATGAAATGAAACCCCTGTAAAACTACATACATTAGCTCAGTGCTATCCTCTTGGTTGGTGAATTCATCAGTGTGCCAAGAGGGTAATACTACTTACTACCTGATTCCACAGAGAACTAGTTTGGAAGCTCTACATTTAGGACCCTCCCGGACTTTGTCCAATGTATCTCTTCATTTAGCTGTTCCTGATTTATATCCTGTATAATAAAATTGAAATTTTAAGTGTAGAACATTCTTCGGTTCTGTGAGTCGTTCTAGCAAATTATCAGTCCTTGGCAGGAGAAGTAGATCTTATGAGCCTTTCAGATTTGTAGTCAGTTGAGCAGAAGCTTAAGTGGTATCCAAAGTTTTGTTGGGGACTGTGTCTTTAAACCTGTGGGGTCTGATGGCTTATTCTGACTGCTTAGCCTCAGAATTGTATGCAGGCATACTAGCTGGTATTAGAATAATATCCTTAAATAAACGACATTTGGTGGGTTTTTTTGTTTTTTGGTTTGTTTGTTTTGGTACCGGGAATCGAACTCAAGACCTCTCGCTGGCCAGGCAGGTGCTGTGCCTGCTGAGCTAAATAACTGGCCCAGACATTTGGTTTTTATAAGTGCATGATTCTGAACTTTTTTTTTTTTTTTTGGTGGCTCTAGGGATTGAACCTAGGGTCTCCCACATGCTAGGCAAACACTTTTGTTGAGCTACATCCCTACCCCTTCTTTTTAAAATATGAGGCAAAAAAAATAATAATAAAATAAAAAATTAGGCAGAGGGGCCTGGGATTTAGCTCAGTGGTTCCGCCTCCTGCCTCGAAAGCAGAAGGTCCTGAGTTTGATCCCCGGTACCAAAAAAAAAAAAAACAATTCATTAAAATATGAGGCAGAGGGCCGGGGATTTAGCTCAGTGGAGCCACTGCCTGCCTCGCAAGCGCAAGGTCCTGAGTTTGATCCCCAGTACCAAAAAATAAAATAAAATAAAATAAAATATGAGGCAGAGTTTTACTTAGTTCCCCAGGCTCAGCTTGCAATTCTACCACAGCCTCTCAGGTAGTGGGGATTACGGGCGTGCATCACCACGTATTGCCCATGATAACAAATTTTGTTGTCTATGAAATACAGCCTAAAGGTCTTATTTTTGAAGACACAGGACTGTGTTGTGTAAAGATTCAACCAGACATAGGGTTAAATGCCTGTAATTCCAGCATTCTAGAAGGCTGAAGCAGAAGAATTGCAAGTTGAAGCCTAGCTTGCACAATTTGTGTCTCAACAAGACCTTTTCTCAAAACACAAAAGGGCTAGAGATATAATTCATGAAGGCCCTGAATTCAATGCCCAGTACCAAACAATTTTTTTTCATCCAGGATTCTAAAGAGAATGTTCACATTTATTAGGTAAAGGGTGATGGCAAAGATGTTTGAAGCTGGGCCAGGGTTGTAGCTCAGTGGCACTGTGCCTGCCTTGCAAGTGCAAGGTCCTGAGTTCGATCCCCAGTACCGCAAAAAAAAAAAAAAAAAAAAAAAAAAGATGTTTGAAGCTTTCTTAAAAAGTCACTTCAAAAGTAGTGTCAACACAGTAGAACTGAGGAATTTTGCTAAAGAAATGTGATTTAGTGAGACACAGCAGGTAGAGTGACATGACATGTTCAGGTTTAGACACACTGAACTTGAAGTGACATTCACAGTATATCCTACAGTGAGCCAGAATACATTATTAATGTGAACATACAGTATTGAGAAGAAAAATACACTTGTGATTTACCACCTTTTTTCTCTGATTCTCCAAGTGTTTGAAATGCTAAACATAGAGAATCAGTCCTAAATAAAAAGTGGTTTGAGGTATCAGAAGGAGTCTGCTTTATATCTTAAGGATCAGACAAAAAGTGCATTTCAAGTAAAGTTTTTATTGTGTGTCCTGTGTCACTGGACTGTCACAATCAGACTAATTCTTAAAGTGTTTTAACCATACATGTGAGAATACTTGAAGGCTCTGGACTATAACCCAGATCACCTGTTCAGTTACTTCAGAGAATAATTTCAGAAATACATTATAAACATGAGTACTGATTTTCCCCATCCCTCAGGCTAGCCAAGTGCTCTGCTATTGAACTACATCCCCAAACCCTTTTTTATTTTGAGACAAGATCTTGTTAGTAAGTTACCTATGCTGGCCTCCAATGGGCAGTCTTTCTGCCTCAGCATGTATCATCATGCCCAGCACATATGTAAATTCAATTCTTTTCTTTCTTTTGGCAGCACTAGTGTTGAACCTAGGACCTTTGCACTGAGCTACATCCCCAGCCATTTTTTTTTTTTTTTTTTTTGCAGACAGGGTCTCACTTGAACCTACTACAGAGCCCAGGCTAGCCTCAAACTCATGGCAATCCTCTTGCCTCAGCCTCCCCAGTGCTGGGATTACAGGCATGCACCGCCATACCTGGTCCCCAGCCATTTTTGGTTTTCGTTTCTTCTTGTTTTTTTTGATTGTTGGTTGGCCTTTTGTTTTTTAAATAGGCTGGGATCAAATTTATGATCCTCTTGGCTTTAGCCACCCAGAATGCTGGGATTACAAGTATGTGCCACCATGTGCTATATCCTGTCTGGCTTTCTTAAAGTAACATGTTAATAACTTTAGTTACTTTATATTGTTTTTCTTATTACGAATGATTCACATCTATATCCAGATTTTAAACTAAGACTAAGATTTTTTTTTTTAAATCTTGTTACTTACACCTTGACAACAGGAATCTGGAAACATAACTATACTTTTTCCTCTACTGCAAATTTCATTTCAAAAGCTAAAAAATCTTTCCCAACTTTGACAGCAGTGTTAGTTGCCTAATATATTTTTGTTGCTCTTTTTCTGTTTACATTGAATATGTCACAGTAAATGCAGCTTGTTCTTATTATAACCCTAGATTTCCGCCCCCCGCCCCACTGGGGGATCAAACTCAGGACCGTACACTTCCAAGGTAGGCGTGGTACCACAGAGCTAAATCCCCGGCCCTAGATTTTTTGTGTGTGTGCAATCATTAGTAAAACTAATCAATTTTAGGGCCGGGGATTTAGCTCAGTGGTGCCGCCGCCTGCCTCGCAAGCGCTAGGTCCCAAGTTTGATCCCCAGTACCCCCGCCCCACCCCAAAAAAACTTATCAATTTTACCATAACACTTAGAATAAGGTGCCAGTGTTTTTGTTATTGTATATTATTCTATTACTCTTCTTATTTGAAGTCGAAGCTTCCCAGGGTGCCTTTTTTTTTAGTTGCTGTGTGCTTCCCAGTTACATAAATTGAAGGCTTTTTTGTGTGTGTTGTTTTTTTTTTTTAACGAACTTGGGTCCTTGCGCTTGCGCAGCAGGAGGTGAAACCACTGAGCTAAATCCCCGGCCCAATTGAAAGTTTTCTTGTATCTTCTTCTACACCAAAAAGATTGTATATTTAAAACTGTATATTTCATTTTATAAAGAATAGAATTATGAGGGCTGGGGATTTAGCTCGGTGGTTCCACCACCTGCTCGCAAGTGCAAGGTCCTGAGTTCAATCCCTGGTACCAAAAAAAAATAGAATGGACCTTTGAGGCATTTAATTATTTCATTAAGCTTTAGAGTAAATTGTATTTGAATAAAAGTTCACTCACTACATAGGTATGAATATACCTATATAGATCATGAATGTTCACCCTTTTGGCTTATGTGGGCCATATTGAGCGAAGAAGTGTTTTGGGCACAGTTTATGTTCAAGGATCATACAGTTAAGTCATGAAAAATATCATTAAAAATTACAGGGTAATATTAAAATTTCATGATCTTGTAGGTCTATATTTACTAGCTATCCAGGGCCACATGCAGACTGTGGGTTGGACTTGCCTGATAGAAAAAACTCATGGCAGAAAATAAATTGTGTTGTACTTTTATGGTATTATAAACATTTCTAGCCACGCTACAGATTCTAGGGAGTCACACTTCTGAAAACTAGATGATCACTGCCCCTTCTAAGACGAAGAAAAAAGACAGAATACATAAAATACTTGTATTTTCCTTGTATTTTATGTATCTCATGTTTTATCTTATGTATCTTTATATATGCATCTTATATATCTTTATATATTATATCTTATGTATTTTATTAGCATCATGGAGCTACAATTACAGTGAGAAAAGTTAGGATTCTAAGATCTAAGAAACCTCAGAGAGAAATAATTCTAGTACTTGAGGCTCTGCTTTTCCCTTGTTCATATGTGTTCATTTCCAGAAAAGGGTGCTCGAAGCTAGACTTTTCAGTAGACTCCCTGGAGACCCATAAAGAGCAGTGCTGGTAGAAACACTCTTCTAGCCTTTGAATTGGAATGCTAACATCCAGTGCCTCTGACTTTTGTTTTTCATATAAAAGTAATAACTAGCATGCACAAGGCCCTAGGTGGCCTTTTAGAGGTCAAGGGCATAGTAGGGATTGAGCCCAGTGCCGTCACACTGAGCTACATTCCCAGACCTTTTTTAATTTTGGGGAAGTTGCCCAGTGTGGGATATAAGTTTCTATCCACCTGCTTCAGCTTCCCAGAGTGCTGAGGGTGCAGGCATGCACAACACTCAGCTTAAGGACCTAGATTTGATCCCAAGCACCCAAAAAAGGCATGTATACAAATCATAGTTAAAAGTTGAGCCAGGCATGTTGGCACACACCAGTAATCCCAACACCTGGGAAGCTGAGGCAAGAGGATCACTGCAAGTTCGAGGCCAGCCTTGCCTCCATAGTGAGTTCAAAACCAGCCTGAACTACATAGCGAGACCCTGTCTCAAAAAAAAAAAGTAGCCAGGGATTTAGCTCGGTTCCGCCACCTGCCTTGCGAGCGCAAAGACCCGAGTTCAATCCCCAGTACCAAAAAAAAAAAAAAAAAAGTTGAAAAGAATCCAAATGTCTATCTGAAATACAAAGGATAGTATTAGTCATATAATGAAATACTCAGCAATCATGAAAAACAATTTCAGGGACTGTGTCTAGTGATAGAGTCCCATTCCCAGCACTGCCAGAAAAACTAAACTTTCTATGTGTATTGGGCATGCACCTTGCCAACAAAATGTAGGGCTAAGGGAACTAAACAAATATTCCATATGATTTTGTGAGTGTGAAATTTAAAAAAAAAACTAATCTTTGGTGCTAGAAGTCAGAATACAGGTGTTTTATGAGATGAAAGGGGGAATTGCTGACTGGCAAAGCAATTAGGAAAACTTCTGAGACATTAGAAATATTTTGTATATCTGAGTGGTGGTTGTGTAATTATTTTAAAAGTTGTCCTTTGCTCTTAAGGTATGTGTCTGGGACTGGGGTTTTAGCTCAGTGGTTCCACCGCCTGCTTTACAAGTGCAAGGTCCCGAGTTGGATCCCCGGTACCAAAAAAAAGAGATATGTGTCTGTACACACCTATAATCTCAGCAGTTTGGGAGACCAAAGCAGAAAAATTGCAAGTACACAAGTCCCTCTTAAACATCAATATTACATGACTAGTCAAGTAATGAGTCCTATAATAAAACAATACCAGGGCCAGGGACTTAGCTCAGTGGTCCCACCACCTGCCTTGAAAGCGCAAGGTCCCAAGTTCGATCCCCAGTACCAAAAAAAATCCAAAAAAAAATAGCAAGAGAATAAATTTCATGAAAAATGGGTTTATAAGTCACACTTGCCTTTTATGGTAAGTGCAACTTTGTAGGATATGTTTCATTATACTTTTTTCAGTTATATTTTTTATTAACATACAGTAATTCTACATATTTATGGGATACAGAATTAAGTGTAAAATAACAAAAACGTTGAAGCCCTGAGAGAAACACAAGCAGACCAACTTAGTTGCAGGAAGACATAAAAAACAACTAGATTTATAGTGGATATAGCTGGGAATGTAGCTTAGTGGTACCACTCCTTCCTGGCAAGCACAGGGTTTTGAGTTCAATCCCTGGTACCAGGGGGAAAAAATAAAAATGGGTCTACTCCATACTTAATGGACTTTTGGACACATCATCTAACTTCTAGGTCTTAGTTTCCCCTGCGATAAATTGAAGGATTTAGACTGATGTGTAGCCTCTCCCCATTTTGAATTTTATTTGAGGGGCTAGGGTATAGCTCAGTGGTAGAGTGCATGCCTACCTAGCATGCATGAGCCCCTAGGTTTGGTCCCCAGCATTTAAAAACAAAAAAGTAACACTTGTTGTGTTTTGTGTTTTTGAGACACTGAAGGGTGAACCCAGCCTTCTCACTAAGCCATATCCCCCAGCTTTTAAAAAATAATTTAATTCAAGACGGTCTGGCTTCATTACCTGGGCTGGATTCAAATTTAGGATTCCTTAGGTCAGCCTCCCAGAGCACTGGGATTGCAGGTGTGTGGCACCACACCTGACTAGGCTCTATCCTTACTTAAAACTCTAATTAGGAAAAATTAAATAGTTGAAGTATAAACAAAAGAAATATTGCTTTTATGCTTGCAACAAAACTAAATAAAAAACCAGGCATGGTGGTGGACACATGTAATTCCAGCACTTGGGAGGCTGAGGCAGGCAGATCACTGCAAGTTCTGGACCAGCCTGGGCTACATAGCAAGGCCCTGTCTCAAAAAACTAAAACTAAATTAAAAATGCTTTCAGAATTAAATTATGTCTTGAGCAGTATAGTTAATGGCTCATTTTCTATAATTATATCTAGAAGCTGGGAATCTAGCTCAGTGGTAGTGTACTTGCCTGGCACGCAGGGGGCCTTCAGTTCAATTCACAGCACACACACCACAGACAAATATATATAGCCCCTAAGTGTGGATGAGTTCACAAAAGTAAACTACCTTTGGGCTTTTATTTCTCCCGTATTAATTGTAATGAACACAATGTTTTGCTTGTACTTCTGCTATTTATTGAGTCTAGTTTGTCCTCAGGGTGATACACAGAGAAAGTTTTATTCCAGATTGCATGTTCTATGCATGAATGTATACTTTCCGTTTTGTTTGGAATGCTATTTTTTACTAATGGAATAATTCTAAACTAGGAAAAATTTTCAATAGGAGAATGTAACTCAGTGGTAGAGTGCTTGCCTAGTCAGTGCAAAGTCCTGAGTTCGGTACCCAGTACTACCAAAAAATAAAAGATAAATCAGGAAAGAAACATGCTCTTTAATATAGTAAGTTGTTTTTGGTTTTTTAAAATTTTTTTAATTTTTTTGCTACCAGGGATCGAACTCAGGTCCTTGCGCTTGAGAAGCAGGCAACAGAACCACTGAGCTAAATTCCCGGCCAATCGTTTATTTAGATTTACTCAAGATTTGCCAGCATGTCATCCTGAAAAATGAATGCAATCCTTTTGTTGTGTGTTGAGTTTCCTTTTACTTATAAAATAAATGAATCTGAAAATCAGACAGTTGCAGAGAGTTGATCTCAATTTAGTAATGAATGTAGATATTGTTAGTGATAGTAGTATTATGAGAGGCTTTGGGAGCAGTTAGAGGAGGCCTTTGGCCTCTTGCTGATGACAACAGCTATTTTTGAATAGAGTTGAAAATGTTCTATACCATAGGGTCCTGTTTCTCTTTCTTAGTCCCACTCCCACACCCCCTTTTCAGTGCTGGGATGAAACCCAGGACTTTGGGCTTCCTAGGCAAGTGCTCTTTCAGAGCCCTATTTCTTGAGACTTTTCCACCACCTGATTTGGTTAGAAACACAGAACCTCAGGTCCTTCCTCAGCCCAACCCATTGAGAATCTCCTTTCTTTCTTTTCTTTCTTTCTTTCATTCGTTCGTTCGTTCGTTCTTTCGTTCGTTCGTTCTTTCTTTCTTTCTTTCTTTCTTGTACTGGGGATTGAACTCAAGTCAGAACCACTGAGCTAAATCCCCAGCCCGAGAATCTCCTTTTAAAGAAGATTTAAGTGGCTTCATATTCACACTTAAATTGGATTAGCACTTCACCTATGTTTAATACCTTAGGTATTAAGGTAATAGGTATTGTGTTCTTCAGCATACAATAATATATTATTAATATATTAATACAGAATATATGTAAGGTTAAGGAATGTATATCTAACCTACCACCTTTATTAATGAATAGTGTTTTAGAAGGCTGGGGGGTAATTGTAGAAAGTGTTAATGTCTAACACATTTTGAAAGGAAGTGTACTAATATCTGCAGTTTTCTTGAAACATACAAGAATAATGGATTGATTGTTGAGACAGTAATAGATGGAAAGATGTGATGAAGCAGAATCAGGTAAAATAGTGTTGAATCCAGTTGGTGAGTATATGGGTTTTAGGTATAAAAATTTTTTAACTTCTGTGTAAGCTTTTAGTTTTTCATAATGTTGTTTATATAAATGGACATCGTAAACTACCAGACAGATTTCTCAAAGTTCCTTGATAGCCAAGCTTTCACTGTAGTTATCTGTGTTTTTCATATCTTCTGCTTTATTCTATAGATATATTTATTTTAAAAGTATCTGATTTTGAATGTGCCCTGTGTGCCGCACATCTCACTACTGTGTGCATTATCTCATTTATTTCTTAACACAGTAATGAGTTAGTTTTAACTGCAATTTATAGCTAAGAAAAGCAAAACACAGCAGGCCGGGAATATAATTCAGTGGTAGATGTTTACCTAGCATACACAAGACCCTAGGTTCAATCTGTTGCACCACACACACACACAAAGACAGCTAAAAATACATGCATAATCTAGTAAGTTCAAGAGACATATTTTCGGTTTGGGGGAGGTGTTTATTTTTCTTTTGGTGGATGCCAGTGAATCCAGGGATCACCCAAAATCTAGGTCTGGGACATACTAGCAAAGCTCTGTACCACTGAGCTTCATCCCTAGGCCAGGAGACACATTTTGAAAATAGGAACTGTGACTTAATAGCAGATGGCTACCACATTGCATAATTTCATGGGGCACCGTTTGTTTTATTGTTGTTGGCACAATGGAGTATCTTTTCCTTGGAATACAAAGTGTATAGTTCTAGATTATTCATTAAGACTGTTTAGCTATAACCACATACTAGCTTTAACCACATACAGTGAATATTTAAAGAAATTGTATTAGTGAAAGATATCTCGCCATTAATCTCCCTTAAAATAATCCACCATGCTTCAAACACACTTATCTCATCGTTCTTGCCACTTTCTGAAGCAGTTCTGCAAGTCCTCTGTGAGTTTCTTTAGTTGCACTGTTGTGGCTACTTCATTGTCCTTAATTGATTCAAAAATTTTTACCTTTCATGGTGATTTTGACTTTGGGGAAGAGCCAGAATTCTAATGTGCCAGACTCGGTAAATTAGGTGGTTGAGGATACAGTGTAATGTTTTCACGAGCCTGCCTTTCTGTTGGTTGGAACTCAGCAGTGGCATTCATCATACTTTTGATCACACCTCCTAAAGACACTCATAAAAGAAAGCTTCCAGGACTGCTTCAGAGAATGGCAAAAGTGATGGGAAAAGTATGTCTGAGCCAAAGAGGAGTGTTTTGGGAAGGATTAATAGTAATACATCTTTTATTTTAATTTTTTTAATTGAAATATTCACCATATATTTCAATCACCTCATGTGTGGCTGCTTCTTTAAATTCTTAAGTGCAATTTAAAAATATTTTTCTGATGTGAATTTTGATTTATTCCATGACTTTTTCTTGTGTGTTTCATTTTTTAAGATTCTTGGATCTCCCAGTCAGCATCATTTCCCCGTAATCAGAAACAGCCAGGGGTGGATTCTCTATCACCAGTGGCCTCACTTCCTAAACAGATTTTCCAGCCTTCTGCCCAACAGCAATTTACTAAACCAGCTAAAATCACTTGTGCAAACTGCAAAAATCCTTTACAGAAGGGACAGACAGCTTACCAACGAAAAGGATCAGCTCACCTCTTTTGTTCTACCACCTGCCTTTCTTCCTTCTCTCATAAACGTATTCGAAAGACACGAAATATAATATGTAAAAGGTAAGCAGTAACTTTCAACGTTTCTCTATATGGTTGAATACTAGTATATAAGGAAATGTAATTGCAGATTCTTGGGTAGAATTATTTCAGCGGAATCCGCAAGATTATTGAACTTGAGTTAACCTAGAGTGGTGTCAGAGCTGTGGACTAGTTCATATTGTACTTTCTCTTGGCAAGAAAATGGAAGTATATTGCCACTTTCTCTGGCACTGTTTTGCCTCTGCTCTTTTCCTTAAGTTCTGCCAAGTTTCTACCAGCGTTTTTAAATGTTTCAAAAAGCTAAAGAACTCTGTGGCAAGGTTCTTGTGCCACAAAAGATTTTCTTTTACCTCAGAATCTTCTCTTTTTGTATAATTTGGGAATGCAAAGCTTGGAATTAAAAGTGGATTTTGCTACATCCAAAAGTTGTAATTGATTCCTAGGAATAAATCATAGTTAAATGAGAAATGCAGTGTTCTTGGACTCGGTGTAGCTCAGTAATAGAATTCTTGCCTGTCATGTGGCCTTGGGTTCAATCCCCAGCACAAAAGAAAAACAGTGTTCTAAAGTTGTGTATCTGTCCTTTGTGTTTCAGAGATGCACCTACAAAGAAGGCTACTGTTGTTCCTCCAGTGGAATCAAGTAGATCCTTCCAAGAATTTGCTAGTACATCTTTGTCTCTCTGTGAAAACAATCATCATCTTAGAAAAGGAGTTTTTAATACATCCCGATGTATAATCTGTAATAAACTGACAGAGGTCTGGATTTTTTATACCTAAGTTGTTATTTAGGCTAACATAATTTTAATTTTTAAGTGTTATTAATGTAAGCTGTCATCATAGTATGTTAGAACTATTTTATTAACAAATGTCCCATTTGCATAGTCTGGAAAGTATGCATTTGGATTTTTCTTACTTTGTTTTCTTAAAAGATGGCCTGGCTGTGTAGGTCCACCTCCCCTTGGATTCACAATGATCCTCTTGCCTCAGCCTCCCAAGTGCTGGGATTGCAGGTGTGTGCCATTTCACCCAGGCCATTGTTTCTGTACAATTGGTAGTAATCAAACAGTTTTAAGGCCTCACTAAATAAAAATGTAGTTTCAGAGGTGGCCATGGGCCCACACCTGTAATCCCAACACTCTCGGAGGTTGAGGCAAAAAGATTGCAAGTTTGATTCCAACCTCGGCAATTTAGTGAGACCTTGTCTCCAAAAAAAAAAAAAAAAAATGGTCTAGGGAATGTAGCTTAGTGAGAAGGCCCTGCATTCAATCCCCAGTACTGCAAAACTTTAGGAAAAAAAAGTAGTAGTTTAGAACATAGAAGAAGCAGCAGATCCTAATTAATAAGTGTAACAAGTAGAATGAATTTAAACTCTACTATTCATTTCATTTAATTGGTGTCACAGTCGTCCACATTGTTAGAAGAAATGTGCATTCGGGAAGTTGTCGTTTTAAACTGTCCTTGGTGACTAAATTTGAGGTTGGTGACCTCAGAGCTGTGCATGTCAAGGCCCCAGTTTTCTCTCAGCACCTTGAGAACCACCTAGTAAGGTGACGCCATCTGGTTGTGGCTGATGTGCTGACACCATCCTGGTTGTGGAGAATACTGATTTCTCCCACAAATTTTCTTTATAATACTAAGAATTCCCAAACTATTTCTTTTTTTTTTTTTTGGTACCTGGGATCAAACTCTGGACCTTGTGCTTGTGGAGGCAGGCGTGGTGCCACTGAGCTAAATCCCCGGTCCCCAAACTATTTCTTTTAACCGTGTCAAAAACAGTTGATTTTCTGTCATTCTCAACAAATCAGGAAAGTTATTACTGATTTTATTTTTTGTTTTGTGAATCTTGATTTCACAAATTGAAAAGTGAAAGAATAATGACTATGTTTATCTTTTCCCTGAATATTTTTTTCACTGAGATATTACTACTGAATCTTTGTTTCTAGTGCAAAAACTAATTTTTTCATTGCCTATTTTACTAATCTGGTTCATGTATACTAGTTAATAAATTTTGTTTTCTCTTTTAGGTTCACCATGAAGTCAGTGTTAATAATGTAACTCACAAGCTGTGCAGTAACCATTGCTTTAATAAGTACAGGTTGGCTAATGGTCTAAAAATGAACTGCTGTGAACAGTGTGGAGAGTACATGCCTGATAAAAATATGGGAAACAGTATCCTGATTGGAGGTCAGCAGAAGAGATTTTGCTGCCAAAATTGTATTAATGAATATAAACAGGTAATTCTTTTTAATGAACTTTAATTGATGAAGTTACATAATAGCTTATTCTGTTAGCTTACATTATCTAGGCTTATCTTAGAACTCATGTAGTTCCATTTTGTTGTTAATGTTGACCC
>NW_004624776.1:17864752-17888245 GCF_000247695.1 Heterocephalus glaber
TTTTTTTTTTTTTTTTTTTTTTGAGATGACTGTCTTACTATGTTAAACAAGCTGGCCTCAGACTCCCAGACCAGTGAGATGGTGAACTTTTTAGATACCAAGTGCCCAAACTGCAACCCAAAACCCATTTACTTATCACAAAGTGCCAACACTGCAATTAAACCTGAATAGCCAATGCTCGGCTGCTGTGTCAATGCTGGAGCAACTTGGTTCACATGCCAACAGAGGGCTCAGCGTGCCTGCTGCAACATACACGCCATAAGTTCCCCACCACTGTCCTAGGCTGAAGGCAAGTGATGATCCTCCTACATCAGTCTCCCATTTAGATGAGACTATAGGTTTTCACCACCATGCCTGATTCAAATTGGGTTATCTTCTAATTATTGAGTTGTATGAATTCTTTTTTTTGCTCTACTGGAAATTGAAACCAGGGCTTTCACACTGAGCTACACCTCAAGCCCTTTTAATTTGTGTGTGTGTGTTTGTTTGTTTGTTTGTTTGTGTGAGTTTTTAGGATCTTTGTTTTTTTGAGACAGGGTCTTTCTTTGTAGTTCAGGCTGGCCTCAAACTCCCCACGAATCCTGCCTCTGCCTCCCAGCAGGCTTGTGTCACCACACCTTGGTGTTTTGTTTTCTGTTCTGGGGTTAGCTAAGGCCCTTAAGGATGGTAGATAAGTGCTCTACCACTACGGTATATCACTAGCCCTGTAAGCTTTCTAAGTCTGATCCATTTTAAATTAATTTGGGATATGGTATGAGGTATAGGTTAATCAAATACCTACTTTCAGGACATTAAAAACTACAGTAATCAAGGCAATATGATATTGGCAGATAAGCAAATAAAAGAGTAGAATAGAGACATGCTAAAAATAGGATCGCATGTATGCTTAGTTGGTTCTACAATAAGATACTAAATTATTTTGATGAGATTTTTTTAAAACATTGTTTATTAACAAATGATGCTAAAAACTCTTGTAGACAGGGTCTTGCTGTGTAGTTCAGGGTGACCTTGAACTCCGTGTGTAGCCCAGGCTGGCCTCAAACTTGCATAGGTCCTCCTTTCTTCCGCTACCTGAACGCTGGAATTGTAGGCATGCACCACCATGCCCAGCCAACTTTTGTCTCTATGGAAATGAATGAACTTTGACTTCATGTCATCCCATACACTAATAATAATTTGAAATGGGCCCTAAGTAGGAACATTCTTAACCCCTATTTCACTAGCTAAAGATTTGAGTGATCGGCTTTAGGAAAAAGTAGCCCAAATGTGCTAGGTTTACTGACTAGAAAGGAAAATAGAATACCCATAGTTGACTTTTAAGTTATTTTTGCAAGGAACATTTATGTATCTTAATTACGTGTACTGCATCTCATAGTCAACACAGCTTTTGGGTTGGGTATAACTTTAAAAATAGACAATTGGGCTGGGGCTGTAGCTCTGTGGCAGAGGACTTGCCTAGCACATAGGAGGTCCTGGGTTTAATTCCCGAGCAGTGCAAAAATAAACAAATAAATACATACAATTTTAAAATAGACATCAGCTGGGCATGGTGACACACGCCTGTGATCCCAGCACTTGGGAGGCTGAGGCAGGAGGATTGCTGTGAATTTGAGGCCAGCCTGAAATACATAGCAAGACCCTGTCTCAAAAAAATAATAAATAAATAAAAATAGACATCAAAAGCTAGTTATGGTTGCACACGTCTATAATTCTAGCACTGGGAGGCTGAGGCCAGAAGTTTGCATATTTGAAGCCAGCCTAAGCTATACAAGACCCTAAGACACAAAAAAATAGATACTAGATGGCTATGATGGCACATGCCTATGATCCCAGCTACTTGACAGGATGAGGCAGAAAGATCTTGAGTTCAAGGCCAGCCTGGGCATCTTAGTAAAACCTTACCTCAAAATAAAGAGGGCTGGAGGATAGGGGTAGCTCAGTGATAGAGCACACTCATGAGACCTTGGGATCAACCTCTAGTCCCAAAAAGAAAGGTCCTAATATAAGTTACCTTTTCAAAAGTAACGTATGGTGGCCAGATGTGGTGGCACACATCTGTAGTCCCGCACTCAGGAGGCTGAGGCAAAAGGATTGCTGCAAGTTCAAGGCCAACCTGGGCTACCTAGTGAGTTCAAGGCCAGGCTGAACTACATAGCAAGACCCTATCTCAAAACAAAGAAAAAGTAGTGCATGTAAATGTAACATAGTGAACTAATTTGGTAATGTTAAGTCAATGTTTTCCAAATTAAAAAAAATTTTTTTAAATGATTTACCTATTCCTGAGTTTTTGCAAACTTAAGGACAAAGAAATCAAACTTCATATAGAATGAACATTTATCTGAAAAGTATGAGGCTTATTTATAGATTATAACTTTTTACTCCTAATGGATGGTGGAAGGAGATAAAATCAGGAATATGCATAGTCAAGACAGGCAGCAACTGTATATCCGGACTTTGAATACTGTTGCCTGCTACTCTGATAGCCTAGGAGAAAGTCCGTTCATTCTGCCATTCATATTTCAGTAGCGCAAGGTAAACTCACAAATAGTTGGCGAGTATAGTCATTGTATTTCCATATAATGTAGAAGTTTCATAAAAAAACTTCCACCCCACGGAACTCATGAGTATTTGGAAGTGATTCATGGCAAGCCTTCTGAGAAGACCAACAAAGAACTCTTTAGTAATATATGAAGACCTTAAGAAAAAACTGAGGGCTGGAGATGTAGCTCAGTGGTAGCACTTACCTAACATGTAAGACCCTGGGATTAATCCCCTTGCCACCAAAAAAAAAATAGCAAAAACAAAAGCACTGTTGGTGAATTTTTTGTGAATGTATGTGGTACTGGGAAACACAGGGCCCTTTGGACTGAGCTACATCCCCAGCCCTTTATTCTTTTTTGTGTGTGCGACAGTCTTTCTATGTAGTTCAGGCTGACCTCAAACTCGCATGGATCCTCCTGCCTCAGCCTCCCAAGTCCTGGGATTACAGGCTTGCACCACCACACCTGGCCCTACTCCTAGTTTGAGACAAGGTCTCACGAAGTCACTTTGGCCCTGGCCTCCTAGAGTACCCTGACTTACTGCTGAATAACATACACAGTCATAAAATGGAAAGACTGTGAAGCTTGGTTAAGCCACTGATTTTCAACCAGAGTTGATTTTGGCCCATTTGTGGACTTTTGGCAATGTCTGGACACATTTGTTTACTGTCACAGCTTCGAGAGTACTGATGGCATCTAGTGGATACAGACCAGCGAGGCTGATGCTCCTAAACTCCTATAGTACATATGACAGTCCCTCACAGCAAGTAATTATCCCCATCTAAGAAATCTTGTAACTAAAGGGTAAGTAGGTAGCCTGGGGGATGAGCCTGGAGAGAAAGAACAGCTAAATTTCCATCATCCTCGTTGATAGGTCCTTTGATGATACCTATAGCTGAGAGGACCACCCAGGCACGATGGCTCACGCCTACTGTAATCCCAGCACTTAGGAGGCTGAGGCAAGAGGATCAACATGAGTTTGAGGCCAGCCTGAGATACATAGTCACTTCAGAGCCAACCTGAATTACATATCTTGATCCTGTCTAAAAAAAGAAAAGCTAGGAAAAAAATCAGTGGTGATACAAATATTGCTAGTATAAAATTTGTAAATAAACACCAGAAGAATCAGGTAAAGGACTGCAAGTGTAACTCAGAGGTAGAGCACTTGCCTTAACATGCACAGGGGAAAACAATCATCTAAAAAAGTTTAAAACATCAGTTAAGGGCTGGAGATTTATCTCAGTGGTCCCGCTGCCTGCCTTGAAAGTGCAAGGTCCCAAGTTCGATCCCCAGTACCAAAAAAAAAAGTCACAGGGGAAAGGAATAGAGTGGTAAAGGACTACTGCTTGTTTTAATTAATTGGTGTAATTACTTTATCCTTTATACTAAATGTATATTTAATTTTTAAATGTTAAAAGGTTCTGACATTAAGCTGAGGCATGTTAGCAGCAACTATAATCTCAGCCCTCTGAAAACTGAGGCAGGAAGATCTTGCCTTTGGGGCCAACTTTGAAACCAACCTGAGCTATATAGCAAGAGTCAGCCTGGAGGGAGGTGGGGGAGATACTGAGGTTGAAGATGGTCTCTAACCTGAAGTCACACACTGGATACTTTCATTGGTGTACACTCTTGCCTGCAGTGGGATTTTTTTCTTTTCCACAGTCCCAGCGATCGTACCCAAAGCCTCACACACACTAGGCAAGTGCTACACCGCTGAGTATAGCCCTAACCCCAGTGGGAATACCTTAATGAGACAGATACCTCATCTCCCCCAATAAACCTAAGTTTTCAGGATAGTAATCTCTATGCATGGAATGACTCAGCCACCTGGGATACTTTTGAGAATAAAGTGAGGTTAAATATAAAATGCCATGCTTTCTGCCTTGTTACCGTTCTAGTAGATCTGAGGTTTGGCTTTGCTGTGTTTTATTTTGCTTTCTGAGGTCTCCTTATGTAGCCCAGTTTGACCTTGAGCTCATGGGTTCAGGTAATATTTTCACTTCAGCCTTCCTAGTATCGTTGAACATTTTTGCAAAGAAGCTCGCATAGGTGTCCCTAGACAGAGTACCTAGTGGCAGGGACGAGAGAGACATAAGTTGTTTGACTTTGGAACCTAGAATTTTGAGCACAAGATGCGTGCCCCTTTCCACTATGACACAGCTGATTAGCCAGCCTTGTCTTTTTATATCAGTTCTTTATTACTAAATGTATTCCATAATTCCCAAGTGAGAATATCCACATAATGTGTTCCGTCTTAATAACTATTATGACTCTTTGGTGCCAGATACCTGGCAGCTTTGCATGTATTTTTTCATTTAATCATCTTTAGGTACAATTAGTATTCCCATTTTATTGTTGAGAAAACTGAAATTTAGGAGCCCCTCATCATATTATTTGGGGAGTACATCCACTGAGAACTGTGACAACTTCATTCCCATTTCTTACCAAGCAATTTTTGAAGGAAAGAGAAGAGACCATGCTGGAGTGACACTACAGTCCTGCGCTTTTTGTGTGTTTAGTATCATTTAGTAGTCCTACTCGGTCCCATAGTTTCAGTTACCATAATTTGATGACTTCTGTCTTAGTTACTTTCTCATGGCTGGGACAAAATAGCCGATAACTGCAAGTTAAAGAGGAAGGGTTTATTTTAGCTCACGGTTTATAGAGGTTTCAGTCCATAGTTAGCTGGCTCCAAGGCAGAGTGGCATGGCAGAGGGGGAAAAGTTCATGGCATGCAGATAAGAAATGAGACATGCTTTTTCCTTTCCCTTTTTATTCCATCCAGGTACGAGCCTATAGGTTGGTGCCACCTACACCCAGGGTGGGTCTTCCCTCTTCAATAAATCCATCACCCATACCCACAATGATGCTAAATAAATCAGTGGACTAACTCAGTATCACACATCCATGATCCAGTCATTCCCAAAAGCCCACCTAGGAGTATATGGGTGGGAGGGGTCTAGATATAAGCCATCACAACTTCCAAGTACATATTTTCAGTTTATATTTCTTCTGTTCCTTCAGGGTCCAGCCTATGGCCTGTGGACCATTTGCTATATTTTTTAATGTTATAATAAATATTTTAAGTGAATTATGTTTTTTACATATATATATGAACTATATGTAGTGCAAGACAGTTCCACTACATTTAGTCCAGTCCAGGTACACCAACAGAAAGATTATATACCCATGGAACTATAGACTAACATATCCGTTCATAATCTCCATTTGAATGTTCTGTATCAGTGGTGGCAAACTCGTGACATGTGTGCTGCAGTGGTCTATTTGTTATCATTGAAAGCTCTAAAAGTTTTGCCATCACTGTTCTGTAGATGTCTCAGACTCGTGTGTGTGTGTGTGTTTGGAGAAAACAGGTCTTGCTTTGTAAGTCCATGTTGACCTTCAACTTGCTTTAAGTTACCTAGGGTAGCCTCAAACTCAGGATCTTCCTGCCTCATCCTCACAAGTTCTTAGATTAAGGCGTTCACCACCATTCCTAGCTAGGAGTAATGTTCTAAAGTACAGACTTTAATCGTCATTCCATTGCTTTTTTAACTTCAGTGTTGCCACATTGCTTTCAAAATTGCAGTGGCATCAGCCTGTATTTCTGGGTACTTGAGAGGCTAAGATGGGAAGATGATGAGTTCCAATCCAGCCTGGGCAACATAGCAAAACCCTGGTTTAGAAATAAATAAATAAAGGTAGGCCGAGGATTTAGCTCAGTGGTGCCTTGCCTGCCTGGCAAGTGCAAGGTCCTGAGTTTGATTCCTGGTTCCAAAAAAAGGGCCGTGCATGGTGGCATATATCTGAGGCAGGAGGATCATCATGAGTTGGAGACCAGCCTGGGCTACATAGTCTGTTCACAGCCAGCCTGAATGATGCAGTGAAACCTATCGCAAAAAAAGAGGAGCAGGGTAGCACACATCTGTAATCCTTATATGCTGGAAGCCTGAGATATAAGGATCACAAGTTCAAACCCATCCTGGGCAACTTAGCGACTTAGTGACATCTGTTTCAAAATATATAATATTTTAGAAAGGGCTGGGAATGTAGCTCAGTGTAAAGGCACTGGGTGCAGTCCTTAGTACTGCCAAAAAAAATTGTGTTGTGTATATACTGATTGGATATTGTGGATGCTATACACATCCATACATCAAGGGGCTGGGGATTTAGCTCAGTGGTATCACACCTGCCTTCCAAGCGCAAGGTTGTGAGTTCGATCCCTGGTACAAAAAAAGAAATAGTGTGTGTAGTAAATGCATTTAATGGCAACAAAATGTTCAAAAAAGTCAAAATTGAATTTCTCACAGAAGTGGCAATTTGGTCAGAAGATAGAATTCTGTTTTGAATTTATAGGGTTAATCTGACATTACAAAAAAGATGTGCTTCTGAGGGAGGAGCACTTTTCTCAGCTAACTGAAAATCTTCAAATTTTTCTCTTACGGTGGTATCCTCAGTTTTCACTTTAAATATACACTTTTTATAACAAATTATTTACTATTAAGAATGAATGATGGTGCTCAGTGGCACTGCGCCTGCCTTGAAAGCCCAAGTTCCTGAATTTAATCCCCTGTACCAAAAAAAAAAAAAGTAGTTTCTTGTAATCCATCTACTCTGGAGATTGAGGCAGATTTAGAGTTTGAGCCCAACCTGGGCAATTTAATGACTTAGTGAGACCCTGTCTGAAAATTAAAAATTAAAAACTACTGAAGATGTACCTCTGCTCTATGTGATAGCCCTAGGTTCAATCCCCAGTGCCATGCTAAAAAAAAGTTGCTACGTTTTGTGTGAATGTATATTTTTAATTTATTTTGGGTCTATGTCTTGGAGTGGAATTGCTGGGTCATGTGATGGGTCTTATATTTAAACTTCAGTGAAACTTCCAGACTTTTTCAAAGCCGCTGCACCGTTGTATATTCTCATTGGCACCGAGGGAAGAAAGTTCTAGTTTCTCCACATTGTTTTAACACTTGTCTTTTTATCTGTTTATTATAGCCATCCTATTGAGTATAAGGTGATATGCCTTGTCATTTAATGTATTTACTTGATGTCTGGTGATGATCATCTTTTCATGTGCTTATTAGTACATTAATTTTTTACATATTAATAAATTATAAAAATAGAAAAACAAATTATAACTTATTCTATATTGTTTCTCCCCAGATGATGGAAATAAAATCACAAACATTATCAGCATCAGAAAAAAGGAAAAGGAGTGGTATAGGAGAAGAAAATGACAGTAAACTATATGGATCATTAAATATACTTTTAGAAAAAATAGACGGAGTACCAGAAAAAAAAGATAAGACTTTAGAACAAGTTGCAGCAGAATGCAGCCCAAATATGTCCCTGAACAAACAAAATGTGAATTCACCTTATTCTGTGTCAGCCATAGCTGATGAATCACAGAAGCAACTGGAAGACAAAAAATCAGAAGACTGCTTTATGCCAGTTGTGCTTTCTCCAGATCCAGGTACATGGCCCCGAATTTTGAATATTAAGCAGCGGGACACACTTGTTGAGAATGATCCACCTCAAGTAAGAAATTTTGACTTTCCAAAAGACAACACAGGGAGGAAGTTTTCAGAAACTTACTATACACGAATTCTTCCAAGTGGTGAAAAAACCACTAGATCCTGGTTACTTTATTCTACTTCTAAAGATTCTGTGTTTTGCCTATATTGCAAACTCTTTGGGGAAGGAAAAAATCAACTGAAAAATGAGAATGGATGCAGAGATTGGCAGCATTTATCACATATTCTTAGTAAACACGAAGAAAGTGAGATGCACCTCAACAATAGTGTTAAGTTTTCAAAGTTAAAATCTGATTTGAAAAAAAATAAAACTGATGAAGCTGCAGGACACAGATTATGTGAAGATGAAAGAAATGGTGGTGTCCTGCTGTTGTATACATAATGTGCCCAATTTGGTTTCTGTCATTACTTAGAAAAGATCTGGGGACAGGGATTTAGCTCAGTGGTTCCGTCATCTGCCTCGCAAGCGCAAGATTCCGAGTTTGATCCCCGGTACCAAAAGAAAAAACTTGCACGTAGTAGATAGTCATTCAACAGATAACTCCTGAAGAAGAAAATTTTTTTAAAAAAGAAAAGATCTGTACCACGAGTCAGTGTCAGTCAGTCCTGAGCTGTAATGAACATAAATAGCTAATTAGCAGTAAGTATAATAGCAGATAAATAGTAAAGAGTGTTTCTGTTCCAAATTTAAAACTAATTGGATTCAATAGTGATTGCGAAATTTAGTAAAGGCAATTTCTCAGTTCTCAACTTTTTACAATTGGCAATTGAGAACTGCTGTTTAACAGGTTTGATTAATATTCTGGTTACTATGAAACCGGTGCCGGTTATGTTGGTACACTCCTATAATCCCAGCACTCAGGAGGATCACTGCAAGTTCGAGGCCAGCCTAGGCTACCCATTGAGTTTAAGGCAAGCCTAAACTACGTAGCGAGACTTTGTCTCAGAAACAACAACAAAAAAGAAAGCAGAGGTAGGAAAGCCTTGCCTTTATTAATACCAGTTGAATAGGATAGTTATGTGAACATATTCTCAGCATTATTAAAGACATTCAGATAGTTTCAAGAACAAAATAGGGATCTCAAACTATAGCTTTTTCCTTTTTAACCAAATATTTGTGATTTACTCCTTTGAGCAAAACTCGGGAGTAGGGGCATGGTGATGGTGGTAGTACTGGAGATTGAACCCAGGGTTTTTGCACTGAGCTACATCACTAGCCCTTCTCTTTCTGAGCTTTATTTATTTGTTTTTTTGAGGCAGGGTCGCTATAAGTCAGTAAATTGCTCAGGTTAGGCTCCAACTTGCAATCCTCACGCTTCAACCTTCCAAAATTTTGAGATTAAAGGCATATACACCATGGCCGCTGGCTTGAGCAAAACATTTCTACTTGACCAAAACAGCATTATTGTATTAAAGGTGAATGATTTGCATTTCATTGATTTTATATTTTTGTTTTAATTTAATTTGTAAGTCTAACTTTTACTGTTGCATAAGAACTATAAACATAAAGAATATATACCTACTCTTATATTGGTCCAAATATTTTAAAAATTAAAATAAAAATATTATTAAGTTAACCTTCTAGTATTGTGAATAATGTGTTTGGTTTTTTTTGTAAAGGAGACTGAAATTTGAGAAATTACAAATCTCAATTTTCAGTGTCTTCATTTATATGAATTTAGTAATTCTCTCATTTGCTTCTGATTTCTGATTCCAGTTTTATCATATACTAAATTCTTACATATATTTGGGCTTCTTTCCTTTCAAGACTTCTTGTGTAAAAGAAAATGGCTTATCAACAGTGATTAAGGCAGAGCCAGATGTGGTGGCACATTCCCATAATCCTAGCACTCGGGAGGCTGAGGTGGGAGAATTACCCCCAAGTTCAAGGCCAGCCTGGTCTACATAATGATTTCAGTGTTAGCCAGAACTATATAACCGTATCTCAAAAATTTTTTTAAAGTTATTAGAGCAGAAGATATTCTTCTAGATGGGCCAACACTAGGAATACTTGCAGACTTAGTGATTGCAGTACATAAGATTATTTTTAGAATATCCACAAAAATCATTCTCATTAAATTCTAGCCCGGGATTTCGCTCAGTGGTGCCGAGCCTGCCTTGCAAGTGCAAGGTCCTGAGTTCAATCCTTGCTACAAAAAAAAAAAAGAAAGAAATGGCAGTGCCAATTATATTGATTTATTGGGTTTGTTTTTGTTTTGTTTTTTGGTACTGGGGATCCAACTCGGGACCTTCCACTTGCAAGGCAGACGGCAGAACCACTGAGCTAAATCCCTGGCCCACTTGGGATTTTTTCATCCTGCAGATGATGAATGATTTTTTTCCCCATAATCCTCTGACTTACAATTTCTTGGCCTCTTCTCAGTGCTATGAGCCAAAAGAGTTGCTAATAGCCCTTTTTTTTTTTTTTTTTTGAGATGGTCTCACTGTGTTGCCAAGGCTGGTTTCAAACACCCAGACTCAAAGAATCTTCCCGCCTCAGCCTCCCAAATAGCTAGGAATATAGGCACCATGCTCAATTCAAATAGTTTATACCACCAATCTCCAACATTTTTAGCCAAGGACCAGCTTTGTAAAAGACACTTTTTCTACAGACAAGAGGGGAGGGTAGTTTCAGGTTGATTCAAACACCTTACATTTATTGTGCACTTTACTTTTATTATTGCTTTATAATATATAATGAAATAATACAGCTGTTTATAATGTAAAATCAGTGGGAACCCTGTCTTTGCAGCTAGACAGTCCCATTGTGGGTGATGGGAGAGAGTGACAACTAAAGTGTGTTTCTACGTCCGTTCTGTTCTGTAATCTCATTTTGGTTGCTGTCACCGCAGAAAACTCCGTCACACCAGTAGGATGTTGGGGATGCCCCCATGCTTTTCAGTGCTTTTGTGACAATCTCAAGATATTCCACCTTGACTTTAATCCAGAACATGGAGATTTGCAGTTGTCTCCAACATACTTTGAAGGCTATCATCATTTGCTGTCTCAAGCAGTTATCCTTTTTTTTTTTTTTGGTACCGGGGATCAAACTCGGGTCCTTGTGCTTTCGAGGGAGGCGGTGGAACCACTGAGCTAATCCCCAGCCCTAGTTATCCTTTTCTAGCATGGACAAAGTGATTCATCTGTTGTATTTCATTCCTTTCCACTTTCAGGGTCTTTCATTTTGGGGAAGGAAAGCTGAAATAGCCAATCGTGCACCAGCTGGAAGAAAGGGCCCTGGTTCAACCTCTTTCTCAAAATTTCTGCTAATGTTTGAAACGTCAAACTCCCAAAGTTCACTCACTGCCCCCATAATTCCAGTTTACCTTTTTTGGGGGGCGGTTCTGGGGATTGAACTTGGGTCCTTGTGTTTGTGCAGCAGGTGGTGAAACCACTGAGCTAAATCCCCGGCCTCCAGTTTACCTTTAAATGCAGCCACTTTATCTGCTAATTGAGCACAGCTGTCGTTTTCCCCTGAAGTGATAGATTGAATTTGTTGAGCAGGTTGAATGTGTCACACAGCACGTTTTGTGATCCAATCTGTGTTACTGAAATGTGCTGCTAGTGGTGACTTTCTAAAACAAATCTCTGTAGTGACTCTCATAACTAAAACCTCTGATCAATGATCAATGTTTAGAGAGCCATCTCACTTCTCTACATAAAAGACATGTACTCTGCCTCTATCCCCTCACAGAATTGCACAGACATGAATTAAGGACAGGTACTTTAATGTGGTTGATGATTCATAATTGAGCCAGGTGTGACACACACCTGTGTAACAGCAAGGAGTCACATATATGTGACCAGAGAAATTTGAGGTTCAGATTTGCATGAACAAAGAACCACACAATGATTTTTAAAAGATGAGTGTAAGTTTATTATAAAAGTATAGCAGATATGAGCATAGTCAACATATTACCACACGACAAGGCAGGGGACAGCACCAAAGATGAAGGGGAACCCTCTGGGGAAGGATCTTATGTGAGACATAACCTTCAGCAGGTGAGAAAAAGCCACGTCACACCCAGTTTCTCAGTGTCTTATGTACTGTGTTCAGACAAAAGTGACGTGCCAACAGGGCTGCACAGCTGGAAAGGATGGTACCCAGCCTTGGCTAGAGCCTGGGAACAATCAGTCTGAAAGTGTTAATGGTTGTCTCTATATACTCTGCTCAAGAGATAGCCTCCCTCCAGAAAGGCATGTAGCCAAGGTCATTTTAGTGAACACATGCATTCCACATGACTCATCATCATATTTTAGCTCTCCCTGACAGCCTATAATCCTGGCACTTGGGAGGTCGGGCCAGGAGGATCAGTACAAGTTGAAAAACTTCCTTGGCTTAAGTGGAATCACTCCATGATTCATATTCACATCTTGTAAAATACTCAGGTGATGTTTTTTGGCTGGCCAGCATTTCGCTATGGATGACAATACCTCGATAGATTCACATTGATCTCAGTAGTAAAACCAGAAAGCCATCTAGTTGTGGCAACTCTGTTCTTGCATGTATCAACACAAAATGACCAATTCAGTTTTCCTGATATATAATCATTCAAAGACCTGAATAGTTGTGCAGCTGTGGTATTGGTCGGCAATGAAAGTTCACGTAACATATCCTCATTCCTATCTTGAAAAATACAATGCACAAAAATAAGCATTGCTGCGTTGTTGTCAACATGGGTGGACTTGTCAACCAGGATTGTGTACCACGGTGTCTCATCAATATAACTGTGCCTCAATTAACCTCTGTTTCACCAATTCATCTAATTATGGTGTTAGCTAAAAGAGGAACACGTACCACCTTTTGAACTGCAGCCTCTCCTAAAAGTTCATGACAAATACCCTTCACAGCAGCAGAATCAAGTCTTCATCAATAGTAATGGGCTTCTTAGCATAAGCAATATGCTTTAGTTTAAGCTTAAGCCATAAGAATAATGCTGTCAGTGCAGACACATTTGATGAAGTTTTGAAGGTTTCATGGCCTCATTGGACAGCCAGACATACTGTACGAAGCAGGCTTACAGAATGTGAATGACCTGTTGGAATGAACTCATAGTTTAATTAGGACTCTTAAGTACTACTTTTTTTTTTGGTACTGGGGACCATGAAGTAGGTGCAACGCCCCTGAACTAAATCCCTGGCACAAGTAGTACATGTTTGCAGTACACAGTGATTACATCCATCATGAGTTGGTACATGTACATAATACATCTTAATGTTTCTTCCCCTTCTCCTCTTCCCCATCAGTATTTTCTTTTAAGGACTGCTTTCTTTTTGTTGGCAGTCATAGAGTCTTCTGTCCCATCACTGAGCCATTCCCCCTTTTCAAAGAACCTCCCCAGTCCTTTTAGTTTTACTAACTTTGGCTAGGGTTAGCTCGGCGGTTCACCGAAGCTCATTGAGACAAGTGCACAGTGCAGGAGAGACGCACAGACAGAAGCAGTAACTAAAACTGGGAGGCCGTGAAGGGACTAAACTAATTGTCAGACCCTGACCTAAAGTGTGCCATGAGAAGCAGCTCTATGACTGAAGTACATGAACTCATGTGCTAAGACTACAGGAATGTGCCACAATGCCTGGCTTAATTTTTATTTTTAAAATAGCAATTTTTTCCCATTAAGTTTCTTTGTAGATTTTAGTTGTACAACACAGTTACGTTCATTATTTGGATCTTGTAGCTTTACATGATGCATCTTGGTTCTTATTTTTTCCCCCTTCCCCTGCCCTCCCTTCACCCCCTCCACCCTCCCTATTTACAAAGACTTTGTTTCCATTTTTTCCTTTTCTCATATTTTTTCTTTTCTCTTCTTTCCTTTCCCCTACCCCTCCCACGTCCCCTACTCCTTTAGACCTTTTCTTCCTATTACACAATATCAATTGTACATTTTGATCCTTATTTACACCTTTAGTTTTTCACACCAGAGAAACTAGTTGGTGTTTACACGTGTGTCCTATTTATTCCACTTAAGAGGATGGCCTCAGTGTGCATCCACTTAGCTATAAATGTTTCTAGTTTGTCGTTCTTTATGGCTGAGTAGTACTCCATTTTATAAAAAAAAACAACACATCTTCTTTATCCAGTCTCAATGAGCGGACTGGTGGGGAACAAAGCTGCCTGAAGCCACCAGCATTGCCCCACCCCCATCTGAGCCTCCCAGCCACGAGCAGACCAGTGAGGAGCAGAGCCATGCAGGTGCCTGGAGTACACCCCAACGTGCTGCCCCCTACCCCTGCCTCTGGCATCCTGGCTGCATCTCAACCTGGATCCACAGTGTAGAGGCACAGGGGGTCATAAAGGCCATTGTCCTGAGCTCAAGAAGATAGACCAGAAGTGAACAACAGAAAGCGGGCCTTACTCCTTCTAAGTCCCCATCTCAAAGGGTAAAGTTGCTATATTGAAGAGTCTATTCACTATAAACATATTTTGGGCTGGTCCCTGATTTTGATTTAATTCACTCGATTAAAGGTGATGGATTAAAAACTACCACAAACTGTCATTTACTAAGCTGTGTTTGATACTATTGTTGTTGCTGATTGTATCACTTGGGCTAAAGTGTTGTGATTGATCTAATCAGTTATCCTTCCTGATATAATGAAAATGAGATTGCCCCAGAGTCATTAGAGACTCAAAATTTAAGACCTGGTATATCTGGAAGACACCTCTGAGAAGCAATCATTCCATAAGGGTTCTAAATACAAGCAACAAAGATACTTACAATAAGCAACATCGAAGTATCAACCCAGGAATTAAATCAAGGATAGTACCAACAACAAAAATAGAAATGAGAAGACATTAAAGCAAGGCACAAACCCAGTCTTGTGAAAAACCAAAGGGTAAATAAGGACCAAAATGTACAATAGATAATGTGAAATAGGAAGAAATGGTTCAAAATGAAAGGGGAACTAGGGAGAGAGAGAGGAAAAATGAGGGGAGAAGAAGAAATGAGGACAAACGGCAAACAAAGCTTCTGTAAATAAGGGAAGAGGGGTTGAAGGGAGGGGATGGGGAAGAAAAGAATCAAAATACACAACGTGCAGGTACAGATTCCCTGTGATGAACGTGATCGCTCACATGATACAAGGGAAACGGTGCGAATAAAATGAATACAAATTTGTCTAAAAGAAAAATACCACAGAATACTTACACTGAATATATGTTAATTTATATTTTTCCTTTTGAAAGTTCTCTTGTCAGTATAGGGTTGCAGTACAAAATGGTAACTCCTCACGGGGCTTGGACACGTGTGGAACACATCTTACTTTTTTGTCCCCTTCTCCTCCCCCCATTCCAACCCTTCTTGCTCTCCCAATTTACAAAACTTCTATTTCCATTTTTTCAGTTCTTTTTTAAAAATCTCCCCTTTCTCTGCTCTCCACGCCCCCCCCCCATCTTTTGCTCCCCTTCCCATTTGAGCATCTTCCTACTTCCTAATGTTTATCCTCCATTTTCCTCATTTATGTTTTGGGTTTCTCATACAAGAGACACAGTGCATTATTTAAACTTTTGTGTTTCATTTATTTCCCTTCAGATTATGGTCTCAAGGTGCATCCATTCACCTAGAAATGCCTCAAGTTTAATCCTTCTGTATGGTAGTGTTATGGTTTGTGTCTAGATGTCCCCTAAAGGCTCATGTGGTCATAGGCTTTTTCAGAGGTGGCTTGATCTAGAATGTGTTACACTGGAATTCATTCATGATGCAATGCTAGCCTCAAGGACACTAGGATTAAAGGTGTGAGTGCTACCCACCCCAGTAGTCTGGATAAGATAAAAGGGGCAGATGCTGTTAAATTCCCTTGTTGCTTTTGCTACCCTGTGGTCACCATGAACTGTTTCTCATCTATGGCGCCCCTCTGCCACATGCCACTGGAGCCAGCCGATTAGGGATTGAAACCTCTACAAACTGTGAGCTAAATAAACCCTTTCCCCATTAACATTGGGTGCTGATTATTTGTCTCAGCAAGGAGAGAAAAGTAAGACAGGAAGAGTAGTATTTCATTGTATATAAATACCATACTTTCTTTATTCACTCATCTGTTGATGGGGCATATGGGCTATTTCCAAGATTTAGCTGTTGTAAATCATGCTGGGATTACAGGCATGCGCTACCATGCTGCTGTTAACATGGATATGCTTGAATCACTGTGGTGTGATGTCTTTAACTCTCAGGAAAGTACCTAGAAGGGGAATACCTCGATCAAATGGAAACTAGTTTTAGTTTTTTGAGGAAATCTCCATACTGATTTCCATAGTAGTTGTACCAATGTATACTTCCTCCAGCAATGGAGAAGGGTTCGTTTTTCCCCACAGCCTTATCAGCACTTGCTATTGGTTGATTCCTGGATGATGGCTATTCTTTCTGGAATGAGATGGAAGGCCAGTGTTGTTTTAATTTGTGTCTTTTGTATGGCCAGCCATGTTGAGCACTTTTTCTTAAATTTATTGGTCATTTGTACTTCTTTATGTGAGAAGTGTCTGTTCATTTCAGATGCCCATTTTTGGATTGGGTCTTTAATTTGGGAAATCTAATTATTTCAGTATAAAGAATTCAATAAAGAATATCCCAGATATTAGTCCTCTCTGTGAGGAATAGCTGGCAAACATGTTTTCCATTCTGTGAGTTCTCTCTCCACTCTGTTGGTGGTTTCCTTTGCTGTGTAGAAGCTTTTCAGTTTGATGTTATCCTATCTGTTGATTCTTTATAATATTTCTTGTGCAATCATGGTTTTGTTCATAAAGTCTTTGCCTACATTTATATCTTCAGGAGTTTTATCTGTTTTATCTTCCAGCACATTGTTTCTGTTTTAATTTAGATCTTTGATCCATTTTTATTTTAGTGCATGGTGAGAGATACGGGTCCAGGTTCAATCTTGGGCATGTGGAAAGCCAGTTTTCCCAAGACCATTGCTTTTTTTTTGGTATAGAGGATCGAACTCAGGACCTTGCGCTTGTGAGGCAGGTGTCGGAACCACTGAGCTAAACCCCCGCCCGCCCCTGCACCATTTCTTTTGTTGTTGTGGTTTTGGTTTTGGTACGGGGGTCCAACTCAGGTCCTTGGGCTTGCACAGCAGGCGGCGAAACCACTGAGCTAAATCCCCAGCCCCCCGGCATCATTTCGTAAAGAGACTCTTTCCTCCAGCAAAGGTGTTTAGCCCCTTTGTCAGAGATAAAGTAGCTGCATGTGCCTGGAGTTGTTTCTTTTTCTTTTCTTTTCTTTTTTTTCATAAAGTGTCTTCCTGTGTAGTCCAGGCTGGTCTTGAACTCCCTGTGTAACCCATGCTGGCCTCAAACTCATGGCAATCTTCCTGCCTCAGCCTCTGGAGTGCTGGGATTAGAGGCATACGCCACCAGGCCTGGCTTGTTTCTGCATCTCCTATTCTGTTCCATTGGTCCACAAGTCTGGTTTGTTGTTTTGTTGTTTTGTTGTTTTTTTCATGTGTGTGCATGTGTGTGTATATGTGTGTGGTTGGTTGGTTTGGGTTTTTCGGTTTGGTTTTTTGCCAGTAGCATGTTGTTTTTATCACTGAAGCTTTGTAGTATAACCTGAAGTCCAGGATTTGTGATGCCCCATGACTTGCCCTTGTTGCCCAAAATTCCTTTTGCTGCTCTCAGTCACTTCTGGTTCCATGAAAATTTTAGGGTTGTTTTCTCTAGTTCTGTAAGGAATGCTATTGGTATTTTGATTGGAATTGCATTAAATCTGTATAACAGCTTTGGAAATATGGCCATTTTCACTATATGGTTCTGCCTGTTCAGGAACAGGGGATGTCTTTTCATTTTCTGATATCCTCTTTAATCTCCTTTCTCAGCATTACTATAGTTTTCATTAGAGGTCTTTCACTTCCTTGGTTAGGTTAATTCCTTGAAAGTTTTTGTTTCCCCAATGTCTCTCTGTGAATTTGTTATTGATGCACAGGAATGCTATTGATTTTTGAGTGTTGACTTTGGATCCTGCTACACTACTCAATTTAGTTTTTGCGGTCTTCTATAGAGTATCATGTCATCTGCAAATAATGGTAATTTAACTTCTTCCTTTTGCAACAATATTCCTTTTCTTTCTCTTGTCTAATTGCTCTCACTGATGTTTTCAGAACTATATTGAACAGGCATGGTGACAGTGTACTTCCTTGTCTTGTTTCTGATGATGTTGGCTGTTGGTCTGTCATAGATGGATTTTATTAGATTGGGATAAACAATCTTCTGTTCCAGTTGTTTAGAGGTTTTATCATGAATGGATGTTGGATTTTGTCAGATGCTTTTTCTACAACTGTTGAGATGATCATGTGATTTTTCTCCTTCTTGTTTATGTAGTGTATTGTTACATTTATTGATTAGTGTATGTTGAACCATCCTTGCATCCTTGAAATGAATCCTACTTGGTCATGGTATATAATCTTTCTGATAATTTGCTACATTCTGTTTGCCCGTATCTTACAGAGGATGTTCATTAAAGAGATTGAGCTATAGTTCTCTGTTTTGGTTGGGTCTTTTTCTGGTTTTGGTATAAGGGTAATGCTGATTTCAGGGATGCCTTTGTGAGTACTGCTCCCCTTTTAGATTTCATTGAAGAGTTTAAGGAGTAGTGGCACTAGATCTTCTCTAAAGTTCTTATAGAATTCCGCAGTGAATTCTTTTCTTAGTTGGTAGTTTTTAAATTTTTTAATTTCATTGACTGATACTGTATTATTCAGGATTTTTATATCTTTTTTATTCAACTTTGGTAATTTATTTATATCTAGGAACGTATCCCTTTCCTCTGAAATTTTCATTTTATTAGAGTACAGGTTCTCGAAATAATTACTGATGATCTTCTGGATTTCTGCAGAATCCTTTTTTATTTCAACCTTTCATTTCTAATTACATGAATTTGGGTCTCTTGTTTCCTTGTTTTGGGGGTTGGTTTTTTTTGGTACCAGAGATTGAACTCAGGACCTTGTGCTTGCGAGGCAGGCGCTGGACTGTTTCCTTGTTTTGATAACGTTTGCTACAGGTTGGTCTCTTTTGTTTAATTTTTCAAAGAACCAACTCTTCAATTCATTAATTCATTATATTATTGTTTTAGTCTCGACTGCATTAATTTCTGCCCTGATATTTATAATTTCCTTCCTTTTGGGTTTGGATTGTTCTTGTTTTTCTAGAACCTTGAGGCTCGTCGTTAGGTTATTTAATTTGAACTTCTTCTGTTTCTCTGATGTGGGAATTCACTGCTATAAATTTTCCTCTTAGGATTGCTTTCATTGCATCCTATAGATTCTAATATGTCATACTGGCATTATCATTTGATTATAGGAACATCTAATTTCTTCTTTAATTTCCTCTGTGACCCATTGACCCATTGATTAGTTAAGAGGTTACTATTTAATTTCCAAGTGTTCACATAGTTTCTGTGGTGTCTTTTGCTGTTGATTTCTATTTTCATTGCAGTATGATCTGACAGGATGCAAGGGATATTTTGAGTCCTTTGCATTTACTTAAGCATGCTCTGTGGGGTAGTGTGTGGTCTATTTGATGAAATTCCCATATGGTGCTGAGAAGCACATATATTCTGTTGTTATTAGGTGGAACACTAATCTATGAAGTCCGTTTGTTCAAAGGCTTGGTTCAACTCTGATATTCTGTTGTTGATTTTTTGTCCAATTGATCTGCCAATCAACTAGTATTGACTAGTATTGACTTATCTTTGTCATTATATTATTTTCCTACTGTTGGTTCCCGTTCCCACCCTTCTAACTGTTTGCCTTACCAGATGGGTCCATTCTATTGGGCTTTTTGACATTGTTATCTTCATTGTCTCTTACTAGGATATCCTTAAGAATTTTGGGGAGTGCTAATTCGGTGGTCATGAATTTTTTAAGTGTTCTTTATCATGGAAGTATCTTATTTTTCCATCAATTTTGAAAGATAATTTTGTGGGATACATCAATCTGGGCTGAAAGTTATTTTCTTTTTGGGTTTGAAACAGTTTAAGGTTTCCTTGACTTTAGGATTTGTGTTAAAAAAAAAAATGCTGTAAGTCTGATGGGTTTTCCTTTATAGATGATTTGTTTCTTTGACTTAGCCATTTTTAAGATTCTGTTTTTGTGTTGAATTTCTGGAATCTTGACTATGATATCTTGGTGTAGTTCTTTTATAATCATGGCTGTCTGGGATTCTGTATGCTTCAGTTAGGTATATATCAAATTCTTTTTTATATGCTTGGAAATTTTTCTGCTATTCTGTAAAGAGGTATTTTTTATGCCCTTTGTGTTACTTGCTGATTTTTCATTGATTCTAATTAATCCTAGATTAGTCTTTGTATTATCTAGTAGCTGCTGGATCAATTTTTCCTATTCCCTTGCTATTTTTAAGGTATCTCTTGTTAGTTGATCACCAATCACAGCCCTGTCTTCTAGGTCTGATACTATGTCTTCACACTGGTTGATTCTGCTGCCTTTCAAAAAGAAGTTTTTAATCCCTAGGATTTCTGTTTAAAATTGTTTTATGGAATCTAATTCTTATCTTGGTCATTCATGGTTTGCATGTCTTTCTTTAGCTCCTCTATTTTTTTTATATAAGTAGCTTCTCTAGATTCACCAATCATTTGTTTTATTAGGGTCCTTATCTCTTTGATTATCTGTGAAGCTGTGTCTGTTTTGAATTCTCCAAGGGTCTTCATTGATCTGTTTTGTTACCTCTGCTGTTATAATTTCACATATTTTGGTTGTGTGGCTTCTGAGTAGTTCCCTCTTGATAACCCCTGGATTTGCTTTGGGGGAGTTGGGAGCTTTTGGGGGCATTTTGCTTCCATGTTTTCTCATTTTCTATTTCTGTTGTTGTTCTTCTTGTTGTTGTTTTCTTTGCTGAGGCTTGCAAATTGCTTATGGTAGGTAGCTTTATTGCTAGTATTGAGAGCTCCTTAGGTTATGACTACCTTTCAGAGATGTCCTCTAGGCATAGCTAGCTATTGGCCTCCCAGTCTATCCCAGCATCCAACCACCTCCATTTATTAGGGAGGGAAGGTTGTAGCCTATTTGGTCCAGTAGCCTGTTCTTTGGTAATGGGCTCCAGTATTGTTTATAACCCCTAGTTAATATAGTTAATGTGATATTGATATACATATAAATAGCAACAACTATGTCACATTGGTTAAAGTAGTATGATCAGCAAGAGCAGTAGCATCAAATACAAACTAATGACACACTATAATAACGACTTCTATACTACCTTTAACCATAGGACCAAGATCTACAATTGTGGTACAGACTCTAAGATAAAAACCATATATTGATATACAGTAAATATCTACTCAACAGAGCAATTTTACCACCATTCACAATAGAACAGTATTCAACTGTAGTAAGATATAGTTGACTATCTACAGATTCATAAGGATAAATGGTTATACTAGTAAGGATAAGGTGCAGGAATGGGAAGAGTGAGGGAAAAAATAGATTTTGCAAAATTAAGTGATAGAAGTTGAGAAGGTAGTGGTAAGATTGAAATAAAAGGTCTTATTAAGGAATAAAAGAAAATTAGTAGTATAATAGAAAAAACCAACTAGGAAAGGATAAATAATGAATAGAGATTAAACTAGAAGAAAAAATACTAAGGAAGCAAGTTGAAAGAAAACAAAGGGAGAGACTAAAACAAGAGGTCCTATTCAAACAGTAATATTAAAAAAGAACAACAAAATGGGTGAAAAACTTCAAATTCTACCAAAAGAAAAAATATATATAATAAAAAACTTTAAATACCGTTAGAGAAAACAATTGGGTGGACTCGGATGCTGTTCACTTGTTGGTCACTCTCACTGCCTATTGACAAGTGAGTGGGTGTGCTGGCAAGGATGCTGCAGAGTTGCATCCTCCTTGGTGCTTAGAGAGGGGATGATGGAATGGAGGGACTGTGTACCCTGAGTCTGTTCTGGGAGGCGAGACTCGGCTGTGACCCTTGGTTCCCGCCAGCTTTAGGGAAGTTGTCAAAATGGCTGTTCCTGGGGTGGGTGAGGGTAGGGAGCCCTGCAGACAGACCCCAGAGAGTCTCTTCCCCTCTGTTTAACTTCTATATGTGTATATTGTTCGATCTACAAGTATCTTCATTCAGATTGATTTTCTATATCAAGGTGTATGTCTTTCCTTTGCTTCAGTTAGCTCTGTTTTTGGGGGGGGGGTGTTTTTTGTTTTGTTTTGTTTTTGGTACTGGGGATTGAACTCAGGACCTTGAACTTGGGAGGCAGATGCAGCACCACTGAGCTAAATCCCCAGCCCTAGTTACTTCTGGTTTTAGTTGACCTTCTGTGAGTCCTACGTGACTCCTCCTCTGTTCAACCATGTTGAGTCTCCCCAAATTATATTTTTCTGAATCTATAAAGATTTAATCTAATTTTGGTTCATTCTTAGACAAAAAGTACACAATATTTTTGGATTTTTTTTGAGACAGGGTCTCACTGTGTAGTTCAGACTACAACTCACTTTAACTCACTGTGTACCTCAGGCTGGCTTTGAACTCAGAGATCCTTCTGCCTGAGCCTCCTGAGTGCTGGAAGTACAGGTGTGTGCCACCATGCCCAGCAAGTGGCTGTTCTGTTTTTTTCCTTAACCACTGGGGATTGAACCCAGGGCCTTTGCACGGAACCACATCCGCAGCCCTGTGTGTGTGTGTGTGTGCGTGTGCGTGCGTGTGTGTGTGTGTGTGTATGTGTATGTATATATATAAAAACAGGTTTTAAGTCACTGATTTACCCAGACTGAGTGCTGGAATTACAGGTGTGTACCTCCACACTGAGCTATCCTAAAATAAAATTTGAACAGAAACTGTTAATAACTCATTTGTGACTGCAAAATGCTACTTTAGCCCATAGAGACTGTGACGTATTCAGTAAGATATCTCATATATGCAAAGAAAAAATTGTTTCCAGTTTTAAAAAATTGTCCATTTTGTGTATTTTGCAACATATTTATTTCTTTCCCTAAGCTAGTTTAATGGTTTTTACAGAAATTCTGGAAGATAATGTGCTCTTAGTTGAGCTCTTTGATTCCTTTGGTGCTCCTGGAATGACTCCTACTAGTATTAATGACCAGCTAGTCCAAGAAGGCCTAGCATCTTATGAAATAGGGTAAGTAGATGGATAAAACTTTCATTTTGTTTCATATGTGACATTTTAATTGCAAGAAAATAATTGGAATTTTCCTGTACCTGTATCAGAAAACTCAAAGGGAAATAATCATTAGTCTAATTGAGTAGAGTGATTTTTTCCTTCATCCCTAAGAAATCTTAAAACCAAAAGAAAAGTTTCTCAAGATGCTTCTAAGAAAAAGAGACTAGCATCTTTTTTTTTTTTTGAAAACAACATTATTATTTTTTTTTATTAAATTCTTTTATTGGTATATTGTAGGTATACAACACAATTACATTTCTCATTGGGAATTGTACCTTTATATAA